>JAABNY020000034.1:21232658-21261012 GCA_015164015.2 Brevimyrus niger
CCCCTTCACCGCCATCACGGAAGCCGTCAGTGTGTCCCTTTTTGCCACTCTGCTTCCCTGCTGTCACCTGGAGAGCTCGCCACGAGTGGCCAGGGATCACACACTAGGAGGGATCTGAAGGTCTCTCAAGGGCGGCAGCTGGGTGACTCTGCTCCGCAGGATCCTGCTGGTCAGCACGCCCTCTGCTTTCATGGACCCAGATGCAGGGCTTTTAAACAGGGCTTTGTGGATACCAACAAATATGAAATATTTAAACACCTGCAAAATACCTCATAATTGCAGTGCTTGTGCTCAGTGCTTGCTTTTGTGTTTCGTTTCTAATCCCTGATGAATTTAATATAAATATATTAATATAAAGTTTCTACCTTAAATGCGCCCAAATATATATGACACCTGCTGCCTTTCTACAATACTTAATTACTGTGGAGAACCTGCCGACCCCTCTCATGATGTGTCTTGCGTGGTGACGCAGCGGAGTGCGTGCGCGGTATATTTTCTGACAGCTCTGGGCTTATTACCTGTGACACTTGGCCGTTTAGTGATCTCTCTGCAGACTCGGCGATCCCGCGGGTGCGTGCTCACGTGGGCGCGTTAACGGAGTGGTTCCCGCCTACTATCGTTTGTATTCATAGCCAATATGTCCCTTTTTGCGATTATAGTGTCTGCATAAACAACTGATAAACTGAGCTGCATTAATTTTCTCTAGCAATTACTGCAATATTGGGAATGAGATGAGAAAATGAAAAATAATCCAGTTTATGAATTAATGTTTGAATGTGGATATTTTTAATTTTTAAACAGTATGAGAATATCTTATTTAATTCTTAATGTCTACGATTTTTCATGTTCAAATGGTGTTTCGGTAATTTAAAACTAAAAACAGTGTGGCAAATGCAAAAAAAGAAACTGCTTATAATGTGTACCTTATATTAGTGTTAAAACAATTACTTATTTCCTGGTCATGCGGTAGTTTGACTACTGTATGTTGCCCGGCCGGGTAGCATATTAAGATGTGAATTATTACTGGTAAACCAGACGCCATATATGATTCTGGACCGCAAGGTCAGTATTTCACCACCGAAATGTTTGAATTGCTTTATCAATATGGACAACTTCTGAACTCGGGACAACTCAATTTCAGACCAATTCAGAGGCAGGCGCAGAAACGGGAGTGGTTCAGCACCATGGAGAGTAATCTGGCTGCTCCACTTCGCGGTAGCCCTGCATGGCGCTGGTCAGCATCCGTTTGTGCTGGCAGGTGAGTGAGGGAGTCCGCTCCCGAGTGACAAACCGACAGCTAGCCCCAGCCATTGCCCATGCTGTCAAGCGTGTGTATCCTGAATAGCTGGTGAAATTCAGTTCAATAAAGAAGCATAGTGGCCAATAGATTTACAAGTACTGAAGAGAACGACGGTAACCAGTCATTTATTGATTAAAGGTTACCTGTTCAGCCCTGTGAAACTGTTCGTCGTTGTCCGACAGAAAAAGAGAACTTTAGTATGGTATATGGTACATATAACTTTAGTATGGTATGATTTGGGGGTGAATATTTAACCTTTTTTTCCTTGAGCATCTTTAGCCTATTTCATAATTTAAGTAGTGTAAATAAACTTCTTTCCGGGGCAAATGTTTTTCCAGGTAGACCCATTATCTTTCTGGTACCCTATATTTAGGCCTGTAGGTTACTGTTCGGTGGTTTTAAAGGAACGATCTCTTATTATGGCTGTGATTAAATTTACAGGCTCTTATTACGGTCTTGATTCATTTTCTATTTTAATTAGTGTAACGGCATTTATTTGCGGCCAGTCCTGAAACTGAGGCTCACGCAACCAAAACTGTCAAACAATCCATTGCAACAGCACTTTAATACATTGAAGTACCCTGGATCGTAACAATCTTATGAGACAATCTGAAAATGTTAATATATTCCAGGCGCGGTATCGGAATAATAAATTGAAGACGATTGTTTGCAACACTAAATGATGTTTAATCATTGGGGCTTTCGTAATTCTGGCAGGTGAATTTGTATAACTCTGAGGCCTCATTATTTTCACGAATTGCCGAAACTATTACGTTCTTTACATGAGCATTTTTCGGTGTTATGGAGTGCTTAGCCACCTATATCTAGCGGATATTATAAAATTTTGAGATTTATATTTGTAAGATTATAAGAGTTGGAACACAGATTAATTATTACATGCATGCTTATCATATTAATTGCTAAGTAGGCCTACTACTATTTCATATCTTAATATTATACATTTAATATAATATAAATGTATAATTGCCGCAAATGGAACACACCTTATATTTATCTTAATATATGTTTGCATGTTAACGCATATGTGTATGAAACTAATTAATACTTTCGGGAGATCAAGCAGTAAAAATGACAGGATTTGATGATTTTTGATTTCGACTCTTCACATTTCACTTTCATGTTATGCTATATTAACTAAGGCCGATTTGAATTTATTGGTTTCTTTTCCGTTGCCATCCCTGTAACATATGGTTTAATCGAAATAAGAGAAGATGGAAGTTGGTTATACCATTGTATTTTTATTCCCCGCTCCTCATTAAAACCGATGCCAAAGTTCACACAGACCTCATAATAACGTGGTGTTGAAATGCCCCGGTGTTTTCCCTTCGAGAAAAAACGAGAAAGAAACCCTGCGTCTCGTGAATTATTTGACATTTTCCTCCCATGATTGACATGTAAGGAATAAAACCGCCGAAGTCATTCTTTGCACTGCGACAGACCATCTTAGACTGCACTATCCCCCAGTGCAACAATTCAGCGGTTCCTTTTTTCCTCAGATGATGAACTGACGAATCAGTTGATAATAATTATTAATCATAAAAAATCTCACTCGTTTCTTTGCTTCTCGCAGTCGTTCGTATCCATGGGAAAAAATAATCCCAAAAACAATTACCCTAATTTTGATGTTCGTAAGTATGAGTGTAATTTCAATTGACAAAATGTATTTTATAGCACGTAGTAGCTTTTTAAACTTGTGACTAAAATCTGCAACAGTACTTTACTATAGAAATTGGATTCATGTGGAGTTAGTTATAAAACAATGCATTTCTGAGGAGAAGACAAAGTTTCTCTGCTTTCTCAGTGAACATAAGAGACTACGGTAAAATATTTCAGAAATAAGGAAACTGTCAGTGGAGTTTTATTAATTCATCTTCGTTTGTCCTGTGCACGTTAACCTCATAAAATATCGGTACATTTTAAGACGCCATATTTTTGTAGTCATCAAATCTACTGTATGTATTTTAAAACTGGTAAAGAAATCTCCTACTTATTGGAGACTAATTAAATATGCCTAACTAGCTGGGTTGTTTGGAATCGTTGGTGTTTTTCTGAAATGGCTTACATACCTGCGTCGAATCTGTCCTTTGAAATACTATTCTCGGTCTTTAGAGGGAGATATTTCATTATTTAATTTTCGATAAAAACCATATAGGAATGAACAGTTGAAAGGCTGAAATAAATACTGAGCCCCAAAACGTGCCACAAAATATAACGTAAGCTACGTCACACTGCAGTGTTTAGGCCTAATTTTTATATATATCTAAAATAAAGAATTATTCCACTTGGACTGAAATATTATTCTATGTGTTCATTTATAATATTTTTAAAATCACAAGAAAAAAACTTTAAATGACACTCGTATGTATTTTTAGTTCTATAATAACCATGCGGTTTTAGAATAACATCTAGTATTATTTCACCTAGTCCTTGTGAGGCTTGACAAACCAAGTTGTTTTGTAAATTATTGTCGAAAATCGTATAAATGCAAAATGATTTAATAAAAATTAAATATAGACTACCGATTAGTAATTTACATTTTAGCACATAAACGCCTTAAAATCACATATCTAAATTGTTCGTATTGTGTTAATCATAATGCATGAACGAGTATGCCTTATGTGTAAACGCCATTCCGTTAAAGTAAAATCAACAGATTGTGTATGAAATTTAAGGCTGAAGTTCTACAAATTAGTTTGACAGTTTTGATTTACTGCTTTCTTTAACAAACGGGAATTATTTAGGCTTACTAAACAAAAGAATTCAGCTTTTGCATATACTTTCAGTTTTTCGCAATAATCGGTTTATTAATATTCTTTGCATTACATACTAAGGCAGTATATATTGCGATATTTCCCAAGTGTACAAAAAAGAACCATATGGTCATACCATGTCACAATCGCGTTGACTATTTAGTGGCGAATTTGTAAGGATGAAAAGAACATGTATTTAAAATTTTTCAATTTATTCAAATTGTGTTATTCAGCCTACATCCTTTCGACTTATTTGGAATGGAAACATTGTTAAAAACAATCATAATTATATAACGTAATAATTTATTTGTAAACATTTTTAGATATGTGAAATGTACATTTTAAATGTGCTTATTTCCAAAATAGTACGGCGTTACATTTGATTTGTCTTTTCTGGACGACAAAACAAAGTTCAAAGGTTTCGAGCCAACCGTGATTATCTAGATTTTTTACTGTAAGCATGCAAAATGTAGCACTTGACAAGAGAATAATAAATATAAAAACTTTTATATTCAACAGCAACAGTACATACGACACATACAAACAAGGAATGTTGGACAAAAATACAAACACCATGACCCTTTTACCTATATATATATATATATATATAGATAGATATATATATATAAACGAGTTACGTCGTCACACATTAACGCCGCCCCAGCACTACGAATCAGACTACATAGTGTCCAGGATATAACGAATAAAGACTTGACCTCGATAGCAAAGGGTCTGTATAAATCCTACAACATGCGTTCTGTTTTAAAATAATCTCAGTCTTCTGTAATCCTGACCAAAACACATATGCACAAAGTATAAAAGCTAAGCTTAATCTTGCAATTTACGATAAAACACTTCTTATAAACTGACGCGTTTGACGCATGGCGTTCATTCATTATATAGCCTACTTTTGTATAAACCGAATATATTACACTATAGCATGTCTATACAGTAAATATTTTACGTATAATAAAGTATGTGATTGCATGAAAATGTTCACTTTAGTTGACAATAGTCCCAGTGAAATACAGTCTTCGTAAATACTTTTCCCCAAAGACTTACGTAACGCAGTAAATAAATCGGCGAATTGCACATTTTCCTTCCATTTTCCATTTTGGTGATATCATGCTTATTTTAACTGATCCATTACCATAATGTAATGTTGTAAATGTTAGTCTGTTTACATTTCCATTCAGTAGTGCTGAGCTCAAATACTCCTAACACAGACGGAGACAGCCCGAAAATGTCACTTGCGCAATGTTCAGAAAGGTAATGTGTCTAGAAACAGCTTATCGATTATTGCCGGTGGTGGAACCAAGTCTTCAAGTTTCAAGTAGAAGATGCGTTGAAGGCCTTGCGTGCACAGCGTTCGAAGTTCAGGGAGTTTGCCCAGAAGTTTTGACAGGTAGCTGGGACGATTCACACTGCCACCATTAAATGTCACTTGTTCCTTCAGACAATTTACAATCTTGTTTTGAAGTTCTTCAACTCTCTTGGGCTCTTTCAGCCCATGTCTCTCTGTAATTACAATATGCATTTTAAAAAAAATAAAATTGGCATATTTGTTCAACAAGCGAATAGGCATGCTCAGAGAAAAGGGCACTGAGGCGAGGATCAAACTACTACTAAAATTACAAGCGGCTTTCTCTCACCTGTCACCATGGCCAGGGCTGCTACACAAGAGAATGCAGAAAGGTCGATGTTCAAGCTCTGAAGGTTGGAGGAAAACTCCACTATGGAGTCTATCCATTCGCCAAATCCTCGGACACACTGGAGTCTGTGCAAAACCACCCCGTTGCAAAAAATTAGCTTCCCTTCCATTGGATTGGACCTGCAATCAATAGGGAACTGTTAATTACCTATCGAGTAATAAATGCTGGTTTAAATGGCAGCCTAGTTATTGGAGAGCTAATGAAACCCACGTTAATTGGGCTTGAAGGGTGTTTGATCTTTATTATGTTGAAAAGTCAGTTAACAACCACGTACCTGTACGCTAGTCGCAAGACAAAGAGTTCAAGGAATGCTGACTCAAAAAGGAGGTCTTGGTCCTGCTTGGGGAGATCAGGGAATCCGGGGATCTTCTCCGCCCACCCTCGGATTATCTCCATGGAGCCCGTCAGGAGATCGTAGAACTGTTGAATGTGCCGCGTGTCATCTCCGCTTATTTGGTAGTCGAGATTTGCCTGAAACTGGAATTTAATTTTAAAAGTGCTAAACGAAGTCCACTTAAATATATAACCCGCGAACAAAGCTCGTTTTTAGCAGGGCAGACAAGTTTTTAATATCAATTAAAGCCCCCCCCCCCCGCTAATTTTGCGTTCATTATCACAAAGCAATTTATTAACTAAAGTCATGCTTAGAATGAACATATTTTGAACATATATAATTTACATGACTTGTTATGAAGGGGATAGTATGTTTTTTTTGTCTTCGTAATACTGAAATCAAACTGCAGACGCACGCAAAGCTGTTTACTTGACATTTCTTGTATTTCGTCCTTTTAACGTAAATCTGCCTGATTGCGTTAGGTTTTGCGCTGCATAATTAGGTCAGCATGGTCGGTTTTGCTTTTTCAGGAATCTTACTTACTTTGGAGTAATCCAGCCCGGACATGGAAGGGTTCGAATCCACGTGAGCTCTTACCAGAGCACTAATAAGACTGACTTGCGGCAAAGGTGGCGATGGCTCTGGTGGAGGTTTCGGTTTGGAGGGTAGGCGGCCTCTTCGCCCCTTAAGACTCGCCGTCCGAACGACTGAAAAATATGCACATATATATTGTATAAATAACCCAAATAAAATAACACAAAGAGACACATTATTCGACACCCATTTACATTTGAAATCTGTGACAGTGAGCTGAAAGCTTTTATACCTTACCTTCTTTGACCATTCCCACAACAAGGCACTTCTGGAAGCGACAATATTGGCATCTGTTTCTTCGGCGTTTGTCAACGGGGCAGTTTTTATTTGCCAGACACACATATTTAGCATTTTTCTGAACAGTGCGCTGCAACCAAGACGAGACGCTGCAGTTATTAAATGCGTAAAGACGTGCACGCGGAAAATTGTATTATATAAGAGGCATACAGGGAGAAAGGCCCACATCTGCGGCTTCACAGGACAATAATAAAAGAAAATTGATGGTGTTAACGCCACAGCGAGCCCTCCAGTTTATAGCCGTGTTTTATATGCAAGGAGACGGAGGAAGAGACGTTCAGTAAATACAAATCCGTGGGCATTCATATTTTATGTCCCTTTGAGACCCTCTCCACTTTAAAGGAAAGGATTATTCAATCAGAACAGGGAAATAAAGCCACCACTTAATTTTACTACTGGGAGTTCTGTTCCGCTTGGTTAGACGAACACGATTCTGCGCCCAAACCGATTAATTCCTGTCGAAAAGTTGCAGACAGGGTAGCAAGGGGAACTCGCAACCAAATAAAAATTTAAGTCAAACCACACAAACATATCAGTTTAATCTCCATGATATTTCTGAAGGATACGATGTCTAATAACACTTCAATAACACAGCAGTAACACCTGTATCCGACTTTGGACGGAATAAAGAGACCTTGCATTTATGCTTAATTCACTTAGTGTCTACCGGATAAATTTGCGGCTAGTAAAAAAAAACAGCGCAGAGATTGTCAATGTGCGAGTACACGCCCACCTTAAAAAACCCTTTGCAGCCTTCACAAGTGCGCACTCCATAATGCTGACAAGCGGCGTTGTCCCCACAAACAGCGCAGAGACCCTCGTTGGACGGTGATCCCCTGGGCGGCGGCGAAGGCATCTGCCTGTCCATCAAATGGTGCCCATGGCCGAGTTGAATAGAATGAGGGAAGCCCAGACCAGCCTGTTTCCTGATAGTGCCGGGAACAGCAAAGCTTTGGTTCTCTAAGGCACGGTGAGCCATTGAGGCGTCGGGGCTCACAGACAAGTGAAGGGGACCGTCAAATCTCATCTGGCAGCTCGGCACCGGAGTTCCGGGCGGAGACTGTTTGAAGGAGAACAGGGAAAGACGCGACACCGGGGTCTTGCGCTGATCTATCATGTGGGTAGTCGCCACATAATTCTGGTGAAAACCGTGAAGGGAGGGAGAATCGTCCCACAAGTGGTTCGCCTGAACCTGAAAGTTTGGCGTCGTTGGAGTGTGAGGCGAGGAAGGCTTGTAGAACAGCGATCCCGAATGAGGCATCACCTCCTCCGAGTGTGACGGCAGGTGATTTTGCTGGTGGTAACCGTGCATCTGAACATCTTCCACTTTAATGGACGACTGCTCCCCGGAATGCGGCATTTGGTACAGACAAGGGGGCTTGACGTCGTACCCAGCGTTGTAGTTATCCATGAAGGTGCTGAAACTGGGAAGAGACGTCGTGGCCGCGATTTCAGTGTTAGTCAGGTCCATACTAAACTTGACGAATTCAGGCGTCAGAAAGTCGCAGTTATATTCTCCAGCGGTGTGGTAGCTGTAGTTTTGTGAAGCAGGACTTGCTCCTTGAGGTGATGACCCATATTGTGCCTGAACGCAGGGCATGGCTGTGGAAAAATAAAAACGTAAAATTGTTACCAAAAAATACATTTATAGCTATTGATTATCTAAGGCAGATTCATTCAAAGCCTTGCCGAGGAGCTACCATGCGACCTATAACGTGGACAGGATGTCAGTTCATTACTGGGTTCAAATATATAAACAAACGCAATCACACGCTTAGACAATTAAAATACAGCAACGGGCCCAAATGGCAGATGTTTGAACTGTGGGGGAAACGGGGTTGAACTGACAAAACCCTCGCGATCAATAGAAGGACAAGCAAGGTCCTGTCACAGAAAAAAAGTGACTGTTAAACCTGTCAATCGGTATACTTCACGTTGTAATATTTAACAACAACAACAAACAAATGGTCTGACTATCGGATACACAAACATAATGTCAAAGAAGCATCTGTACCTTCAGGCGAATGACTGCTGTTCGATGACACTAGGAAGTGGATAATGTTAGAAATCGTTAGTGCTGTTTGAGTCAGATTTCAAGATATACAGCACAGCTTTCCTTCGGTGCTAGAATAAAACAGAACACATTTAATTCACGTCTTATGTGCTTGAATTCCATCACCGTTGCACGCACTGTGAAGTGTATTTAAATACGAAATGGTCGGTCGAGATTCGCTTCCACCAGTAGAAAAGATTTTCCAAAGAAGGAGCAACTTCTCATGTTTGTTGTTTACAGTCCATACCCATTATTCAAACAGCTGCTGTTAATACCGAAAGAGTGCGCATAAAACTCTTCTACCTCTGAAGAGTAGCCAGCAATAACCTTAAAACAATAAGAAAAAGTTTGTGTGCCGAAACATCAACAGGTAGATTAACATGTTCTTTAACATTTTTGGCAAGTATCCTTAACAGGAATCGCAATAGATGTATTCCAATTGTGTTAACAAATTCTAACATAAATAACCATAATATAATATGCTTACATGTACTTTCAAAGTTGCAAAACAGACCTATCTTTTTCAGCAATACTTGACATTTAATAAAAAAAAATAGAATGAGCCAATGCCAATGTAAAACGTGCATTTAACGAGTAAGTGATGCTGAAAACTGCGGATTCAAGCAGAAAAACATTAATAAAATAAATTCCACCACTACCTTATATTTTCATTAGGATAATCGTTGTTGCTTATCCATAAAGGTTAGCTTGTGTTCTTGGATCTCCAGCTCATGCGCAGATAAAGCCCCAAACCAACAGCGAATGTAATAAGTCACAGCGTAAGAACGGCTTTCGCACAGCTCTGCCCGCGACGTGAGCAGGCACTAAGCTCTCCTGCCAATGTGCCTTTGTTTATGTGAGCTCCTGCTACCCCAGCCCATGTGTGTAAATGCAAACGTCATCTGCGTCGTCACTTACTGGCACCAATCTCTTTTATAGCGGAGTCAGTTCGTTTTCGCTTTGCACTGGAAGAGAACACTATACGGTCAGGTAAAAGATCTATCTACAGCTACAAATGCGTACCTGCACGAACAATAGATCAGTGAAGAAAAATTAAATGAAACCGATGCTTTTGAAATGGTGCATGTGTAATCCCGGGCTATATCCATTTTATTACACGTTCAGTTTCTTACAGGGGTGACGTAAAGATTATACGAAGTTATACGAAGAAATAAGTGATGCGATTTTCAGTAGTCTGTCTGTCTATGAATCAGTCACATAAATTGGAACAGAACAGCACAGACTTTTCATTTGGGTAGGATCACTAATAAACCAGTCGTTGAAGTGTTCCAGTTGTTCAAGCACAATTCATGGTACGTACGTCACCCTTCTACAAAATAAGTCACACGTTTCCCTATTTAGCTTTCTTAGACAGGTGGGTGTGTCCTCACTCTACTTACGTGACTGCCATCGTTTTCCCAGGCGCTTGTATTTTCATAGTTGACAAGTTTAGATAGAGGGTGGGGGTCGTTAACTGCGGAGCAGCGGCGATTGTAGCGGGGAAACCTCGAGGGAAATCGGCGGAGCGCAGAATGGTCCGTGACGCAAAGGAGTCCGGCAATGACGAGACGCCCCAAAATAACCACGCCAGGCCTTTTCTTCTCCTTGGTTATTATTACACTACAAAGTGATCTTAAAAGTGATCGGTTTGCGCCTGTTATTTAATAGCTTATGAAAAACACAAAGAAATATATGGGGTTATTTTAAGCCGATACTGTTGGCACAATAGCTTAATGCCAGCCTTGATTAAAAAAGTTATCGCGGTCCATTGTGGGCGCAGAGTTGACCTACTGCTGCGCTTAGAAAAGTTATCAGAAAATATAATTAAGTAACTTTCTGTTTTCTTTCATTTTATCTTCTGGGGTTATATGCTAGAATCAAGAGAATAATATGTCTAGTTTTTTGGTGCTACTTTTCCATGTCTCTACAGCAGTGTAACTTGGAGAAAGCTAAATAGTCGTGGACAATACATATTTTAAGAAGGTGGGAAAGATATCAATAGCTCACAACTCAACTCACAATATTAAAATGGCAGAATGTAATAGTAGATTTAGAAGACTTGTAAGACAAACCGAGTAAATTTTTACAGGAAGCAACAGCACCCACTGAAGCAGTAAAAAAAAAGACAACAATACCGACATGGAGTAATTGCTAATTTCAACATGGATGAATGGATGGATGGATTAGTACTTAGGCATTTCTCTAGACCAGGGGTCACCAACCTTTTTGAAACTGAGAGCCTTCATGGGTAAAGAGCTGCCAGTTTGAAACGGCCTCCTAAACTTATCTAAACCTCATGTACAGTATAATAAACATGCTTTAAAATGGGGTTTTAGCTGACCTGGGCTCAGTGGTTTATCATGATGACCTTGGTGCGATGCCAGATGTTCATCGGCAGAGGATTTCCCTGATGCTGAAGGATGCTCTATGGGGGGAGCTAATGGGAGGCGGACAGGGCATCTGTGGGGCTGGGGCGGGGGTACTCTGAAGGGTGAGATGTGTGCTAATGGTGGATGGACAGGGCAGCTGAGCGGGTTGGGGGTACTCTGCAGGGTGAGATGTGTGCTAATGGGAGGTGGACAGGGCACCTGGGGGAGGGGGGGGAGGTTGACATGCCCACAAAAAATCACCCAAAAAGTTTAATCTCCATTTTTTTTTTAATGAACCCACCAGGGAGAAGCAAGCAGCATGTAAAAGGGGTACATGCTCATAGTGGCATATTAGCATATGGCTAAACTCTCTCTCTCTCTCTCTCTCTCTCTCTCTCTCTCTTTTTCTTGCACCCATACAAACCCAGTAAAGGAATTACCAATACAACAGATCTATAGCAGTATAGACTTCATCGCCTAATTGACTGCTGCAACATGTCTGTCACAACTTATGCAATTATTAACAATTTCATAGTGTATTATGATGACTGCTTTAATATTTTCATGCACCAAAACTGGAAATTATACAAGGGACTCACGGTAAATGTGTTTTCCACAATCAAATATTAAACTATTATACAGATGTATCATAAGGGAATATGTGCACATATTTCATATTTCCTGGATTTTGATCAATATATATTAGTGCTGTCAAATGATTAAAATTTTTAATCAGATTAAACATAGGGTTGCTGTGGATTAATTTAGATTAATCACGATTAAACATCATTCATTTTTAATCTATATTAATTGCATTTCATTTTGTATGAGCAAACAAACTCAAGAAAAAGGGAATATATATGCACTTAATATGTTTATTGAACATCTTGAACACGAGTCGGATGCATTCCAATTGTCACAGAAGTGCAATACCATGGACTCATATCAAAATGCAAGATTTTTTGCTAGCTTACTTGTCGGACTTAAGGTACCTCAGTTTAAATGGTCTTTATCTTTGTTCACTTACAATTAGCCCGAACTACCATAAATCCGACAAATAATCCGACTAATCATGAAATCCAGTTCTAGCCCAGTTAATTGCCATTGTTAGCAATATCAGTTGATAACACATTATGCATGGTGCTTTACGTGTAAAACTCCTTAGCAACACGTCCACAGATAAGTTGAATGGTATAGTGTATGCGACCGATTTAATGAGCCACAAATGAGAAGTAGTACTTAAACAGTATAAAACTACAATTTTCCCTTCTGCTGATAAAGGGCACAGCAATCTTGGATTCTGAATTCAGAATCCTCTGTGCTGCTCCAAGATATTTGCTGGATCTCCTTCTTTACTTCCAGGCTTTAAAACTCGGAATCCGACTTGGAATACGAGTTCCGAGGGCAAATGGAACTCACCAAAACTGCCCAAAATGGGTTAACAGACATTTGAGTGATTTTGAGTTGGGTTAGGGTTAATTGCGTAAAAAAAATTTAATCAGATTTATCATGATGATGGATTAATCTGCGTTAACCCATTAATTTTGACAGCCCTAATATAGATATATATAAACAGTTACCTTCATCATCTTTCAGTATATGATCTCACTCTAAATATAAAGGCTTATTGTTAAATAGGTTTCAATGCAGTTTTATTCTTGGCAACTGTTTTGAACTGCAATCACCTATTCAACACTATTTATTTATATAAAATAGCTTTAAAATTGTACTGTCCATTTACCAATTTCAATTAGCAGTTATACAATTACGGAAGTTAATTGTCCATAACAGAATTGTGTTGCTAAGCATTTTATCTATATGCATATCTTAATTACTTCATTACCTCACAATCATTAAAAAGGAAATGTAGGTGATTGATTACAGGCACATAAATGCTAAGTTATTTCCTAAGAATAGTAACATCCAAAGATCCAGACCACTTTACAGCATATATGCAGTAGTTTATGAATCCACATAGTCCACCAACAGTATAGTTATTGCTTTATTCAGTGTGTACTGCATTTTCTCAGTTTCCATCCCCAACATTTCCATAGTGTAAACAAATGCACAAAATTTCAGTTCATGCAAAACAGTATACGGATTATCATTTACGCTATCTTTAAACTACACTTTTAAATATAAAAAAACAGCTTGAATTCCCCAATATTCACATTAATTGAGCATTTGAATTACACAATTACATCAGTAAATTAGACTGATTAAATGATCCATTGTCATGCCAAGACAGACATAGGTTGGTTTCTCCAGTCATTCTTGTTAGTACAGGATCAAGCAGAAGAGACTCCTAATGAATCCCAGTGCCACTTAATGAAACATCTCAAATTCTTTCACATTGCATATGTTTGCTGAACTGAAGAGGATAACTAAGACATATAGTCTCGTGGCTTGTGAGAAAACTTTACAAAACATACTCGCTTGTCCCAGGGTCTGCAAAATGACATCAGTGTTGGGCCCCTAAGCCCCTCAGTTCCCAGTGGGTCCCCCAGCTCCCTAAGTTCTACACCAAGTTGCTGTCAGTATAATGTACAGTATATGCTACTACAAGTACATACACTTGCATTTAATGGTGTCTTTTGTGTCCTAATTAAATACCAGCCTTCGGAGAGAATCTGAACACCTGTCATTTATTCACAGCAATAAACAGTAGAACTAAATGCATCTATCAGGTGCTTTATTCAGAGAAGAATCTCATTAACTCCTAAACGGTTTATACTTGGCAGGAAGTTCATCGAGGCCAGCGTGAGCTATGGTGAGCTATGCTATGCAGAGAGTAGTGTGTGGCTTGGAATGGGAAACGGGTCTAAGCGACTGGACCAGCCTACAGAGCAGAATTACCAAGTTACATTTTGAGGGGGCATTTATTGCCCGAAATTAATTCAGTCCCTGAATTATTTTACGCAATCTCACCTGGCACTTTAGATGTTAAACGGGTGATGATTATGGACAATAATTTAAGGTTGGATGGATCTTGATAGTAATGCACGATGTCTTCTTTAGCTGCAGAAATGTTTTTTTTTTAGTTGTAAAGATAGGCCTTCTTTAACACACTGATTTTTTACATACACCTACTCTAATTTAACAAAATTAATTGTTATGCCCCCTGCCATCTACTAAAATGTGGTAAATACACTGTCTGGCCAAAAAAAAGTTGCCATTTGAATTTTTCATTGGACCGTTTGTACCTGATTATGCTTCACATTTGTCATAGCATTGTTTCCATGGGCTTATGCGACATTTTACTCACATTTTATTTTTAGCGAGATTTGCATTCATTTCTCACTGAGATCTTGTATTGACAAGTGAGCTGAACCACTCCATGAAGTCATCCTCAGCACATCCCAAAGACATTCCATGAGGTTAAGGTCACAACTCTGTGGTGACCAAGTCACATGTGAAAATGAATCCTCATGCTCCCTGAATTACGCTTTGACAATTCGAACCCAATGAATCTTGGCATTCTTGTCCTGGAATATGCTCATGCCAACAGGAAAGACAAAAGATCCAGGTATTCAGCCGACTTCAATTTATTGCTGCATAACGTTGCTGAGCTGTAATAATGATCCATTCATTGGCTCTTAAGTTTTTGTTGATATAAATTTAAATGGTGACTTTTTTGGCAGGGCGGTGTATGTGAATTCTCTGCTTTAAGACTGGTTATTGTGTTCATTGGATATGTTGCCTCTTAATAGTTATAAATACTCAACGTAAAGTTAGTTTTTCATTGACAAAGAAGTGATTAGTAGAGCTCAGTTTGCATAAACTAGCGAATGATGAAACTATACACGTTTGCAACTTCATTGTGTAAATCGCTTATAAATAGATAGGTAACGTCGTCAAGTTACGTTCTACCAAGGAAAAATGAATATTAAAGTAAATACTGTTTGCTTTTAAAGGTCGATGATAAAATTGTTTATGAGCACGGTTAACTAAAGCATCTAACTAGATCGGCGCCTTCACCGCAGCTGGTAGCCCGCGGCTGGACCACATTCCTGTTTCGTAAACCGAGCCTGCCGTCTTCGCATCACGTGACTCCACTTCCGTGTTCCCCGCTGCTAGTCCCGTTGTAATCTGAGAGCATTTGAAGCATTAATGGGAAGTGGCAAAACTACGGCGCTACACGAGAAAAATAAAAGCTGTAAGTCAGTATGTATAACTACTTTGAAATGTAATTTGCAGTGGATGTCGGCGAATATCACTTTTAAAATGCGTACATTTTAACAAGAAAAATGCATCCATCGCGGAAACTGTACGTAACTGGTTAACTAACTTTGGCGTGTCTTGAGCGTGAAGTACCCATGTGTGTGTGATCAACTAATCGTCTATTCCTAAATGATCGTACGAATTAAGTGCATGCAGCCCGACTTTACTGGGTTATGTCAAGTGTAGTAAATGATGGAAGTCGCAGGTAATATAGAAATATTGTGCATATCTGTCTATTCACGCTCTGATACATTGAAGCATTTCATGAAAAACTTAATCCAGTTTCTCTTTCTTGAAGAAATTGTAAGTGATATTACTTTACCAATAACGTATATTGAAAGTAGGAAACTTTTAATACTCTTAAATATGCTTTGTACAGTTTGTGAGCGTAGATGGTGCTTCGATCCTGGTGGGGCAGAGGTTTGCCCGATTGCAAAAAGGTTCTTAGTTCTGGAGGGTATGAAGCAAACGGGGTCGGGATTGGCGCCTCCGGGCGTACAAAAGCATTTCAAGTTCAGTCTAGTAAAGACTTATTGTGATCTCTGCCGTATAACCTACTGTACACCGTGAGACGAAACAACGTTCCTCACAAACCCACGGGGCAACATTCATGCCGGGCATTAAGGCGTCCTAAGGCGATGCCAATCAACGCTAAGGATTGCTCATAAAAATGCGCTTCTGCTACATTTCTTTTGCTGTTGAATGGGGCTGATCCTTGAGTCTCGGAGGATATTCGCGCACAGTGGGGTGGGGTGGGGGGGGGGGGGTCTCAGTCTATCAGCATGGGGGAAAACTACGTAGTTTATTACACGGGGGTTTATGGACGGACAGTAACCTGGATGGCTGTCAAATAGCGCACTTGAGAGCGCTAAAGCATCAAGCAAATTCAAATAGTCAGCTTCAGTGCAAAACAGTCTTTTAACAAAAAGGAATAATGTCAACAGTTCAAACAGCAGCATAACGTGATTTTTGGACGTATAAAAATCGCAGCTGCAGTGGAATTATCGTGCCGAATTACTTTGGAAAACCTTAATTAAAGTCTCTCCTCAAAGGCATTGCCCCTTCTTTCCATCTATAGAGCCCTGCTTACAAGCTTAAAATATTAGCGTACCTGTGTCACTTTAAAGGCTGCACTTCGGAGGCAGTTCATCATGTTAACACACCTTCATGTATTGCGCTGTTAGGGAGGAATAACTAGCATGTCTGGGATAGGAAGAGGAGGGTGCTGCACTGAAAAGGAACCATCTCCGTCCAAAACACGGGGCCGCGAGTCGCGTCCACGTACACGGCCGCGCGCTTGTCAGGCGCTCATGAATTTTCAGGAACTGCAGTAATGCAACGCAGGCCGTAATTGGTGCAGGAGTTAGTAATATCTCAGGTTTCTTATTTGGAAAATTATCTGAACTTATCTGTATATAATCCAGTAGGTTTACGGTTTATTAATGAACCAAGTCAAACTCGTGAAGGTGATGTCAGAGCAGTGGGAGCTTTTCGATTAATGTTGATCAAGTCCACCATTGGGATCGGCATATTAAAAATAAATTTATTACCATGGAAATTAGCCAAAGTAGTCTAAGCTGTTTTATTATAATAACTGACAGGGCAGAATTGATTGATTTCACAAATTCATTCTCCACACCGTTGTTATTGGTTTGAAGCAAGTCAGTCATTCTGTTGGTTTGAAAATAAAATAGCACTGTCTTAATGATTTGTTATTGTAGGGTATGTTTGAGTCTGTTTGCGGAGATTCTATGGGGAATGTGGTCAAACTGTCCCCTGATGAAAACGGTACTAGTTCTTTTTAAGTTCACCCGGCATGCAAATTTATATTGCTGTAATGTTTTCCCAGTGTTCTATTGTGGTTGTGACATTGAGAGCAGAGGTGTGAGATTCTTCTCAGAATGTTTTATGCTCTCATGCATGATTGTTGTTCTGTGATTGGCTGTGCCTACAAACATGGCTGAGGGAGGAGGGGCGGTGAGCAGGGCGGGGCTTCTCTCAGGCGGGAAACCAGGCCAGGTGAGATGAACGCTTTCCCTTCTATGGAAATTAGAGGGCAACACTTTCACTATGCTAAACGGGTTTGGTCAAGGCACAAAGTGAAAGTCGATAACATTTTCACGAGAGGAGTGGCAGCTGCACTACCTTATGTCACTTCCTGTCCTGTCATTGTTCTGGCTACACAATTACAGGAACACTTGCCCGCACCTCAGAATCACTCTATATTTGATGTGAGTCGATACTGAAATTCTAACTTCGATACTCATACCAACTTTGATACCTCAGTATCTATACCAAATCCATACCGTAAAACATTCCCATTTAAATATATTGCTTTGAAATAAACAGGCCTATTTATCAATAAAACCCACAGCAATAGCCGATGATATTGTTTTAACAGTAGCAGAGAAATGTGCATATATTAATTAACCTCCATTCACTTTATAGATTTTGGTATTAATGTGTTTTAAGCCGTTACTAAACTTCATTGATATTATACTAAAGTTTACATTTTATATTTGTGTTTGTTCTGGTCATCATTTAGCATAATTTACTTTTCGTCACTGAAGAAAGGAATATGAATGAACAGGCATGTAGGCTAAACTTGACTATAAACAGAAACATACTGAGTTCTAAATCATGTTATTATCGATGGTCTTGTATGATGCATATGAAAAGAGTGTAACTGTGTCTGCCCCCAGAGTGCAGATTCACACGTCCACTACGTAGCTAACTTGCATAACTGTTTTGTGATAGGCGCAATGACGATGAACAGCACATTTTTATCAAATATCGATATTTGCAGAATGATAATAATTGTCCCAGTTTTAATCTGCTGTATCACGATAAGAGACCAATACTGGCATATGGAGCAATGCATCGTTGCCGTACATGCACAGAAAATTGCAGACATATTCGGAGCCGCAAGCCTCAATGGTTGTGGAGCCTGCATGTTCTTCCACGTTGCATGTTTCTGAGCTGTTTTCCAATCTGGTCCTCATGGACCCACAGGCAGTCCATGTGTCTCCCGGTGTGGACTGTCTGGCAGGGAGCCCTGAGAGAGCAAAAACATGGACCGACTGTGGTTCCCCGAGGACCGGACTGGGAAACGCCAAGCTACACACCTCCATCCGGTCCCTCACAACCTTCAAGCAACATCTTCACTCCTAAGAACATTTCTGCTTGCCTACCTGTATCACTGGCCCTTACTGGTTACTGTTGTTGACCTCCATTTTGAAATGGTTAGCTTGGCTGCTATATGAAATTCTTTTCCTTGGTATATTGCACTTAGATCTTGTTTCTTACTAGTTCTCTCTTTGGTCATTCCAGTAAATAATGTGGGAAAGAGGCGCCCAGTTGTAGGATGGGCAGCCCCTCACTGCGGGGTCCAAAAAGCCCAAACTGTGTGCGACTTGGTTCCAAATGGTTTAAAACTTCTTGTGTACAGAAATTCTCATGTCACTCCTAGTGACGGCTGCTCAGTGACAGTTTTAAATGAGTGAATGCCATACCATGGATTTTCAAGATCTTACCTTGTGGCTTTTGCTACCTGGAATAGGTTCTTGTTGTCCTGGATAATCATTTATAAAAATCTGATGGATGTGTGCATAATTCTGCATGTATGATTCAGAACATGCTATCTGCCAGGAAAGGTGGATTTTTAATACATAACTATGTATAACTGCATTGTATTATCTGCACACAGGAAACCGATTCTCGCTGTTCCTTCATCAGAAGAGCGGTTCCCTCTTTTCTCCGCAGGAGAAGACATGGCCTTCCGAAAGGCAGTGCGGCGGACGGCCCTCATCGGGGGTGGGGTCCTGACTGCCGCCTTCAGCTTGTCACAGCTGTCACAGTACAGGAGGAAGCAGGTGAGCGGCTGAAATGTCAGCGCGTCCGCCATCGCGGAATTTCAGTGCGTAATTATTACGCGGTGAGGGCAGCGCGGGGCACGTGTCAGCGGGTTCAGTGAAGACAGATGGGGAGAGAAAAGGTTAAGGTTTTTGCTGTGTTTTTAGACCCCGGCGTGTTGTCCCACACCTCCATCGCTGTTTCTGTCACAGATACGACTCCCATTCCAACACTGTAATGCCGAAGCAGAACACGCCCGGTATCGTGCAGCACACTGCGTGCACTACAGCAGTTTATTATCTTTTTATAAGTGTTTTTTCCTCTTCTGTTGTATCGTGAGGTTTATGTTCTGTTAAGAATCATATATATCGTCCCGTCTGCTCGATTGCCCGGTTGTGTCTAACAGAGAATGCACGCTGCAGTCAAACATTCGGCTGCATTGGCAGAAGCGATGCCCGGAGTTTATGCTTTTCTAGCTGTGATGGTGCCGTGAGTTGACTTATTGGCTGTACGACCGTCCCCCAAACCATCTGAATTTGCCTGCCTCCTCTAGTCACGAAAGTGTACATTTAGATAGATAAAAGTAATAATAATAATAATAATAATAATAATAGTATTTTTTTTAAAAAAACTATCTACATTTGGTGCTGGCAAAGAGTGCAGATTTGTGCTGGTTACCCACCCAGTGGATCCTTACGAAGAGTCGGCCATTTTGCATTAAATCCCACCCCTGCGCCACAGCCTGGCATGTGAGCGCCTCGCTGGCCAGGTGCCTGGCGCGCTGCCCACCTCATCGTGTCTGCTCATGACTTCGGAATCCAATTCTGCGGCACTTAGACTGGAAAATATCACGTTGCTTTTACCTTCACCTGTAATTTTCTGTGCACGACAACCATCCTAGCCTAATGGCCACAGGAGATCTTTGTGTTTATGTGGAATAAGAAATAAGCTGCTCTTAAATCCCAACTCTCGGCGCTCTCCTTGTACCGTAAGCTCCGGGAAAGCACCTGAAATCACCATGAGAACCACACGCAGCCTCAGAGTAACACAGCGGCCATTAAGCACCCAGTTTGTTTACCTCTGTCCACAAAGAAAATGGCCATTACCTTGGGCGCAGCCAGAAGATGAAGAATGGCCGGTCTGATGAGTTTATTGTTTTGGCAGCTGTTAGAAAAGTAGTTAAGGATACCGACTTGTCAGGTCAAGTGCGAAGCGTGCAAGAGGGTGGCCTGTAATGCCTGGGCATCCGCCAATACGAGGGCGTGAGCTGGCCTCTTCCTGGTTCACTCAGCCAATCACAGGGGTCCTGTCTCAGCCTCCTGGCATGTCAGTGGCCCCTCTAGAAGCATCTCACGCTGTCAGTGCATGTCTGCCTGACAGAAAAACAGTCCCTTGAAAAACACCCAGACACGCGTGCACCGGATAGTTAGTGTGGAATTCACAGTTCTTAATTCACTGAGAGTATTGCCACAGTTTAATTATCAATTGACGTTGAACATTTAAGCCATGGAAACAATTTTCCCCGTACCTCCTTAAATTAACATAAAAAATGTAAGGCTAGAATGTCTCTGTCTGTCTGTCTGCCTGTCTCTCTCTCTCTCTGTCTGTCTGTCTCTCTCTCTCACACACATACACACACACTGTGTTTTTAAACATTAGGGACAACAAGATGGATCTGATCAAGTGTACTAATAAGGAGCAGTCTTTCACAAATGAAAACCACAGAAGATTAATAGATTTCCCATTTCTGTTGTTTATTCAGATCCATTGAAAGCCATTTTCTCTACAATAATAATAATAACAATATTAATAATAAATAATAATAATAATAATAATGCTTCATTAGAATCAGTACTTGAAAGAAAGCCCCCAGAATGGATGTATAATAGCATGTTGGAATACGGTTACTATGGCGATATTTTGTTTGATCTTCTACTCAATTAAGCAGAAAGGCAGCCCAAAAGGACAAACCAAAAAAATGCCCAAACACTTTTAAAGACATGCATTCTACAGATAAACCTGGGGGCACGTAGACCATCCTGTATAGACAGAGAAAAACATCATTTGTTGTAGCATACAAAGAAGCTCAATGGTGAAAATACTTCACTAATGACTAATAATATAAAAATTCTCTTTAAACCTGTTTTATATTTCAAAATGAGCTAGATAATAAAAAAAGTTGGTCTCGCTCGAAAATCCTGTTTTGTGCATGTCGTATAATTACAGCTAATACGGCTCCGTTGCTCATACCTTGAGACCCCACTGTCCAGAGCTGACCTTTCAGAAAGAAAAAGGGGCTCTGTATTAATGTCAGTCTTTGTTTTCTTTCTCTTCCTGTTTGTTTTGTTTATTATTTTATTAATGCATCATCTGCCCGAAACTTCAGCCGGTAAGCAGTGTCTCCAGTAAATTTTTGGCAGCCATGCATGCCGCACATGAGCGTTTAACTCGCTAACGTCGCAATACCAGCTGCATGTCTGTTCGCCTGTCACAGCACGTGGGACACACGGGGAATGCCTCACCGGCTGCCTGACATTGGCCGTCACAGTCTTACATTCTTGTTAACCTGATTACGAGGCCGGCCCTGGTCCCAGTTACCCGCAGTTTAAATTTGCACATCTTTAGAAACAGACACTAATTATTAAATCTTGTTTGCGACTACGGTCTAAATTGCTAATAGGTTCCATTCATAAATTTGCAAGTCTAATGGAGTACCAGCTTGGAGAAGATGCGGGGGGGTGGTGGGGGGGCGGGGATCATTCAGACTGAATGTTAAATACTAGATGATTTCATTATTGTTGACATTTTAACAGGTTTCTCCCATGTCCTCTAATTGGCATAGAATCCTCCCTTTGTATCTGGGCTGTAACAGACTCTTCCTTCATTTACCTGTCATGCCGGTTTATGCATGTATGCCGGTTTTGTTTTCTTAAGCAATTTGTTAATTGATGTACAGGATTGTAAGGGCTATTGCCGGTCACTTTTTATGGGGTGGGTCTAAAGATCAGTATCCCTCATCCCACGTTTATTTTCATTTTGTAAAAAGCAAAATCCAGCAGTCTGTTCCATTCGATTACGGTATTTATCTGATATGCAGCTTCATTCGCCGAGTTGCACAATAACACTGCGTCTTGCGCTGTAGGTGTGAATTAAAGCTGTGTGTGTCACTTTGACACAAGTCATTATGTGGCGTAACTGTGCAGATGATCATTCTGGATAAACAAGCATGCAGCATGGGGGAGGGGGGTATTTTGAATGAATCTGCATGAAAAGCACTGCATTATGGGTGTATAATGAATTAGCATGTAATTTATATTTGTGTTTATTTGGGTGGTTGGGTCATTTTATTACCCTAAAGATAATGCATGACTTTGGGTCTTCCTAATCTGTCCTGCGAAATATGGAGAGTTCTGGAATGACATTTTTATTTCCTTTTTGTCCCTTGGAGTCGTATGTTAATGACCACGGGGGCGGTCTTGTCTACTCTAATGGCCCAGGACCGACTGGCACGTGTACAGGCTGCGGAGCAGGTAGACCTGCCCTGCCTGGACGAGCTGCCATCCCGCGCGGCTCAGCTGGCAGCACTGCAGAGCACCGAGGAGTTTGACGTCCTTGTCGTCGGGGGAGGGGCCACCGGCTCGGGCTGCGCCTTGGACGCTGTCACGCGGAGTAAGCCTGCCGCCGGCGTTGGCTGAGCTCCTCCGTTACTCTACCCAACACGCCTTTGACCTTCAGCTTGGCTTGTTCTCCTTGGCCTGTAACCGGTCTATGGTTTTGTCAAGAGAACATTTGTTCTCAGTATATCTTCATTTCTGCTCAACTGCCCCACCTGTACCTTTTGTTTGTCTTGATGTTTTTTTTTGCTTGGGGTACGACACAGTTGGCGCAGACTCAAAACATTCTGTTTATCAAGGAAAATTACCTGGCCACTTCTGGCACTATGTTCTGCCCCGTTTGCCATATTTTGTGGCATTAAATGTCATGAAATTAATACGTCCTGTAAGATTGGCACAAGTTCTGCTTTGGAAGGTCTATTTCCACGTTATTTCTTGTTTTGAGTTTGATTTGTTTTGTTTTTTTTTGTTGTGGGAAAAATACTTCAGAACGGCCCTATAGTTTCATATACTTATAATGTAGACTTCTAACATGTTTGTTCCCAAGTCTTGCATGTATAATGTGAATCATAGGCTTCCTATGTGTCTGTTTCATACCAGTCTGGGAAAGTCTAGAACAGGGAAACTGCTTGGGAACTGCGATATTTTTGAGATATTGCCTTTGCTGGAGTTTTGTCTTTTGTTGCGCAGATAATCAGTCTTTTCTTAAAAGACAGCATGAGGTCCCTCAATGCATTATGCATGTCTTTATGCCTGATGTTATGGGAGTCGGGGATCCATAATAGGGCCAATCGCTGCCGCGTGCAGTGAGGCCCCCAAACATCAGCCTGTTGCTGATCTGTCGGCCTGATTGCCCCCCTGCATCCCCCCCAGATCTTAAAACGGCCCTGGTGGAGCGCAGCGATTTCTCATCTGGGACAAGCAGCCGCAGCACCAAGCTTATCCACGGGGGAGTCAGGTACCTCCAGAAAGCCATCATGAAACTCGATTACGAACAGGTAAATGCACCATTTTTCCTGTGTGGCTGACACTGATGCGTGGAATTCCTGCTCCGTCTGGTCATATTGCTTTATTTTCTCCCTGGTCTCATTTTTCTTCCAAAGAAGGTCTTGCCACCGTCACTGAAACCCACCCACCCCCCAACACACACACACACACACACACACACACACACACTCTCTCTCTCTCTCTCTCTCTCACACACACACACACACACACTCAGGATGTATCTAGGGGATTTTTTTCCCATGATGCTTCTCAAGGATTTCCACAAGTTCTTGGAAGTTCTGAGCCTTGCAGGGAGAGGCGGGCTTCCGTGCCAGAAGACAGGGTGTGGAGATGAATCTGAAGAATTACGGTTTAACGCCGCATGCATCAAGTCCATCCTTCTTTTTGTCTGCATATTGCTAAGGAAACCAAATGGGCTTTTCTTGGCAACCTGCAGCTTAAAATGTCACAATTTTCTGTTATATTTCACTGTTCCTGGGGCATCTCATTACTGTAGCCCCCTGTTTTTCACGGCCTGTTTCCTCCAGCTATATGGACACGGTCTGGGTCTTAAAGGTGAGATGCAGGGGAGGCCAATTACTGTATTTGCAGAACGTTGGGCTGCATTGTCAGCAGCTTCGCAGTAAAGTATGAGCTTTTGGGCCAGGATAAGCGAACATGTGACATGATTAACCAATAGGATCACGCTGCAGGTAGTAGACAATTGGAAGTTCTTGAGGGCCAAGCTTGTTATGTTAGATAGTTCCAGAAATTGCTGTTCGTAGAATGATGCACAATTTGAAATATCAGGTCTAGTAATGAAGTTCAGTGGTTAGAAGAAGAAGGAAACAATTGTTCTTTGAGGACAACTATTGCTTTCTATGAAGGCCTTTGAGTTGCTGGGTCAGCTAGCAGGCCTTCTTTGAGCAAATGAGAGGCCTATAGCCTCCAACACAGCGTGGGCTTGGGCCACGCCATTGGCTGATTGTGTCCAGCAGCCCCTAGCTGTGGAGGAAACTGGCTTTGCTACCGAGGGAGGGAATCAGCTGCACTTTATTCCTCCTGTAAGACGTGACTTTAAGTATGTCCCTCCTCTAATCAGCACTCAGCCATCCGATGGCTGTCGTGTGTCTGTATGGAAGGTTACCATGTAATTTATGTCAGGGAGGACACTTTGAGTGACTTTAGGTTTTGCAAACTACGTTAAAACTTAACACGCTTTTGTACTTGGCTAAACAGTTCTTGTGCCCTCACTGGTTTGTTTCCTTGATTGAAAGAATCATCCAGCTGTTTCACATTAGCATTAGTGGCACATGCATGATTATAGGAGACTGACCAATCAGCACACAGCAGGAGCTCAGTGCTTGCCTCAGGTGGAATTCTTGGGTGCATTTCCCGCAAGTATATTTGCTAACTAAGTTAACAACTTACGTAATTGGACTATGCAACTGAACAGTTCCAACTACGATAGCTGCTTCTGGGAGCTTCTGGGAAACATACCCGAGGTCCTTTTGTTTGAAATAGTAGTTTACAAACCTTGTCCTAGTTGAAAGTGCCCTCCACGATATGGACTAGGCGGTAACCATGGGATGAATCAAATGATGACTGTGGCAATGAATAAAGAACTCCTGATAACCGAACATCTGCAATCAAATTGTAGAATATTAAAGGAATAACAGAAGCTGCTGTTGAATCACTACATTCTCACAACAATTGTCATCCAAGTAACAGAATATTTGAAAAGCATTGAGTGCTTCGTTTTATGGGTCCCAGGTCAAAAAAATACCAACAATCAGCATCAAGCTGTTATTTCTGAAATTCCACAAAACCTGCTGAATATCTGTGTGGCCTCTAAATGAGCTTTTTGGGGTAATCCTGCCAGCCGTCGTGTGTGCAGTGGGTAGCTGATGTAGTGCAGTTTGCACACATGTCATCTGTAGGCTGTGGCTTGTAGCCATAAATGAAGAATGATTTGAAGATTGATCTCACCATAGCGATTATTTAGGACCATGGTGATTGTTTAGGGCTGAGCTATCTGGTGTGAATGTCAGGAAGAGATGCAACTGTACAGTGAACATCTTTGGATGTAAGAAATTATCAAGAGAAGTACCATCATGGTGGGATCTGGTCTAAGGGCTGAGGTAGTGATTGCAGTGGTTTTCCAGATGCTGCTATGATGCAATCCAGCCATAAAACACCACCTCACATTAAACTGCCATCAATCACGTTTCCCATTTGTCTTCCAGTACCTGATGGTGAAGGAGGCCCTCCACGAACGTGCCAACCTGCTGGAGATAGCTCCCCACTTGTCTGCTCCTCTACCCATCATGCTCCCTGTCTACTCGTAAGTCCGGGATCATCTGTCACCTGTGTTAGGACATAGAAACATCAAAAGGGTGGACAGAGCCGACCCTTAAAATCAAACCACATGTAGATGTTTGCAATGTTCTTGCTGACCTGGACCAGCACCCTGGTGGAGGAGTAGGTTTGGAGCTGTGGGCCCTGCCAGCCTCCCTGCTGGCTCACCGCACCCCCGACCTCCACCTCGGTGCTCCACTCAAGACGGCGGGCATCTGCGATGTCGCTTTTAATTGTCCACGACATTTCTGCTTTTTCTTCTGATATTTAAATCTGTGGTTCTCTGCCGAAGGAGAACCTGCAGGGGCGGACGTGGGGACCTCCGGTGGGAGGCTTATTCTCCATCCAGACACACACACACGCACACACGCACGCACACACACACCTTGCACGCACAGACAGGCGTAAATTCCCCCTGCATGCAGTAGAAGCCCAACATGCATCTCTGCATGTGAGAATTACCCTCTTTGTTCAGTAGAAATACAAAAAGGCCTCTGTTGGAATAATGATTATTATGAACAAAAGAAATGGCTTGAACTGCCAGAATACGCGGTAGTCATGTTTGTCTCATGAATTGATTAAAGCTCTCCTGCTATTACAGTGCTTGTTGTTCTCTGTGTTGGCATCAGGTGGTGGCAGATTCCATACTACTGGGCTGGGATAAAGATGTATGACCTGGTAGCTGGAGCCCATTGCCTGAAGAGCAGCTATGTTCTCAGCAAGTCCCGGGCTCTGGAGCTCTTCCCCATGCTGAAGCGGGACAAACTAGTGGGGGCCATCGTCTACTATGACGGTAAGAGGAGCGGCGGGACGAGTTCAGGCGTCAAGACCCCGACCGGTCAGGCAGAAGGTCAAAATGCAGAAGAGTCATCGAGCCCTGAGTTGTGACTTTGATGCATCCCTACTAAGAATCTGTCTGTTTTTCTATATTTAAGCCACATTTTAATGTCTACTGCATAAAACTAATGTCACTAGGGAAATGAAGGAAGTACATTTTTAAATTGTCAATTGACCTATACAGTGCCTGGCAGTGGGCATTGTTTATGGCAGAATTAAAATGCTTAATTATTTAATAGTGGAAAAAGTCCCTGATTCTGCATTGGCAGACCAGTCGCATAAGAACTGCAGTTTACATCTTCTGCTAAGTAATGTGTGCATCTGGCAAAATAATTAGGATTTATCTGTAAAGTTGGGACACAATTCACATTTGGCTTTTCTCTTTGACCACACCCCTGTCAGTAGTTGTGTATAGTTGGGGGGGGGGGGGCACAGATGGCACTGCCAAAGACACTGCCCCCCCAGGACCTCTACAGACTGAAGCTGCGTAATAATTTTACAACAGTGATGATGATATCAGTAAGAACGATTAGATGGCCTGTCTAATAGTGCTGACAAGACTGTACGTAGCAGTAATATCTTTATGTTCAACTGTCATTGTAATTGACTAATACACTCACATAAAGGATTATTAGGAACACCTGTTCAATTTCTCATTAATGCAATTATCTAATCAACCACTTACATGGCAGTTGCTTCAATGCATGTAGGGGTGTGATAGAAGCTGATAGAAGAGCAACTTTGACTGAAATAACCACTCGTTACAACTGAGGTATGCAGCAAAGTATTTGTGAAGCCACAACACGCGGATGGGCTACAACAGCAGAAGACCCCACTGGGTACCATTCATCTCCACTACAAATAGGAAAAAGAGGCTACAATTTGCACAAGCTCACCAAAATTGGACAGTTGAAGATTGGAAAAATGTTGCCTGGTCTGATGAGTCTCGACTTCTGTTGAGACATTCAAATGGTTGAGTCAGAATTAGGCGTAAACAGAATGAGAACATGGATCCATCATGCCTTGTTACCACTGTGCAGGCTGGTGGTGGTGGT
>JAABNY020000034.1:21266736-21279508 GCA_015164015.2 Brevimyrus niger
GTTTTTTAACGAGGTCACCGATGTACAAACGTTTACTGGGACCTTTTCGGCAGACCTCGAGATGGGATCCCTGTAAGATGGTACAGAGCGCTGAGCGTCCGGCAGGGTGACCCTTCGCTGACTGGAACAAGCTCGTTATCTAGGAAACAGGGGGAAGAGGCCACTAGACATTATGAGCCTCACTGTTGAAAAGACTTTTAAATGAACTGTTGCTTTAAGAGGGCAGTTTACACGTCCGTTGTATTGTGCTTGGAACAAAAGGCCCTGCAGCTCTGAGAGTCCATGCGGTGGAGGCAGCCTATTCTTACCTTTCTGTATATGGTGGACTTCCTGTCTGGCAAACTCCCCTCTATAAATAGCGACGTAGCTGCCTGAAGCCGCTGCATCGGCTTCTGATTCCCGTAAGTCGGGCTCTGGATGGGTCTCCGCCTTTCCCCCATTCTCCTGGTGGGCTTATCGCTTGGGGGTAATCAAACGGACCCCGAGCACAGATCCCTTTGCAAGCATGGGTGTACGTCCCAGTGGACCTCAACACGTCCCGACTCCCACGATCTTGAACCTTAGAGAAATATCTGACCTGAACACTAATGTTCTGCTCATTTACTAAAGTAGTCTCAAGTTTAAATATATTATTATGAAGTACACGATGTACATGAATAAAAAGTAACAAACGACAGATTTATATTATCAGCTGAGTGTAATATTTACAGGAATTCAGTTTAGAATAGCTTGAGATATGAAGCCATTAATCATAGCCCTTGAAGATGTTAATCCAATGAATGATCAGTTTTTTGCACCCAGCATATTGTTGTGTTTCTGGACTATATACCTGCCCCTCCGTAGAAAGAGCTGGAAGCTGCCAGAGAGTTCCTGTACCAGGAGATGGGCTACAAGGCTCGGTGGGAGCAGCTGACCAACACGTCCGAGATCAGCCTCACGCCCGAAGAGGTTGAACGGTGAGTGGGGCTTGGGGGGGGTTGAGATGGTCCTCTGGACATGTTAACTCGACTTCATTGATAATATCACACATTCTTCACGGTCTGCAGGTACAAGAAAAGGTTCCACAAGTTTGACAAAGGAAGTAAGGGGTTCATCACCACTGTGGATGTCCAGCAGGTCCTGGAGGTGGGTTTTTTCTCCCCCTTGGTCTCTGTCTTTCACTGAGGAAGCTTCTGGATGCTTACGAGAGGATGGTTACTAGAGGAGTTCCTTGAGAGTCCTCTCCGCGTCCGAGGACGGCGGAGCGCAGTAACCATGACAGCGGGTTTCTCACTCCCCGCCGAGGGTCCCGGAGGGGGTTGGGATTACTTGGTGATAATGCGCACAAACAGATGAGCTTAAGGGCCAGCGAGCCCTTCGGTGGTGGGGGGTGCGTGGGATTATCCCACTCCCCAGCGTAGGAAGCCAGACAACACGAGCGCTGGGCTGTTAACACAAGCAAGCTCATTTCAGGCTGATGATTCCTTCTTGCGCCGTCCGTTCTCTGCGCCAGGCCAGACTCACCCTGCGGTCCCGAGTGTCGGTCAGTCAGCAGTCATTGAGCTCGAGGTTTGCTATGGGGCGCTCTGATCTCAAATAGATAAAACCACGACGACAATGACCTCATTATGCGGTTTGATATCTAAATAAAACAACCACATAAAAAAAGAGAACCAAGGGTCCAGATCACCTAGGCCATGTGGTCAAGCTTCTCAATGTCAGATGAATGCACTCTTATATGTGCCAGCTTGTGTGCACGTTTCGCCGTGAATAACCAGCGTGGTTTGTGTCCTTTAGAATCAGTATTGTCTCTGACTGCATTTCCCAGAAGTCTGTGCGTAACAGTACCTCACTTCCTCTCCCCAGAGCATCAACATCCAGATTTGCGAGAACATGCTGCACGAAATTCTTAACGAAGTTGACCTAAACAAAAATGGGCAGGTTGAACTGAATGAATTCCTGCAGGTATGAGGTTTTACTGCTTGTTTGTGTGTATGTGACCTTCCCATGATATTATGTCCCATGTGGCACCACCAACAGATGCGGATAAATGCAAGGTATTAGATCACTTTTAAGGACAGGGAACTAGGATGAGGAAGGCCTGATACCACTTTAACCATTTTAACATCAGGCACTTCACAACAGGCTACAGCAGCGACTTAGACTGAGGAAATCTACCAGAGGCTGCATTCAAGTAGAGCCACACGTGTTGCATTAACTGCATCCATCCATTTTCTGTAATCGCTTGTCCTATTCAGGGGCACTGGGGCTATGGGCACAAGGCAAGGAACAACCCAGGATGGGGCACCAGCCAATCACTGGGAACACGCACACCTGTCACTCACACACCTGTCACTCACACACCTGTCACTCATGCACATACTTGGGCATTTTGGTAACTCCAGTTAACCTCAGCATGTTTTTGGACTGTGGGGGGAGTCTGGAGGAAACCCAATGCCGGCACGGGGAGAGCATGCAAACTCCACACACATGGAGCCATGGCAGAGACTCAAACCCTTGTCCCAGTGGTGTGAGGTAACAGTGCTAATCACTGCACCTCTGTACCATGTTGCATTGAGTGCACGACACAATTTAATTATTTTTTTCCTGACATGTCAAGGGACAGTGCCATGGCAAGAAACAACAATTATAGAGGATTTCTGAATGATTACATTTGTTGATATAACAGCATTAGACTTCGTTTGAGACAGCTATACAATCTGTTATTCTTGTGGAATAAATTGAAACATGTCATCACTATGTCTGAAACACACAACATGGACATAAGTATTGGGACACCTGGCCATTACACCAACAGGAACTTTTATGACATCCCATTCTAAATCCACAGACATCAGTATGGAGTTGGTCCCCCCCTTTGCAGCTATAACAGCTACCACTCTTTTGGGGAGGCTTTCCACTAGATTTTGGAGTGTGTCTGTGGGATTTCTTTTGTCCATTTATCCAAAAAGTTCAGGGATCTGTGTGGGTCAGTCAAGTTCTTCCACACCAAAGTCACCCAACCATGTCTTTATGGACCTTGCTTTGTGCACTGGTGCACAGTCATGCTGGAACAGAAAAGGGCCCCTTCCCCAAACTGCCCCATTGTCCAAATTGTCCAAAATGTCTTGGTATGTTGAAGCATTAAGAGTTCCCTTCACTGCTGCTAAGGGGCCAAGGCAAACCCCTGAAAAACAGCCCCACACCATAATCCCTCTTCCACTAAACTTTACAGTTGGCATAATGCAGTCAGACAGGTAATGTTCTCCTGGCATCTGCTAAACCCAGATTTGTTCCTCAGACTGGCAGACAGAGAAACATAATTGGTCACTCCATAGAACATGTTTCCTCTGCTCCAGAGTCCAGTGGCAGTGTGCTTTACACCACTGCATCTGACGCTTGGTATTGTGCTTGGTGATGTGAGGCCTGCATGCTGCTGCTCAGCCATGGAAGCCCATTCCGTGAAGCTCCCAGTACAGGGTTTTTGTGCTGAGCTTAATGCCAGGGGAAGTTTGGAGCTCAGTTATTGAGTCGACAGAGTGTTGGCGACTTTCGCTCGCTATGTGCCTCAGTGCCCGGTAACCCTGCTGTGTGACGTAAGGGGCATTTCTGCTGTGCCTGAACACTTCCATTTTTCAACAACACCACTTACAGTTGATCATGGAATATCTAGCAGACACGAAATTCCACAAACTGACTTGCTGCAAAGGTGGCATCCTATGAATTCACTGAGCTCTTCAGAACAGCCCTTTTTTTCACAAATGTTTGTAAACCTGCCTGCATGTCTAGGTGCTAGATTTTATACATCTGTAGCAATGGAGCCGAATGTAGCACCTGAATTCAATGACTGAGAGGTGTGTCCCTACACATATGTCCATATAGTGCATTTACTCTTTAAACAGCAGGAAAGCAGGTATCTAAATTATACGTGTGAAACCAAAATATCGTAAACAGTTATCACCCAATTGCAAAGTGTATCTGTATGAAACAGTTATACAGTTCGAACCACATGTTACATATGAACAGATACTCCCAAAATTACAGCAAAAAAGTCTGGATCAGGTGCAATTCCTACTTTACTTTATAAATTACTTAGTGGATGTCAAACTTTACTTTGAATTTGAATTTGAATCTATATAACTTAACCCTGATCATACAAATGCACCAGAACACCAAACCTTTAATGCATGGATGTTCTTCTTACACGTCCATGTTTGTGTTTTTGTGGGCGTGACAAACATGCGCAGTGGGTGAGGACCAGTGCAGTTGGTGGCTGCACTTTACAACAATGCTGCCGGCTTTCGCAAGCAGAGAATCATTTACATCATTTGTGTCATAAACGTTTGCGGGGGCACATCTGCATGGAGGCATCTAGAGAAGTACGAAAAGGACTTTGGTCTTTGCTATAGAATCTGGTGAGGAGGCCACAGACAGGTACATAGCAGAGCTGACACCGTTAGTCGATTTAACTCGATTAAACTCGATTAATCGATTATTGGTATAATTCATAATGACACACCACTTCATCTTGTGACATGAGAGGTTAAAGCCACTGGTGGTCAAACCTACCCTGTACAAATCAACAAAGGCAACCTATTTTTAGCAGGCTGGATAAAAGTATTTCTAGAAGTAAGCTTTTTTCATTTTTCATTATCACCCGTGAAGGGAAAATGACGTTTTTCTACTTTTTCAAACAATTTTCTTTTCCTCTGTCCTCCAGGTAATGAGTGCCAGGTCTAGTCAGAACAGCTTGCTAAGCGCACCGCAAGTGTGAAAGCTTAACGGCGGTCGGGCGCCCCCATGTTACACATTCCGGAACATTCTTTCCCTGACGTTCAGGTTCCAGAAGAGGAAACCAATTAGATGTCTGAGTGGAGATCTGTTTTTAATGAGTGAGAAATTTGCCCATGTCAGGAGCAGCCTTCTCACGGTAAATTAGCCCACGCCGTGACGTGGGACTTGGGGGGGGCTGGGGGGAGGGGTCTTGCAGGCCCCACCCCTTTGAATGTAGCTGAGATATCAGCAATCGGGTCGATAATGGAGTTTTATGAAAGAGAACTCATTCCGTTCCTGCTGGCCTTTTAAAGAAACGGCATAGAGCTGACTTACACAGAGTTTGGCATGACTGTGGTGCATTTCAAAATCATAATGAGCCTTCAGTTTCATGTATGATTCTGTACATGCACACACAAACTCTATCTCTCTCTCACACACACTCACACACACACAGGTTTGTATCTTTCCATCCAGTCCTTTCTATGGGAAAAACCCTAATCCCAACAATGACAACCTCAACCCCTACCCAGCCCTAACCTTAACCATTAGTAACCGAACAAAATCAGACTGTTGGCATTTTTAGTTTTTTCGATTGCAAAATCCACAACACCAAAATTTTGTCCCCACAATTTAATATATACACCCCCCCCCCCACACAGACACACACACACACATGCTGAGCCACAACTGGAAATCTCAGCACACTGAGCCAAGCCATAGGTTTTCTCTGCCCCCCCCCTGGCTGGTGGTTTCACACTAATACCCATGCTGTCCTGAAAATACCCAGCAGGATACTGGGGTGAGAAGTGTGGGTAGTTTTGCTTAAAGGTGTGACCTGAGTAACTAGGTATACTTGAATATTAAGCTGATGTAGAGAACAGAAATATCTCCTGTTATAGTATGAGCTCATAAGAATACTTTCCCTTCGACTGCAGAAACTGTTGACCTTTTCCTTAAAATCGGCCATTTAGTAACCGCATGTGGCCATGAAACCATGAACCCCACCTGTCTATCAGGTCTTACTCACCTGTCTATCAGGTCCTACTCACCTGTGTAACAGGTACTACTCACCTGTCTATCAGGTTCTACTCCTGTCTATCAGGTCCTACTCACCTGTGTAACAGGTCCTCCTCTCAGGTCTCCCTAGTCCTACTTGCCTGTCTGTGAGGTCCTACTCGCTTGTCTCTTAGGTCCTACTTGCCTGTCTCTTGGGTCCTCCTCTCCAGTCTCCCTGGTCCTGCTTGTCTTCCTTCTGGGTCCTACTCGCCTTTCTCTCGAGTCCTACTCACCTGTCTCTCAGGTTTTACTCACCTGTCTCTCAGGTCCTACTCGCCTTTCTCTCGGGTCCTCCTCTCCGGTCTCCCGGTCATCCACTGTGAGCTGCCCGCTTGTTCTGCCTGCCTCAAATTGAACGAGTCCTGCCGATGAATGGAAATGCAGTGAATGAACATCCCTGCAAAAAATGAGGACAGGATGTGGGTGCTAAGCAGCAGACCGGCCTGTGGATGTGACGCTAGGTAACCCCCCACCCCCACCCCCTCACCCCTGTCTCACTACAGCTGATGAGCGCTGTAAAGAAGGGCACAGTGTCGGATAACCGGCTGGCCGTCCTGATGAAGACTGTGGAGGAGAGCTTGGAGGAGAGAGGACCTGTGACTGTGGACCGGAGTGGTGGGGGGGTATAGGCCAGGCAACCAACCCCCCCCACAGGGGAGCCAGCACAGTCCCTGAGCACCCCCCCTCAATCCAGATACACTCAAACACAGTCCGTTTACGATGAGTAATATTACCATTATACTATCTTCTAAAATATCTTTTACATTTTTCAGAAAGCTTTTCTTATCTGTAAAGTATGCACTTTGATTTCTACATTATTGCCAAATTTATATTTTACCAATGATATTCCCAACAATTTATACTTAATATTTATCCAGACCTCTAATTTAATATGCCAAACATTGCTTCTTTGCACTGCAGACCTTTTACAGCCTGAAACACCCACAGCTGAATGTAACGATTTGAGTCGTCTTTGAATATGCATTTTAGTCTCCTTGTCCCGTTTCTGAATATTTCCCGTTTTTCTTGCTAAATTATTTTTAAGATCTGTCCTTTTTTCATGTGCCATGCTGCTATGACATTTTAGCCTTTTTCAAATTATTTTTTCAAGATAATCAGATTTATAACAATTCTCTGGTTGATAGGATATGCTGAAATGCCATTGGCTTTATTTAGGATCTTTAATCGCAAAAATACAGTTTCCCTCCTGCAATCATGTTATATATAAATTTGAATCGTATTGAATCGTATTTATATCACATACTACTTTATTTCACATTCTAATTTGCTTTTTAATGATATGCAGAGTCATCAGTTAAGGCACTTATACGCAAAGTGCTGTGGGTGTATCCCATCGGCCCACGGAAGCATTATTGCGTAACCTCATTGTGTTCCGTCAGATAGGATTAATTATTACACGTGAGGCCTGCCTTTAATTTCTGGGCCTGTCTGTGCACTTGCTGTTTTTACGGCCTGTCATTTACAGCTTGCAGTATGCCGCATGAGCCCCTCGCATTTATAGAGTCATAAGGGAAGGCGTTTAATACACTGTACCCTCAAATCTAGGATGGATTGAAACCATGAATCAACACGGCTGTGGCTGCACTGCCGCACACACACAACCGCACAGAGAGGAAACACACACAGAACCGCACAGAGAACGCACACACAGAACCACAGCCTTTCAGCAGACTTCATAATACAAAATAATACATTTAAATAGTAAATAATGTCTCAAAGATTTTCAGACCTCTTGAAGTTTTGCTGTCCCATTCATGTTTTTATTTTATTTTTAACTTCAAATGTCAGGCAGGATAATAATTTGCTTACCCACAATGACTCAGCTGCTCAGTCACTGAATGGTACCATGCACTCTTTATCTATGCAGTTTTGTACTTATGCACCTTGGCTTGAGAAGAGGCCCTTTCAGGTGGCATCCGGACAGAACTGTTTCTAGCTTGAGCGTTTGTCAGATGCTGCCCAGCGATATTTCCCAACTTGACTTTCTTGGTATCACTTTACTTGACGGGGCACAAACACTTAGCAATAACTCAGTTACTACTGAAGTGCAAATATTGAATAAATCATGAATAAATATAGTAACTACTTGAGATAAAAGATGAGTCACGATTCATTAACGATGAACATGAGATCAGTATGTAACTAAGACTTAGTTTGCAGTTAATTAATACATAAGTAATAGCATAATACTATATTATTTGTGCCCCATTAAATAAAACGTTAGCACTTCTTAAGATTGTGCCCCACATCTGCAGCCTGACGTCTCTGAGCAGGTGCTGCACATACGTAATCAGAGCCCATCGTTAGCATGGCTCCCGCTGGCCGGAGAGCCAGAGTCGTCGCTGAAAGGGTCACACAAATCGCATTTAATGCTGCCTGTACGACGCTCTGGTCCCTCAAACAGCCTGTAAGGCACTGAGCAGAACACTGGCTCAGAGAGCAGCGCAGCAAAGTCCACATTAATGCGCATCTACCCATCTTCTAACCATGTATCCTGGTCATCAGCACATTTTGCTCATGTTTTTGTTTGTTTTTAAATTTTATTATGAATTGTTTGCTGTTCTTTTAGTAAAAATGGCAAAAAAAATTGTTCAAAAACGATTCCTGCACAAAACACTGAGATGAAGAATTTGATTTCATTCAATTTTCATTACTGCTTTTCCAGTGCTGGGTCACAGTGTACAATATATTATTTAATTCCAAAATCTAAATAATTGTTAGAGTATCAAAGGACATTAAATAAATATTTGAAGTTGCAGATTTTCAATTTCAGATTTAATCAAAACCTTAAAATCAAGGGGACAGCTTTACAAACTTGTCCGAAAGCAAAGGACCAGACAGTGCTGGTGTGACAAGAAACGTGGGGTCAAAGGTCAGAGGTCACCATGATATAAGCAAGATGTGAGAAGACAGAACACCAAGACCCCTGCCATTTAAACATGACAGACATGTTGGCTAATTAACACGCATGTTTATGGAGACTAAAAATAACACAATTTAGGATTTAATAGCAATTAAAACCTCATTCATGAAACGCAGGGAACACATGAACTTGCAGAGATTTGGGATTCGGCTTAAGGTCAGTGACATCATTTATCTAAATACTGTTGGCTGATATCACGGCATCATGGAGACTGGTAATAGTTAATCATATCTGTGTCCGTCATTCTTACTCTTCATCACTGGAAACCCCAGTGTGACCACTTAGAATAAAAGTTTTTCCCAATAAGACGCTCAACTGTAAATTAAAAAACAGTAGGTATGATCACAGTAAGCGTTTTATGTATTTGGTGTATCAGAATCTAAACGTGTGGCAATTAGCAACTTAATAGGGTTTTAGTCACGGATGGAGGAATCCTACTTAACATTTCCAGTTAAAATGAACCGGGAATGACCCCAATATAAACGTTGCAGCTTAAAATAAGATGGGGCAGTGGCTCCATTAGCGGTAACGGCTGGCGCCTTTGTCCATGGCCGGCCCATCCAGTGCCACTGCGTGTCCAAACTAACCCGAGCCGCAGTGAACCATCAAGTATATTAAGAAAAAGCAGGATCGCTGAGATTCTGATTGAGGTTAATTAGCTGTGGTTGGAACGTATGCAATACACTGAAATACTAATGAAGTATCTGAGCCAAGGTCTGTCATTTAACTATCTGTTAAAAATAATACTGTGATACTTACTTGAGGGGATGCAAATACTTAGTACAGTAAAAATAGCACAAAAAAAAATTGCCTCACCTATATCTGTTATTTCTGAAGTACAAGTCATGAACAAACATGAGGCCGATATTTCACTTGTGTTATTCATGCCTTGTTCCTTCAGTAGTTCACAAAGGTTTGCAGAATTAACAGATACAGTAAGAAATTTAGTGTCTTTTTGCGATAAAAGATGGGCCATGATTCGTTAAAGATGAACAAACATCAGGTCAGTAAGTAAGACTTACTTTGTTTTTAATGAGTAACAGCATAATGCTACATTATTTGTACCTTCTCAAGTACAGTGTTTCCAAGACGTCTGCAGACAAAGATGCCTGATCTCAGAGGGAATCGCAGTAAACAGAATCAAATAAAGTCACAAGCAGTCATCAACCACATGGAGAGAACTGCATCACAGCACTGTACGATAGCAGTTCAGCACCATCGGGTAGCATGGTTCTTTAAACGTGGGGTTCAGCAACTCCCCTTTGCCTCGAAAAAGCCCAGTTTCTCGCATAATTCCTGTTTTAGGTCTGTAGTGGAAGCCTGGTTCATTTTATCATCAGGCAAGTATGTTGCTAAACCATAAAGAGTCTGTGGAGTGCAACAAATATCCTTTCAGCCACTGCAGTGTTCCTCCAGGATCTCTCCATTTCTGTCTGATGTCCACATTGGTACCTCGACAATACCAATAACCAATCACAACCTGAATTTTTAATCATGATGTTTACAGCGGGGGGTAACCCTAAAACATTTGGCTGCTGCCCCAAGATCAATAAGCAAGAGTTTCTTAATGTTTAGGGGCTTCAGAATCTTTATTCCACTTCTCACTGACATCTCTACCTAAGTCACACGGCTTGTTTTACACAGATGATGCCCCCTAATGGCATCGCTCCCAGTGTTACTGTGTATTACGCAGTCAGTGTTGTAGTCGATGGCTTAGTGGGTTAGATCACTGTGCTTCTGACCAGAAGGTTGTCGGTTCGAAACCCGGCCGGCAGTGTAATCTCACCATTGCGTAAGCCCCCTGTTTGCTTCAGGGACTGACTGACCCTGCTTTCAATTAAACATCACTTCAGCGCATCTGCTAAATAAATTAATTGTAGGAAAACATTTTAGAAAGTACTGAGCAGGGCATAACAGATGAGTAGGGGGCTGGACATTCTGGGAAAACAAACCGTGTCGCAGATACTCATCGCGTGTCAGTCGCACGGCTGCTGTCCAGTTCGTTTGGCCCGGTCTGGCTGATTTACTGCGAGCCGGTCTCAGCCTTGATAAATCTGTTACACTTTCTTTCCGCCCATTTCATTAACGTGAATGAAAGCGGCGACACTCTCTGCATAACGGCCTTTTAATGCCTTGGCCCTGTCACCTGCCTGCATATTAATGCCCTGACTTACTGCTCCGCACAGGAAATGAGTAAGGGCTGCTTGAATGCGATCAGCGCAGTACAACGCAATTAGGCAGTCGCCGCAGTCCTGCGCCTTTAATCCTGAACTAATTTGAGCAGCTACTTGATAGTGCTGCGAATCCCGCATAATTACACAGAGAGCTGGTCCAAGGCCTGAGATCCTGGGGTCCACTGCAGGGGGGGTGGTGAAGAAATGAATGAACTGCATTTTCTATAAATATACTGTCCCTGTTGTATATTGCTTTGCACTGGATGACTTGGATGCCCTGCGATGGACTAGCATTCCCTCTGTTTCTTGGGATAGGTTCTAGACTCGCCGATGCCCTACTTGATGGATGATTGGATGGATGGATGGATGGATGGATGGATGGATGGGTGGTTGGATGGATGGATGTTGGCGTCAGTGAGCGATGGTGCATAAAAGAAGCAAAGCAGATCATTTTCTGGGCGTTTCTACTCAACCGTCAGGAGAGAGAGGGGAAAAGTGAGAAAGGGTGTGAGAAGAATGGGGGGAGTGTGCTAAATTAAGCCATTGTGACGGTAAATGATCTCCGGATGAGGTTCACCCTGTCTACAAGTCCGCTGTTTTCTGTGCAAAGATAACGGCTTTATTCAGTCGTGCCGGAGGTCTCTGCCAAGCCCAGCAGTGATTGATTAACTTCAATTACCAAGCGCCTATTTGCATAGATAAAAAAAAAAAAAACTGCTTTTCAATTTGCGAGGGGCAGGCGGCTGCCGACGCCCAGCCCGGGAATTTGCATGTCAATGGGAACCTCAGGGGTATTAAGGTGACAGACTGCGCTGATCACGGCTCAGCCGTCTGACAGGGGCTGCCCTAAGCATCATTTTCCACAGAAACATAAGACTGATGTGAGCTGAGATAGGTGCCAGCAGAGGTCTCACTGGCTAAAGACTTACCCTAACTGTGCCTTGCGAAGAAATCCCTGTACGTAGCCTGAATGCTAAGGTATCTTGCTTGGAGTAAATAAATATAATTATTGGGTTTGTAAAACTATCTCATTATACTGTTGAAATACATATTTGATTGAGTTCAGGCAGGACAAAGAACACTCACTGTAGCCAGCATTCTGTGTTTATAACCCATCCACTGTACAAGTTTCATACCCTTATACACTCATTTGCAACACAGCCAAGCTGTTTGCACATCACATCCATTCATTAATTTATTTCTTTATTTATTTGTCTATATGCTTGCCTCATCATTGCACATCTCCTGGAAAAGGCCTGTACAGTGGTACCTCGGTTCTCCGACTCCGGATCGAATCTTAAAAAGTTTGAGTTCTGATCAAATTTTTGCCATAAGGAATAATGGAAAACCAATTAATTGGTTCCCGGTCCCCCAAAATTACACCTAAATATGTTTCTCTTTTTTTTGCATTTAAGCACAGGAACAAGAAGAGTTTATCCCAATATTACCCCTGTCCTGCCCCAATCTTCCGCGCCTTCCGTGTGCCACGCCCCCTCGTTAACCTCGTGTGGGATCCCCTTGTGATCAGTTGTTTCTGGGTGTTGTCATTAGTCCTCTGTATTAAGTCTGTGTTTCAATTTGTTTCCCCAGTCCGGTCACTGGGTGCGTTCGACTTGCTTACAGCACTGGCTTAAAGCAACACATTATGATCCTGACGCAATGCATTACGGTTATATGCATTGCGACCTCTCACCCGGCTGCACAAACTGGAACCGCCTCTGTGACGACACACCTTTGCCCTTATTAGCTAAAAAGTTTAGTCACACGCATGACGTTTGTATCCCAGGAAGTTCCAATGCGTTATCTGCTATTTCTCCTGAAAAGCACGTAAAGCAGTGAGAAC
>JAABNY020000034.1:21279608-21291128 GCA_015164015.2 Brevimyrus niger
TGGAAATCATCTCGCGACCCCCCCTCAATGTCTCACGACTCCCCAGAGGGTCGCGACCCCTACTTTGGGAACCACTGAGTTAGTGGTTTATTTATTGGTAGTTACTGTAATGTTGCGCTGCTTTATTTGGTTAATCGTCCAGTCTGTGGAGAAGGCATTTAAGGAAGAATTGCATTGTAGTATGACTCATTTTGTGGCGCGTAAAATTTACTTTAGGTCAGCGTTCACGGTTCGACTTCTGAAATTCAGATCAAGTTCTAGGTCAAACTGGTTTGTTCGACTTTCAAGTGAGTTCTAGTGAGTTCGAGAATCGAGGTATCACTGTATTTTGTCTTATTCTATTTATTTTCTTTGCACTTTTACATTTTGTTTTTATAGTCACGTGTTTAATTTGTGAAACTCATGACGCCACCTGCACCAAAATAAATTCCTTGTACTTCGCTGTACTGGTGAATAAAAGATTCTGACTCTGATCTCTGTCAGTGTTGCTCCATTTAAACTTCAGTCCAACTGTTTGCTCAGAATCCAAAAATCCAACTGAAATGTGTACAAGGGATTGATTTCTTAAGAACCACTCCAGGGAAACAGAGTAATACTTTTGCCCAAAATGTTCACGCAGCCTTCAAACCCCATGCAGAGTGTGGGTGGGGGAGGGACCGGGGGGTTGGCTATGAATGCTGTTTACTCTTCTAGCTAATCTGTTAATTAGGCACATAATTAGGCCTCATTGCTCAACAGAATTTCCACTGTCACTGTCACATTTTTTTTAACCTTCAGTTCACCAGTCCTGTGCCAATTGTCAATTATTTGGCAATTATTACCCCCTCCCCCCCTTGCCATTACTTCTAAACAGGATTTATAGCATCTCTTAATTACTACGATTTGTTTTGATGTTGAGAGTCCAGAAGAACTGTCCCAAAATGATAAACCACTGTGTGATTTTGGCCCCGTCTGGGATTATTCCCGGCTGGCTTGACCCCCCCTGACCTGGGAGGGCAATTTGCTGGACGGATTTCACCACCAACAAGGTTAATGATAAAGATATGCCTTCATTTATTGAATGTTAAACAGAAGCAGCACATCAGCATTTTAACATATATTTAAATTAATTTATTAAATGTATTATACGCTGTCTCCACAAATGTCTCCACTGACAGACACTGGAAATTTGCACACTAGCCATGTGTAGTGGTAGTCTACGCGGGATTGCTTGGGAAGCATTCAACTACTTGCAGTGAACAGATTCTGGATACCCTGGCCTGCACTGAAATCTGAGGATGCAATTGGCTGGCCTGCATTGAGATCTGAGAATGCGATTGGCTGGCCTGCACTGAGATCTGAGAATGCGATTGGCTGGTCCTTTCTCCAGACCAATTCATGTCAGAAATTCAAAAGGTTGTCTTCCACATCAACATTGTTGGGGCCCAAGCAATAAGTCCTCTCATGTTGGGGAGTTCTGTGCCCCATACTGACGACTTCTGGCGGGTTTGAGGGGCAGTGCAATCATAGCCTCACCAAGCTGAATCGCTGTCTGTTCCAGAGCCATTAGTTTAAACGCTTTCGGGACCTGGAGTGGTCACTGTGTAATTTCACTATTTCACCCTGGTGAGCATCTGACCTTATGAAGCGTAATTAACGCGTGCCGGAGCTTCAGGCCGGCAGTCGGGCTGGGAGCCGGGCGTCTGGGGGGGGAATACAGGGTCATTAGCCTCACACAGGTGGGGCGGTGGTGAACGTAGATTAACTTCAGAACGATATCAACATAAACACCAACCATGATGGGAAATTCCTTTTTTGGCACCACTGTAAATAAATATAAGGCATTTTTCAGGAATTCCAGAAATCTGCAATAAAGCCCTTTGGAATTATACACAGTATCTTTGGGGTCATAGAGTAGATTGACTGTTGTGTGTTTTGTTTGCTAATTTCTCGAACGTACTGCATTTTACGCTAACCCTACATCTACTGACTGCTCAGGAGGGTGTAATTCAGTGGGGGAAGAAACAAATGTGAGCCTGTGAGCTTGGCGTCTGAAGCCTTCTTACCCCCCTGTACTAAGCAGACGAGTTTTAGGCTGGAGCTGCATTAGCTATGCTTGACTGCCAGTGGCACATGGTAACTTGGCATAAACACAAATTATTTGTGCATTACAATATGCCAGCGTGTGCCTTATAATTATGCATTACTTTCCACTTTCATAATTGACTGGAACTATAAAGGAAGCTGGGTCAAAGGTCACCCACATGAAGGGCATTGCATTTCAGTGTCTGACAGCTCAGTGTACAGATACAGGCTAAATTAGTTTTGCACACACAAAGAGAACATGCTAACCTTTCCACTAAAATCCCAAGCAAATGCCCTGGGGGGGTGGGGGGGGGCACTGGGGTGGGGTTTGCACATACCTGGTTTAATTGAACCCAAATTTTCATTTTATTTGTGTCATTTTCAGTTTACAAATTGTAAATTCCTTACATGAATTGTAATATGAAAGGATAAAAAAACTGTTAGTTACTATTAAGCGTCTCAAAAATGCCCCGTAAAATCTCTCAGAAAGGGGCGGGGTTGGGTTACCTGAAAAGTAATTGTGCATGAATGTAATGTAATTAAAGCGAATCTGAGAAGGACTCCATCAGCACGACCTGCTGCAGCTCTGGGGTGGGGGGGGGGAGGGGCAGGGCTTGCGGCCCCCCAGGGAGACGGCAAGAAACAAGCCCATTCATTCTCCTGTGAACCTCCTCAGAATCATGATACAAAATTTCCTGCCGTTTGTCCGTAATTCAGACCTGCATCGGGCTGCACCCAAATGAAATCTCAAGAGCTGGTCTTCCTCTTGCTGTTTTACCAGAAACATCTATGGGTGAACATCTCCTGCATCGTTTGAGGGTGTGTTGGTCCGGTCAGAGTTACGTGGAGTGTAAGTATCTGAGGATGAGCAGTGCGTTCTCATCGGTCCTGCCATGGAAATAGTGAGAAGGTCCCCCCTCGCCCCACACAAAGTGATTCAGATCAACTCACCAAGTCACCAGCTTTCACGTGACTCACCAAACTTGCTGGCCGCCCCTCCCCCATCCATAACAATAATCCACACAACCCCTTTTGGCTAAAGAGTCTCCTTTTACACAGAAGCTAACAGCGCTCGTGGATTTTGATTCTTATAGCAAGGTGAGGAGTTTGGTGGCCCTCTGTGCCCGAACACAGGGAGTTGCCTTTCAAGACAGCATGTGGGAGTTTAGGCCCCGCCCCCACGCATACTGAGCTTGAACAGCGGCGCGGTTTTCCGGAAAGGAGATCCCGAGCAGCGCAACAATGCGAAGTAGGAAGTGCAGGAATGCAGAGGGCCCCCTCGGCCGCCTCGAGTCCGCCTGGAACATCCCGGCCGACCTCGGATGCGGATCCCGTCCCCAGCTCATACCGGCGTGCCGTGAAGAATGAGCCTTGTGCTCGGGCCGCGTGAAGATAACGGCGTCCCACTAACAATTAGCGTTACACAGGGCGACATTGTCACCCCCACATCAGGCACACTGATGTCTTTGTGGCCCCAGGCGCCGGTCTTGGGGGGGGGGGGAGGTGGCGAGGAAAGGAAAGTATTTTCGCTTGAGTCACTGGTTGCAGCCTTAGTGCTCACTGGAAAATACAGGGGCGTGCATCGAGGGACGAAAACAAAACAGAAAACAGGGTGAGGACCGAAAGCTGGGGGCACGCGGGGCGAGCATGCAGGTCGTTAATCTGTTTATTGAGCCGCAGTCTGTCCACAATCCCGGCCCGTGTGGATGTTTCCTGTTTATGAGCCTTTCCTGGAAGCGTAATGCGGACGAGACATTGCAGTGAAGCCCTTGCAGCTGGCAGCCCGAGACCCTCCCCCCCCCATCCCCCATCCCCGTAAACATGAACAGAAAGCAGCTCCGATTTTTACAGCCGGTGTCCGCAGGTGCGGCAGAGGACATGTAAAAAAGCGTCGGTCTCGTCTGACTTTTCCCTCCGGCCTGCCTCCACCTGGAGACCCACGGGACACGCGGGGCAATCTGCCGCCACCCCCCCCCCAGCGGCGTTGCCGATAGCGACCAGGGCCTCCGACGAGCTGTGGATGACTGCAGCTGAAGTGCATCGTGCTCCTCGCCAGTAAGACGTCGATATTCAGCGCAGAGACTCGAAAGCAAAGGGCCACGTGGGGGTCACTGGGTGGGGGGGGTCACCGGGTGGGGGGTCATCAGCTGTCCAACCAGCAAATAGTATTACAGAAAATGACAACAGTGTTGTTTCTAAGACACTTAATACCTAGAAAGACGGAAACTCTTTAAGCGAGAATCAAATACTGATTAATAGAAACGAATGATCCGCAGAAAATATATAAAAATATCACAGACATGATGTCCACTTCCATCCAAGACCCACGCTACAATAATCAGTGGCCAGTTTATCAATCAGTCAATCATAATTTAAATAGCACTGCTTTAACCACAGGGTTTACAAAGTGCTTAACAGACATTTAAAAGAAAGGAATTACAACAAGCATAACAATAATGACAGAAAAGTTCAAAATGCAATCATTTTAATAGGTATACCTCTGTCACGTGCAAGTGTTTCGCTCAGACTGTTTGAAGTGCCTCGGTTTAAAAGTACTGACTGCCTTTTTAATGCATGTGGGAAGGGCTTAAGCACCTGCCCCTTTAAACCTTTCTGATTACTAATGCAAACATTCTACTCATCTATTCTACAGCAAATCACATGACTGCAACTGAATGTACGCAGTACAGTATGTGAACAGGATCGACATCTTTAGTTACTGGGCAGCTAAGCATTCGGGCACCACAATTTAAGCGTTTGTGGTGTGATTGCTGTTACCAGACCTGGTTGTTCTGGCATCTCAGGCATACAGTAGCCAATCCTTCCTGGAATTTTCACATACTACAGTGTCTTGAGTTTATAGAGAATAAAAATCATCCAGTCAATGACATTTTGATATCTGAAAAGCCTTGTTAATGGGAGAGGTCAGAGGAAACCGGCCAGATTAGTTAAGGCTAACCGGAAGGCTACAAGTGCGAAAATAACAGCCCAGTACAATAGTGCTGTGCAGAATGGCGTCGGTGAACTCCTGTACCCTAGAAGTGGTTCTGGAAGTGAAAGTGGACTTTACCTGGGGCTAGCTAGGGGTACCCAAACAACAGGGTCTGCAACTGTGGTCGAATTTTCAATTTGAGACAAGTCTGCACACGCATTAAATGTATGTAAGAGTTTTATTACCTTGTAAATAGTCTGTAGGGTTTGCAAAACTACCCCAGCAATTTTCACATAGCTAATGCCGGATTTCTTGTGGGAGAGTCTGACAGTGTGAGTCAGATGCGTGAGAGTTGGCAACCGTGTAACAAAGTGCCCACTGAGTTTCTGGGATTTCTACAATTAAAAACAGCCCCTCACGCATTCCTTTCCAGGATTTAAGCCAAAACACAAACACTAACTGACAAATGTGAGCAGTTACTGGTGCTGGTGTGATTTTTTTTTTTCAGCGACCTGTGTGGGGCACATCCAGTCTCCTGTAATGCACTTCTAACAAGCACCTAAATACAATCTCTGGAGATGGGCAGGAGGCCCCATTCTTGTCTACGTTGTCGAGACAATGGCCAGGAACAGCCATCAACCTGGTATTTGGGAGAGAAAAAAACAACAACCATGAAACCGCAGTTACAAAGCCCACCCTGCTGTAGCTTTTGAAGCGGCAGCTCTGTTAAAGGTCAGTCTGCTATCTGCATAACACCAGCGATGTCTTTTGCTCGTGGCTTTGCCGTTCGCAGTGGAACTCCACACACCTCACGGCTCCGGCGGCTTCCAGCGATTAATCGCTGTGAATGACACCAGCGGACAAGTCTGTTTTGACTTGAGGCCCAAAATACACTCATGGGAGTTTTACAATCAGATTGTAGGAGAGGTGGGTCTAGAGGAGGTGGGACCAAAACATCTGACTGGTTGGTCCCCCCTCCTCTAGTTGCTTAGATGCACATCCTCTACAATCTGATTGGCTCTCTCTTTGAAGCAACCATTTTTCCTTCTGCCCGCTGAACATTTTTGTGTAAGAGAAAGTATGGTGTTGTGGGTGCAGAGAGGACTGTGCAGTTCCTCCGGCCTTGCAAAGGGGGTGGGCTAGGAGGGGGTGTACAGCCACCACCGACATGAGCTGGGAGAGAAGGTGAATGTTGAAGATGGAAGGAAGGATGCTCCTAGATCTTTAGAGAACTCCAACAGCAAATCTGGATGTCAGGGAGCGCTTTGCAAAAGCCAAAAGCTAAACGCAGTCATGAGGTCAGAGTAACCAAACAGGCAGACATGTTTACAAGACTGGCCGTTTGAGGGCCAGAAACTGACAGTCCTTCTACCAGAGCCACGGTGCCATTTAAACGCCTCATAGGCTTTGGTACGCTAAAGTATGGTTCTGAACCATTCCAGCAGAAATTCTAGGTGGTGCGTTCAACTGACAGCAGCATAATCTCTGCATAAAGTAAAAAAAAAAAAAAAGTATAATGTAGAGAATCAACAGGAAGACGCATTATGGAGGTGAATCATGGGACATGATGCCTGATTCCATTTCACAGGATGGCGTATCAGGCAGGCGGCTGTATCACACCCACATTTACCAGCACTGGGGTGACCTTGAGTGACCCCTGGCTGAAGAGTGAAAGCGCACATAGGAATGAGACCGCCTGCAGATCCCCGTGGTAATTGCCAGAGCTGAATGACAGTCTGTTTTCCAACAGCTCAGCACCTCTAACTGTCACAGGGGGGGTAACTGACATGCAAGGCACACCCACCCACAATGTTTGCATAACCGTCATAAGCGCTTTCATAAACGATGCTTTAATTAGTCTTAATTAGAATTTGGTTAAGTCAGCAGGGAACGCACAGCCCATAACATAATGTCTAGAGCATCAGTCCCTATACCTCCACATCCAGTACTCTGGGAATAGGACTGGCAGAACGCTAAATTGATTGATCAGATTTTAAATTCGTTAATTAAAAGGAAAGGGCCTCATTAGTGGGAGGCAAGACGAGAGCTGCGGAGAAAGACACAGGCTCGGCAGCAGAATATTAACGAGCTGAATCAACGTCCCTGCCTCGGATGGCTTCACTCAGACCCCGTGGGTCCACGTGATTGGTCTATTCCATGATGGGGACAGCCAATGGCCAAGTCCAAACCTCAAATGAGACGCAGAGGATGTTTAGACAGAGATGCAAATGGGTTAATTTCATAAATATATTCAAGGCTTAAAGGCAAAGTAGCATCAGGTTCCATAAGAGATGGAACAGAGTGAACCGTTAATACAACATGGAGAAAGTGATGGGGGTCAGACCACTACATGCTGGTCTCTGTGCTGTGCAAACTGGAAGGGTCTAATTATCACACACCCCATTGTGCTTGTACCCATACCAGGAAAGGTCTACACATGTGTCATTTCTAAGTATAATATAATTAATGGGAAACATCATGCTGACTCATTCAAAACCCACTCTGCTCTGAAATTACTATAATAATTAACAAATTAATTAAAAGCAGCTGAGGCAGACTTTAGGTTGACCAATGTGACCCAATGTTGTATGGCTCAGCAGATTAATGATTGGTGCCCATCACCAGAACATTTTGGGTTTGAATCCCGTGACCTGCCGAGTAATTATATAACCAGTCCTTTAAAGAAGTGTAGATTGGACACCATTACATGGCCGACAAAGCGAGGGGTTGTGGGTAGCAATTAAACAGGAGAGTGTATGTTATTTACTGCTATTTACTATCCAAGCTCATCTTCTGGTTTGAGCTTTATCCTGAGCTCCGGTCCCAATTTTCCAAAATCTGGGCACCGATCTCATGCCAAACACCCTTGGCAATGCATGCATGTCCGAGCCGGTGATGAGTGCAGGTCACCTCTCTGTCTGAACGCCATCTGCTAGACGAAGCACAAAACACCCCACATTTGATGCATCGGAAGGAAGCACCGTGTGGGAAATGGATCCCGACCCGCTGGCGGAACGTAAGGCTCCACATCAGCCCTCGCACAAGTCCAGGGAACGCTATCACTAACAATGGAGAGTTTTTCCATTAAACAACACTTACGCTGTGTAAGTAATAGGAGAGGGTAATTGGGAAAACAGAAGGCCACATTCAAATATTTTCATCAAAGCTTATTTTTAAGCATCTTTCATAATTAAGCACTACATCATGTCCCTGCAAATAGCCGGTACACTGTGAGCTTGAGTGTAATACCGCTCTGTGGAGCTCATGTCGAGAGCCACCTCACTTCTTTGATCTTGCTCCTTGAATCTTGCATGTTTTATTAACCTCTTTTCCCAAGCTCTGCCCCGGGGGGCTATTTTCAGTGTAAAACCCGGGTACGAACCCTCGTGTTCTCCTGCCATTTTTAGCTCCACCCCTCAAGTCCAAACAAGCTGATGGCCACTTCCCATTGGACAAAAAATAGTTCAGTTTAATTTTCCCATTATGAACCAGTATTCCATTACGTAATTGCGTTGAACATTTTCCCTTAAAATAAACTTTTCATTCACTTATTAAGGCCATTATCTGAGGTAAACATACATAAAGGGAGTCCATCATCTCTGAATTCAATAGCTGCTGAAAACTCTCCTGGCTGAGCAGAAAAAAAAATAATAAATTGATCCCGACAGAAAATAATTTCTCTGTCAATTTTGTTAGTATTTTTGTTGTAAACCAATACACAAGCATAATGACGGCTATTAATAGCACTTGCACCATCCCAGCTAACAAGGGAAGATTTTGATTAAATGTGGTATGTGATCTGGCCAGCAGGGGGTACAATGAGTAAGGTGTGGGGATTTTTAATTTAAAGACTTCAAGTCTTTAAAAGGGCATGTATTGTATTTTACAAACACAGCGCAGCAGCTGCTTCAGAAGAATATTAAGCTGTTAACAGGCGTGAAACTATTGGGAATGGCGGTTTAGATTTTGAAAAAAAAATATGCTCGTTAGAAGTTTCTGTGGGTAGCGATGTCAATAACGCTGTAAAAAAAAGAAAAACAAACAAAAAAAACACACCTCTGTTAACACTGTAAACAGCAGTGGCAATGCCCACCTGGCCAGGCGCCAATGTGGCCCATCCAGACATGTTACAGGCGTCCTTTGCCAAGTCATCACCTGTGACATCTGCGCCGACGCCTCCGAGATAATCCTCTTTGCGGTTTGTCGTACAAATTGAAGGTCAGCGGCTCTGTGGCACGGGCCCAGAGATGATGTTCACCCCTGCTGTGGTCCCCTCCCTGCTGGTCCGCGCCTCCCGCCCCGCTCGCCCCCACAGCTGCCGGGGCCACGCGTCCGCCGGGAGATCGGTGTCTGAAAACTGCGATCACCTGGTCATTTGCATGCAGACCCCGATTGGACCGTCCCCAGATGACCAATTACAGGGCGCGGATGGCGGCCAAGGGGCTAGGGCTGCAGGCTGTGACAGGCGGCCCGGTCTGTGTCTGCAGGGGTGTGGAGAGTGGACTCATGTGAGATTGGGGGGGAGGTGGGGGGACATGATTCCCTGATCTAAGCTGTCAGTGGCCAGGTCCTCTTTTTCAGGCAGTTGTCACCCAGGGCCGGGTGCAGTTTTAGAAGTGAAATATCACAACCCCCCCCCCACACACACACACACACACACAACCAGGAGACTTAATGCCCAGTATTACTGACTCCATCTGCATTCAACACTGTCAATAGCCGGCAATCATAAAGACACTGAAGTAACAGGGACATCAGTACAGCATGAGCGAGTGTATAAGCGGGACCCAATTTAACTGCTGCGATATCCAGCCAAAAGGTTTTATCTCGCAGCATGAAGCTACCTGTGAATTCAAGAATTTTCGGGGCTATAAGGTTCCTGATGCCGTTCTTGGTTTTTTAATTAACTAAGAAGCTGTGGCTAAACCTAGCAGGGAATGTAGGCGGTGATGCTGATAAATCAGATCAACATCATAAATGGTGCAGGAGAATCATTAATATTTTTCTATTATCTCAGGCTGCTTGGTGTGTGGTCTTGGTAAGATGACCAGCAAGGGGCAGGGTGGGGGGGGGCATGCAGTGTCGGGGAGCCAGTTCTGGATTCTCCCCAAAACAGGGCCGGAAACACAATCTGCCCTAGATCATGAACATCTTCTTCATAATGATTATGGCTCATTTTTCAGCATCTGAAACCACAGCACCACTCCACACATAAGAAAAAGAAGCCCTTTCTGAAACAAACACATAGGAGAAGATACAGTTTAACCAGCGGTGATTCTACATCAGAACTGGGGGGGGGGCACACCAGGGCTAGTTCTGCTGTTCTGCTGTCCTCCAAGTGTTACCTACACTGGACTGCCAGCTTTAAAAAGCAAAAGGGAAAACTAATGTTATTCATGAAATGATTTGCAGTTAATTTTTACAGTATTTACAGATATGTAACTCACTCTGATTTCTTGTTTAGACTGTTTTCCTTCTGGAAACTTGATTATTTATCCTGTCATTAACTTCGCTTTTCACCAACTGAAGCGACTTAACCACCTGGCGCCCTCATGTTAAGAGTTAAGAAAATGTGCCAAGGCTATATAGAACTGTAAATAAAAATAATAAATTATCGTTATTATACATTTATTTCAGACCCAAGTAGCATACGTATTTATGCATGCTGTCACGAGGCACTGAGTTTAACAATATATCCATCCAGCTGGCTCCCATCCATCTTCCAAATCCATTTATCCTGGATAGGGTCAAAGTAAGCACCAGTCCATCACAGGGCACGAGGCAGGGGGCACTCTGGACAGGATGCCAGTCCATCACAGGGCCCCCCACACATGTTAAAACCTACATTTGTCGCATGAAAAAAATATATATCCCGCTTAATGGAAAAGCACAACAGATAATGGATAACGGCAGGTTTTATTGCTTACAATGGGCCTAAAATGAAGCCACATTTAGTTAAATCCATTTAAATACTGGTCTCCTTGCTCGCCCCCATGTATTCACGGGGACAGACGTTACCATGGAAACACAAGACTCCGTTGGATGAAACCAGGAAGCCACGAGCGACGGTGGAGAGCACCTTAACGGGGAAACATTGCTGTGAAAGAAAGAACTTGTAAGGGGTCATCTGCAGCGAGCTGTAACGACGTCTGGCTAAGTGAAGACAGAGTGGTTTGTCTGCTGCTCTGAAATCCACTGAATGCGATGCTGCGGGTGAGAATTCTAACACCTTTTTACTGCACATACTTTGTGCTGATCTGTTTTTTGTTATTTTAAGAACCTTGCAAGTGACTGGCCCTCCATCCTGTCCTTGATATTTCTATTCTACTTGGACCGGTCCATCCCTGGCAGCAGGAGCCACAAAACCAGTCACAGTCGAGCCTCCAGGGACACTGAGGTCTCCGGTGTGGTTGCTGAGAAGAAAGAGAGGCGGGACATGCTGGCCCCGCCCCCCCGCAGCCAGCCACGGTGCAGCTCCGCGCTCCTCACTAAATCAACCCAAGCACAGCAGCGCCGGAGCTTCT
>JAABNY020000034.1:21300789-21312543 GCA_015164015.2 Brevimyrus niger
ATAGATAGATAGATAGATAGATAGATAGATAGATAGATAGATAGATAGATAGATAGATAGATAGATAGATAGATCATCGCGGATCCAGAGCACTCGTCATCCATAATTTTCTGATACAGAAAATTTGAGTGACTGAGGAGTGACTAACACCATGTCTGTCTAATCGTGGCTGAGCAGGAGGGAATTCTGGGTCTTACTGTCCTTATTTATGCTTCATAAAGGATTTCAGCACAAAGAGCTGAAAGGCAATTCTCAAGCAGAACAGTATTTAACACTGCAGCGCTGAAGGAGATCACCAAGGGGCAAGGTGTACAGAGAATATCCATGCAAGAAGTGGCCCCTTAAGGGAGACCCCAATTAATTCACAACTTAATGTGACATCATGGATAGGTCAGTCAGTTCCTCATATAAACATAAATATGTGGACTTTTACAGGTTTTTGAGAGCTGGTTTGACCTAGGGTTAGAAAGGGGTGTCAGTTTTAGAAAACTTTCCAGAAACTTTTCATTCCATGGCACGTTAAGCTGGACAATTTTGAAAATACTTCAAGGTGAATTTTTTTCCATGGGAGTTAACATGAATCCCTGGGAATTAACAGGAAAATTCCCAGAATTTTGCAACCTACTTTGTCCTGATACCTACTTTTTCAACCCTATAAATATATGCTAACAATCATACACACAACAACTGCATTACTGTTTTTAGGCACTGAATACACCAGGTTAACGAGCTTATTGCAAATAAGTGCCCGATTAGGACATTGTATTCTGTATGATGCCATGTTGACCTTTGACTTACAGATTAGGGAGGTGAACTAATTGGACTTAAGAGATTACTGATTTGTGATAAGAATTCATTTATATAGATTTAATAGTGTACAAAAACTGGAACAAAGCTCTCTTAATCTAGAACTACAAAAGAGCACAGAGCGACCAGGTAATGTCAAGGGGTCCCGTGTCAAAGTGATGTCCAATCTTAATAACTGCTTTTTTAGAACTTTAATTAAAGATAATAAAGCAAAGCGCCTCCAGGGACATGAGCATTGGCTTATAGGTACATGGGCTGCACTGTTACACGACTAGCTGCAGTGTGCATTATGACAGGCTTCCTGAATCCTCAGGAGCCAAAGACGGCTCTATTCCAGTGCTTCTGAACCCGGTCCTCGGGACCCACAGATGGTTCTATTCCAGTGGTTCTGAACCCGGTCCTCGGGACCCAAAGACAGTTCTATTCCAGTGTTTCCCAACCCGGTCCTCGGGACCCACAGATGGTTCTATTCCAGTGTTTCCCAACCCGGTCCTCGGGACCCACAGATGGTTCTATTCCAGTGTTTCCCAACCCGGTCCTCAGCATACGGTAGATATTTTTGCTCCCTCCCAGCTCCCAGTGAATCCCCAAGGACCAGGTCATTCTCTTCAGATTCATCCCAAAGAAGTTCACTAGGTTCAAGCAGGGACGTAGCACCAAATTATGCACCCTAGACACAGTAGTGTGCCAGCACCATCCGATTGGTCAAAATGCACGGAAACAAGAAAGAATCGGTGATCGATGAGTTGGTACGCTTTATCATTATCTGATGGAAAATGGCCATATTTTATATATTATTGATTCATTATAAGTAGTATTGCATATTGTCATGTATTGATGCATTCCTGATAACTGGGAATTTCCAACTTCCTAATAAAAAAAAAATAAAAACGTACTGAAAAACAAACAATATGTACTCATAATGCAAATTTACACAAAAAACTGCTAATTCTGCTAGCATTTGATGCTAACATAAGGAAATTCTCACAGACTTGCTAGTGGAAATTAGCACACAGCAAATAATGATGTACATGATGTACACAGCAAATCATGTGTGAACGATATACAACTGTTTCTTTTGACTTTTGGTCTCCAGAGTAGCAGCACAAATTACTTCATATTGGTTCTTTAGGCCGCTGCCAAGATGTCAGATTAAAGCAGAAAACACTGCACTCATCCAGTGAGCCCAGTGATACACCACTGCGGCACACTGCGAGTGTCATTACCCAAAGCACGTAACACAATGACACGGCCTGCCCCCGGGAAACGGCGCCCTTCTGAGACGCGCGGGCCAGCAAGGGAATGCGCTAAGCTGTGTGGACAGCGGGCCGTGGAGTTCAGTGACAAGACATGGTAAACTTCTCACTGTTACCATCGGAAAACGAGGGTCTTTCCAGCAAAGCGCTCGTCCCTCTGGAACAGATTCCACAGACGGATTCACGGCGCTCCCAACAATCCGCCTTTTGTGGTTCTGACCCCGGAGGAGGGCTGGAACGGCAGTGCGCTTCGAGATGTGACTCAGACACGTCAATGTCCACTTTCATGCCCGGGCAGAGAATGGGTGGCTGTGGTGATGCACCCCTGCATCGCCGCTGTTCCATTTCGCCCAGAATAAGCTCCAACCAGGGACGGCTTTCAGCGTGTAGGTGACACTCATTCACCCGAGACAGAAGCTCTCTCTGAAAGACCCGGCGCTGTGGAGGAGAGGCTGGGAATTGGGCACATGCCATCGTCACAGTAACCGACAAAGCTAACATGTATAATTAGCAAATTTTCTCAGCACGTCTAAACTGCTGAATCTGAATAAACATGCATTAGGGACAGTATGCATTAGCAGAGCAGAGCTGCTCTCTTCATCTTCAAGAACCTTTGTTTAGCACTGGGTCCACTTGGCATTTAAATGCTCCTCACTGGGGCTGAGGGGGGAACTGGGTGGGCAGGTACCCAGTGCAGAAACCCTCCAGCGTTCCAGTCAAGCAGCCAGGCCTTGGCTACTGACCAGACTGTCTAAATGAACAGCAGCTACGCTCCACTGTGACTCACCGGCCCGGGGGGGTGGGAGGGGGGCAGGCAATCACAGGCTTGACCTCAGCTTATTTGGACTCAACCAAGTAGCCATGGAGGAGTTAGGGGACAAAATCTGGAAACCAAATTGTTCAATGATCCTTAAAAGGCAACTCATTGCTGCTCCAGGACCGAGAAAACAACAGAGTCTAAAAAACTACCAAATCAGATTAAACAAACACAGACATCAGTCGCAGCCGGATAACTAATCACTCTGACTGCCCGCATCTGCCAACAGACCAAATAATGGAAAGTGACCCTCTACAATGAGCGGACCGGGACAGCAGCGAGGTTGCAAGGGGGGAAAGAAGATCTCGCAGTGGCGTCAGGATCTCCGTCGCTGCTCCGGTCTTGGAAGATGCCTTGACTCCTGGCTTCAGGCCAAGCCAGACAAAGCCACCAAGGCACGAAGGACGAGAGGCAAAAAACACAGGCCTGCGTTTCGGAGGCGTCCCCAAGAAAAGTCACACAGCTGCTACAGTCCTGCAAAGTCAAGCGGGAAACGGCACTCTAATTATCTTTAATGTTCGTGGGGAAAATGAACAGGCCTGTGCCCCCCCCCCCCCACCCCCCGTGCTCCCTCCTACAGCCTCCCCAGCAGCAAGCGGCACATCGGTCCCCATTAATTAAATCCCATCCGCTCTTCCGTCGGAGGTGCCATTTCCGATCAAGGCCTAATTAACCTGCGTGATTTGCTTGCACCAGCGTATGTGAAATAAGTGGCAGCATGGTGACGGCCAGGAGAGACCTTCCCGATCCCACCACCGGGGGAGCAAGAGGGAGCTCAGGGGGCCCGGGGCACCGGCTGACATTTCGGCCGTCTCTCCGCAATGACACAGAGCGTGTCTTCTTTAGGTCGCGGGTTTCATATATATATATATAAACCAGGAGGACGACATGAGAAGACTCCTAAAATGCCCACCGCAGTGACCAGCGTCGTGAGCAGCGACCCTCCTCAGCCTAATTATGGCCACTCGCTTTGTCCACAGTCATCATCTGGCTCATCTCAGCGCTAACGCCAATTAGGTGGCTTCATTTTGTCACAGGCCTTTTTAGAAAACTGCATATTCACAGCTCAGCAGGGCGGACCCTTAATGAGGAGGAGGGAAAATGAACAGGGTCTTTTAAATAACATAATTTATAGGCAATGGTGAAACTGTGTTGATGGAATTAAGGCTCAGTTTCTCTTCTCATTTCTGGAGTGACGGGACAACTTTTGCGCTCGAGCTGCCGCTCCGTGTCAGTGAGGGGGGCCAGATGACCCGCAACTCACACTATCAGTACTGGGGGGCTGTGATCTCACATCCACCTGTGCTTCAAGTGTGCTGCAACCCATCAGTCCAACTGAGCCAACATTTTTACGAGTGTCTCCTTGTAAAACATTTATCGTACTGTAAATACTGTACTGTACTGTACAGAGTGTCCAAGGTCAACAGGGCTGCATGAAGCATCCGCTGGCTGGATTCCATAAATGGAACAGCTGGAAGGGAAGCAATAAAAAAACAGGTTTGGGACAAGAAATGAACACCAAGAGCTCCATTCAGGATAGAGAGAGCAACGCCTTAAGAGGCCATGGGTGAGGTATTCTTCCCCCATGACCATTACCCAGATAAACAGTTGGAAGATGGGTGGGTGGGTGGATGGTGTACTGATGTTCAAATGCAACAGCGCCCTCTGCAGACTGTGCTTAATATCTCCAGCTGCAGTTCCCCCATTTTGCCCATCCATAAGATACAAAACCACCTCTTCTATAACAAGACCTATATCAACTGGTCAAATGCAGGTTTGCCTAAATAAGACACAGAATACTAGTTTTATGTCTACAATTTGTGCTTTATTATGGGGTTATGGGCCTGAATTTCAGTGAATTGGGGAAGCTGTTGTCACATACGGGGCTATATCTGCCCCTGCCTTAGCAGGTCTGACCAGCACTATCGCAGCACACAGATCAGTGCAAAATGACAAGTATACCAACGCAAAAGGATTCTGGGAAAATTTTGGAAGATCCAGCGGTTGTACCACTGATCAAACATGAGAGACCATTGTTGCTCTACAGCTGAGGAAATAATTGGGAGACCACAGCACATTTTTTTGTTTCACTCATTTCTCAAGTTATGGATGTGCATCAGTGAATAATATATATATGTATTTTCTTTCCCAAACTGCAACCTGGTTCTTCTCTGATTCTCTTCCTTGCTTTATTGCACTTCAGTCCTGCCTCTAGGGGCCTGATATAAACTCTCCTAGCAGTGAACCTCACACCTGCACTTAACGTTTCCCATTCTTTTTGAAGGCCACTACGATTCATGAGTAACTGCTGGATAAGGTAACGGTCATCTGTGCCGTTAGAAAGTCGCTCTGCCCCCTCTTATGACCACTTATAGAAACAGGCCTGGAAACCACATGGTCAAAGTATGCGAGCCTGCATCATTCAAATGCTGTTTACTGCTGCTAACCGCAGAACCTGTTCTGATCGTTTGCTGTTATCAGATATTGCCGCCGCATCACAGAAAGCGCAGGGCGTGACCTCATCTCCCGCGGTCCATCACAGAACCTCCGCCGCTTCCACATCCCCACACTGTCTTCCTAAATTGCTTCAGCACTAAGCCCCCACCCCCTCCAAACCCCCCACCCCAATCCCTGCCTGCACCCTGCACTGTGGCTGCCCGATTCCATCATCAAGCATGCCACATGATTAACCCCTTGGCTAGGAGCAGAGATAAAAAAAAAACAAAAACATGTGCTCTTATTAAAAATGCAACAGCCCCCCAACACAAAGCCTCTTGGGGGGGGGGGTCCATTCACATTTGCCCTGTTCTCATACATCTTGAAAATACTCTCCAGACACCAGTAAATATACTTAAAATGCCCATCCCTCCCCCACACTCTAAAACTAAGCACTGCTCCACACAATTTCAACACACCAATGTCTATCTGAAAGACAGAGAAAAAAAAGTTCCTAATAAAAATCTAAAAATCCTTCCAGCAGTAGATGCCACTCATACTCACCTGCACAGATATGTCAGCCAAGTCGGGCGAAGCTTACACAGGAACCTGCAAAGAAAAAGGACCATCGGACAGGGACCGAAGCGGCTTCTTGAGTTCAGAACCTGGGAAGCCTGACAAGGAGGCAGGAAGAGACCAGACTGAAGCCTCGGGGGGGAGTGTGGGAATATGGGTGGTCAGGGGTGGGTGTTTACAAGCTACGTCTGATTATACGATCATCTCGGCAAGAATGTTTGCTTTCCAGGCAGGATGAAACCACTTTCCTTGGCCAGTTTACACACCCAGTACACAGACATATGTGTAACCTTATCACTTAATTACATAGAATTCTATAATCTAGGAAAGTGGAGAAAAGAAACTGTGAAACATAAAAATAGATTATTTCTCCTGAAACCCAAGGAGTGAGAGGTTTTCCTGACAGAAAAAGTGAGCTCAGGATCACCAGTCGACCGTAATTATTCCTGGCCGGTGAGCTGCATTCCCGCTTCCTGAGAGAAGTTCGGCCATGTGACCTGGAAGCACTGCCTGGTGACCCCGCCTGGGGCCCACCGGTGACACACGGGCTGCCCTCGGGCCATGGAAATATGACATTTGTCCCTTATTTAAATCAGCACTGAGGGGGGCGTATTGCTCCCCCCCCCAACTGCAACCTGGCTACCAGATAAACAGACACTTTTAAAAATACTTATATATATGTAAAAACTTAGCTTCCCAGATTCCGAGCAGGAGATGAAACAGGCTATTCATGGTATCTCGCTAAATAAATATCCTTATTTGATCTGCTTGATACATAAAGAAAAAGAATGTTGCAACCCATCCCGTTTTTTATTTTTTTTGGTGGGGGGGGGGGGTGAGAATACAGTGCGACAAGAATGTGAGAAAATGTATGACTGTCATATTACACTGATGGTGATATTATCCCCATTTACAATGGGGAATAAGACAGAGGGCCAACCAGAGATAAAACAGCAGTCTGTGCCCAGTCCTTTAGCCAAAGAGCCTGAGGTTATGACTTCAGAAAAAGATCATCATCATAAATAAAGTACAAACACTTGACAAACCGCATTTCCTTTATTTCCACTCAAATAATCCAGCCACTCTGCCGCAGACATAGTAAATGCAGTCATATCAACCTCGATTAAAGTAAATTACCTGTTAAATCATCAAGTTTATTTTTAATGTTTCAATAGCGTCGCAGGCCACGCATCGACTAATGCGCCGTTTTGTTGGGCTGGATGTGCGGTTGCCGTCAGGGTCACTCCATTTAAAAAGTACAAGGATAGAAAAAAAAACGAATTAATGCAGCTCTTCCGCGCTGTCGAGTGGGCAGTCATTGATCCCGCAAATGAAGTTTGTTCATGCCGATCAATCGGATGCATTAATGCCTCCTTTTCAGGTTATTACGGGCAGCTGGAGTCCTAAGGAGCTGCGATACAGCCCATCCGCACAAGGTACACTCATCACTTTCAGATAGAGCCAAAACCCAAGGTAAATATCACCCACTTTATTCAACAGTAAGGGATCTTGTACCGTGACTAAATACTACGTGTCTAAGGTCTTATTACACAGTCAATTCACTTGGATGCCTTTATTCTATGCAGTCTTACTAAGCTCACACTGAGTTAAACGGCATTTCACCGAAGCTACTAAGGGTAGGAGTCTCACCTGCGATGGGCTTATTATACGCTATAAGGTTGATGCAGGGCTGTAATTATAACAACCACCACAGAATGATTAATGAGTGTACCAAGTAAGACTCAAGGCTTAGAACTATGAGGTTTTTTTTTTAAATACTTCCATTAGGTCCATTAGTATCTGAGATTGCAATGTGGTGGCAGTCTCCCAAAATCAGGCAGCAAGTAGGCAGATGTATTCACTGTCGAAACAAAATACGAGTCCCTTCGTTTTGCACTTGTGTTATATATTTTTTGTTAGCGAGTTTAATCTAAAGACAAAATTACAATATTGGGATTGCACCCCACACAGTGTTACTTGCTCCGTTACTCCTACTGTTGATAAAATGTGTAAATTTACTGCAGAGTAACTCCGCAGGAACGGAGATAAAAGGTTGCTGAATAAAATATGAGGCGAAAGCTGTAAATTGTAGCAATGCATATAATTTCATTCAAATATAGGAGGCAATTACCATCTGCCCCACTCATCAGTCGCCCGGCTTTATGGCTTAATTATATGTTTAATGCTATCAGATCAGCGAAAAGGGCAAAACAGATGAATGAGCAGGAAACGGATTCGGCAACAAGACAAAAGCGGATGGAGAGCAACACATAAAGGGTGGTATTGAAGAAAGAGTAAAGTTCATTCTGATTCAATATTCCTCCATCTCTCTTGCCACCATGAGATAAAAGTCCTGGTACCCAACGCGGCTTGTAACAAAGGGTCCGAGACTGAGAAGGACTTTCCTTGAATTCCCATCTGTCACAATCGGGAATTACCGGCTGCTACAGTGACAAAAGCCACGCTTACAAACTTACTGCACATTTCCCACGTATCTACTCTGTGTAGTATATTATTGCTAATAGAACAGAAACTCCCTGATGCTGGCTATATTTTGCCACAGTGCTGATCTATATTTGCTTTCTCCCTACATATATGATTAATTACAGGGGGGCGGGGCAAGTTGAAAGTATGGACATGACAGACATGTGATCCTGCGCAGACGCCCATACAAACGGGCTAGATCAGTCTGCATATGCAAAATGAATCGTCATTCCCTACGCCTCTCGCGTTTCAGTGAGCCACGGTAACGACAGTCATTTTCTTTTGACTTTAAAACATGCATCTATTGTAAAAAAAAAAAAAAAACTAAATGAATAAAAATAAACAGGACACCTGCAGGTTGGCCTGCGAGTCTCGCCTCAGACCACATTATAGCCTGACATTTACAAGCGAAGACCACACACACGGCATGCAACACCACCACATTCCCCACAAACTGCAGAAAGCAATAAGAGCGCAGGTGACCAAAATGTACTAACCGTCTCCCAGACTCCGGCACCCGTAAAGGCAGCATTACTAGTATAACGCCGTCCCCGGCCTGCGCCAAGATGGACGCTCCTGTCGCCCAGTATCATATGTATTTTCTTTCGTATCATGCACGGATTTTAATGTATTTTCGAATTAATGGTCAGTCTTTTGTTCCCAGCAATAAAAAAGTTTAAGAGTCTTAAGAATAAATAACTTTTCAGCTAATAAAATAAGAGAGATGAGGCGCCATCTTGTGGTGAAAGGAACTTATTCTGCGCCGCCTTTTGGACATTTAACATCCAATCATGTCATTGACCATCCACCGTCAAAGAGGAGCAGAATTCATACAGGAAACAACATATGAAGACGTAAACGACCGTTCCTTACATTCTGAAAGACCACGTGAAACCCGTCCACATGATATTCCCCATTGTTTCACCTCTCTGGTCTTGGTAGGTCCTGGTGCGCCAGTTGTGACGTAACCTAGACTACTAATTGAGGGTTGCAGGTTTAAGGTAGCTGTTGTAAATAAACAAAGTTCCTTAAATAAGGAAAGCAAAGTTTTTATGCGGCGCCCCGTTGAGTAAGCAAATAATAACGATAATAGTCAATAAAATGTAAAGCCATTTGTAGAAAAACCTCTTTTCACGGTCCAGAAACTTAAAATCAGTAAATAATTCTACACATCGGTAGTCTAGAACAGGCCGATGCGTCTACCCTAACCCTAATTTATTTCACGATTCCTCGATATATAGACCTACTGTTGATTCAAGGCACAGATGTGTCGACCGTTTTATACCTTTAAAAGTAATTAAAACTGTTAAGGAGTTGCATATACCATACTACCACTGTAATGCAGTGAAACCCTCAATTTGCCAATGAAGCCAAATTTGCTTTACATAACCAAACATTAATCGGCTCCGGCGAGCAACACTTAATAATGAATTAATTAAATTACCTCGTGCATAATCAGGAGCAGTTAATGTCACGGGTCACTATTCACCAGTATGTATCTGGCTGACCGTTGTGACAAGAGGCATATTAACAAAACACGACCTCTATGCAAATCACAAAACACCAACTGTTGTAATTTTAATCAAGGGTTTTCATTAGCATGTTCTTTAATGTAACTGTCAGACAACAACACAGAACTGCCTCTTTAATGTGCAGAACACTTTCCACACAGTAGATGCAACCTCCTTAAGCATCGCGAAAACAAAAATAAAACTGGACCATCTACGACCGTTCTGTAGGCTTCACCCGAAGAGCAGCACAGAGATCACAAGACAGTGGGGGTTCCGGGCGGGGTTGTACCCGCTTAACATGTTGCGTAGCATGATTAATTCTAGGGGTGCTGGAAATAACATAAAGGATTATGAATGCACCTATAGTAATGAAGCAACAGAAAAACTGTGATAAAGGTCTCCGTATGCAATCACATGTTACTAAAAAGAAAAAAGAGTGTACATTTTTAAGGGAGACGGTAATATATGCATGAAATGAAGCATGTAGCACTGTTCGGGTGACATGTGACAAGAAAAGGGTGGAAATAATGAAATCATTGAGGTGATCGGCATGTATACCTTTACAGTACGTAACTACCGAAAATGGAAGACTTCAATCCGCAATATAATGTCTACCACTGTGCGGCAGTGTTGCTTGTGTTTTGGAGTGTTTTTTTCCAATGGCGCCTATATATATACTTTTTTACTTAGCTGTACGTTGATTTAATTTACATGCCAGCAAAATTAATCGTTTTAAGCAATCAAATTTTTTCATTGTAGTCATAACTCACAATGGGCCATTGTAAATACATTTCCAAAAATATTACGCATGCCCAAATAGTTTTTAAAAACAAATTTCTTTATCAATAGAAATACAAGATTAGTTACCATCTTGTTTGTACTATCAACACAGGGCGCAGCGGTAAATATAATTAACCGCTTTAGGGTTATAGCAAAACCATACACAGATAAATATAAAATAATGTGAGAAGACTTCAACCCTGTCTGTACCGAAAGGTTTCTGACGTCTGAAATCAAGCTTGTAGTTTTCGCCATATTCGTTCATATTCACATCCATGAAACCCAACTGGAAATGGTGTCTCTTCCGCTAAATTTATAACTGACTTTTAATTAAAAAAATTAATTGATGCACATTTACAGTTGCATTTATAATCATGACAAATGTAATGCTCTTCTTATATACAAAAAAAGGTCCCAAGTCAATCATTCAATAATGGCATCCCAAAGTGTGCCTGAACAGGCCCCACAAGTTCTATCAATAAGCCAGTGACCCTAAATCAAAAGTTTAAAAACAAGGTTAAAAATATATATATTTTCTTTCAAAGTTAAATCTATCGATTAAGAAATGAATTAATGCAATCAACATATTTTAACGCTACATTGCAACGTTGCATTACATTAATCTAACTGCTGCAGGTAAAGGCAGAACAGTTACTGTCAAATGTGCATCATGGACTCAAACTCATCAATCCTCTGCTTGGTATTCCCCTTGCGGATTCTGCGGTAAGACACAGTGCTGTACTTGGCATTGCTGCTGTGGCTGGCTGTGGCACTCCCCTGACCACTAGAGGGCGTATTTTCAGGGAACTGCGAGCTGAAAGGAGGACTGGCCACAGGGCAGGTTGCACATTCCTGGGAGCTACTGTCTACTGCTTCTTCTTCCTCTTCCTCTTCGTGGCCCTCGCCCTGGGAATCCTCATCCCCTGGTTCCAGGACCTCCGTCTCCCCGTTTATCGGAGCGGCCGCTTCCTCAGCGGGCACAGGGGAGAGATCAGCCACATGCATCACCTCCCTGGACTCCTCCTCCATCAGGACTGGAACTACTGCTCCTGCAGGTAGAGTGTGAGCGTCACCAGCCTGCATCCTT
>JAABNY020000034.1:21313456-21326368 GCA_015164015.2 Brevimyrus niger
GGTGTGCGGAAGAGGGGGTAGTCTTATACGGCGAGTATATAACAAAATCTATATTTTAACTGGAAAAGTCAGGGGGGGGTCGTCTTATACGCCGGAAAATACGGTACATACATCAATAATCAAACAAATAAATGAATTTATGATATGAAAGAATAATTGAGATAGTGGCCCAAAGGTCTCCTCACCTTGATGTTTCAGATGGACTGCGTTCGGTGCTTCTTCAGTGGTTCCTCTGGGAACGCCAGTGGCCCGGTCCCCAGTAGTCTACGTCTTAAGTGCTTCTGCACTGGGGGATGTGGATGCAGATACAGAGAAATGCGATGTGGTCAGAGCAGCGTGGAATGTGGAGGGAGCGTCACTGCTGACCGTCTCAGTACTCTCTGATGACCTGCTAGCCCCGCCCCCCAACCCCCACCCCCTGTGTGGGCGTGCGCCGTACACCAATCTGAGCATTGTTCTGGCTCAGCGATGCCACCACAGACCCCCAGCCACTGGCCCTCAACACAGTTCTCTTGGGTAAAGAAGTCTTCTCCTTTCTCTTCTCATGGAGCAACAGCCGCTCTGGTTGCCTTGCACGGGGCGTGGGCATCACAATAGCTTTTGGGAAACCCCCAACTGAATGCTACATCTCATCACACGTTTGCCGTTTCTCTTTTTTTATATATATTATTCAGAACTGCTCCCTTGCACTAACATTATGCAAACATCATCTCCTGCTAACTTGAAAGCCTTCAAAAATCTGATTGGATGCTACTGTTTCGTTGATTTATGCCAAATCTCCTGTCATTCTAGTTGTCTGAACAAACATAATTGGATGAAGCATGGAAAGGCATGCATTTTGCACTGTGTAAATCATTAAGTGAGTTTGACCAATGAGGAGCAGGAAAATTGAGTTATTTTTCTAGGTCAGTGAACAGCCCTTTATTTTCCCATGGCAGCATAAAAGAGATTTTTAATTCTGTCATAATTTCCGTTTGGCTGCCTTTCAAATCTAGATAATAATTTGGTTTGTGGGTCAGGTTTGTGAATGAGTATGCCCAGCTAAGAGATCAATTTGAGATCCAGAGCTAGGACCACATGCACTATATTGACAAAAGTATTGGGACTCGCCTCTCAGTCATTGAATTCACGTGTTTCATTCAGACCCATTGCCACAGGTGTGTAAAATCAAGGACCCAGCCATGCAGTCAGCGTTACAAACATTTGTGAAAGAAAGGGCTGCTCCGAAGAGCTCAGTGAACTCAAGCTGAGTGCTGTCATAGGATGCCACCTTTGTAATAAGTCAGTTTGTGAAATCTCTTGCCTATTCCACAGTCAAATGTAAGTGTAGCTATTGGAATGTGGAAGCATTTAGGAGCAATAGAAACTCATCATATAAAATAACATAAGGGGGTCGTGGAGTATGGAGGCACACGGTGTGTAAAAGTCGCCCGCGCTCTGTGGACTCAATAACTGAGCTCCAAACTTCCTCTGGCATTAATCTCAGCACAAAAACCCTGTACTGGCAGCACACTGCCACTGGACTGTGGAGCAGTGGAAACATTTTCTATGGAGTGATGAATCACGCTTCTCTGTCTGGCAGTCAGATGGATGAGTCTGGGTTTGGCAGATGCCAGGGGAGCGTTACTTGCCTGACTGTACTGTGCCAGCTGTAACGTTTGGTGGAGGAGGGATAATGGTATGAGGCTCTTTTTCAGGGGTTTCCGGTGAATGCTTCAGCCTGCCGAGACATTTCGGGTAATTCTGTGTTTCCAGTTTTCTATGAACACTTTGGGAAGGGGCCCTTTCCTGTTCCAGCATGACTGTGCCCCAGCGCTAAAGCAACATCCATAATGATATGGTTGGGTGACTTTGGTGTGGACAAACTTGACTGGCCCACACTGAGCCATGACCTCAACCCCACCAAAAACCTTTGGGGTGAACTAGAATGGAGATTGTGAGCCAGGCCTTCACGACTAACATCAGCGCCTGGCCTCACATGTGTTCTTCTGGATAAATTGGCAAAAATTCACCCATGTAACTCACCCATGAGATCTAAAAGATGCCAGACGTGAGCTTTGGTGTCCACGGGCATCGAAGCCACCTCACTCTGCGTGAATCGTACACTTTTCCACGCGTAATTGGACTGTCCATGTTTTGGTGAAGACAGGTGCAGCCCCCGGCTGGAGGTTCTGGTCCTGAGTTTCCATCACATGCACAGTTAGATGTCAGAGATGAGATGTCCTTACCTCTCTCACCTGAATGATATTATCATCATTATTATGGGGGCAGTTCTGTTGGCACCTTCAGTTTAAGGGGTTTGATTAAGAAGCCCCCCCACCCCCCAAACATAGCGTTCTGCACATTCCCTGCAAGTTTCCTTCTGGTGTTCCAGATCAGTAGCATGCATTTAGCTCAAGTGATGTCAAATGAGACTTTATTGTGGTGCCAGTTATACACAAGTATACAGTGATACAAGACGTCGTTCCCCCCAGACCATGGTGCAACATAAGACACATGGTAGGGGGGGGGGCTTTATGTAAACAACTACAGTGCAGATTAAGTACACAAATGCAAACATGGAGATTGGACACAGACCAAACATAGAGGACATACCACAGCAGAACCGCAGACACATGTACAAGTATGTACATGAATAGGGTGTGGTTTGTAAAAGAAAATAAAAATAGGGCCTGAATTAATGTTTCTGGTAACATGTGAACGGATGTACTGGCTTCCTGTCCCCCATGATGGACCCTGTGTTTTCCGGAATAGGCTCCCGGCTGAAAGTGAGTTGGGCACGTGGTCATGGAGGATGGTTGAATGAGTTTTTATGTCTCACCTAGTGGGTGGTGGTGGCTTAATGGTTAGGGAAGTTCCCTAGTAATTGAAAGAGTGCAGGTTCAAATCCCTGACCACTGAGGTACCCTGAGTAAGGTACCACCCCCGAGCACAGAATTAGCTGCCCCCTGCAATGTCATGATGTCACATGTGGGTTAAATGCAGACACACAACGCATTTTGTTGTTGTGCTATGGTGTGTCAACACTGATCTCTGATCTCTTATGTTTTTAAAAGTTACTGAGTTTGTTCATCCTGTCTCCTTCACAGAAATTACATTTAAAAAATTAAATTAAATTAAATATGCATTTTTGACATTTGCGTGTTTCTCAACGCAGAGCTTACCAGATCTCACATCCGATGTTGGGCCAGCTGATGACGTCAGAGGCAGGAACGGCGCCGGGGGGGATTTCACGGGGCAGCTCTGGGTCACCGACACCTTTGACTCACAGACACATGCAGGCACATGGGAAGTGGTTTGGCCATGTGCTGTGTGCTGTTATACCTCAGAAATCGGGGGATTTCATGTGCACAAAACACATGTGCAAAAAATCATCAAGGTGTTTTTTTTCTAAGAAAAAAATTAAAAAGCACGAGCAGCATCAAATAAAACCAAATGAACCGGGAACTTGTAGGTGATTCAATGTGAATGGAAAAGCTAGATTACTAGAAATATCACCTTAGAGGGATAAAACATCATATTGCAGAGATTAAATCATAAAGTGAGGCAGGACCAGGAACCTTACTGGCATAGGTGGACATTTCAGGTCCAGAAAGTAAAAAACCAAACCAGGATTTTGTTTCAACCAGGCAGTTGAGTACTCTGTGATGGTGACTCTTTATACTCAACTGGTTGGTTGAAACAAAATCCTGGTTAGGATGATTTTTAGTTTCTGGACCTGAAATGTCCACCTCTGCTGACTGGCAGAAACACATTTAAAGTCATTCCAGACTGGGATGCTGATTGGCTGAAACATCCATGAACACATCCTTTATCCAACAATAACACAGGCTGGAAAAACATTATAAAAGAATTAGTAAATAAAATGGATCACATCATACAAAATCTGTGATGATGCATTACTGTGTGTAAGTATACACCAAAGATCACAGGACAGCATGGTGCGACCATTGACCCAATGTGGTGACCCCTGCTGGACATGTGATGAAGTTACAAATGCAGTGCTTTAGAATCTATTCTAGAACTTATTGACATCAAAGACTGACTGGATACGAGGTTGTCCAGTAAGAATTATAATGGGGCATACTGGCCATAAGCGCTGTGTGAGCTTAATCCTGTAGCATCATAGGATGCTATTTTAGTACTGTACTGCACTGGGTGTTTTACTCTCGCATGCATGTAAGAGGAAGTTCACAAATAAACTGTGCTTCTCCACAAAATGATATATCCATTTTTACATCACGTGATTTGACACTCTAACAGGTCCAAAGAAGCAGCCTGCACCTCTGTGAGATTCATCTGCATCTTCTTTTAATTATGAGGCTTGAATTTTAGCGGTGATTCAGATGAAGCTTGTTGCCCTAAAGAAGACAGAAGGTTCTCAAGAAGTCCTCTTTACCACGGCAATTTCACAGTTCCCCCGTCTTTCTGAGCCGGCAGGAAGTATAGAATATCCAGTCAGGGTGGGTCCCACATAGACCAGCACACCCCTGCCCCCCGGCCGCACCGAGCAGACTCCCATATAAGCGCTGGGCTCTGACGGCCGGCAGGACAGGACTCTGCACGGACACCCCGCGCGGCTGAACTCCGTCGCTGACGCAGAGAGCACAGGGCAGAGCGAAACCTGAGGGTTAACGTCTCTGGTGTGGTTTGGGTGTGGCGACAGCCTGTGGCCGCCCTGCAGAGAGAGCAGCATCAAGCCTCCCAGAAGGTCTTCGTGCCTCATAAATACCCAAACCCTCCGGTGCCCCACTTACTTCCTTATACTGCGAACTACGGTTGAAGTACAAGACATCTAAGTCATTCTAATTAATAAATGATATGCTCTTCCTATTGGAGCATTAACAAACAGAGGGGGTTACAATACTGTACGGTACAAAAGTCTTAGGCAGTCAAAGGAAATGTTTAAGACTGTTTATCTGGGTGGAAGGTGTGTTTGCATAGGGGGGAAAACAATTTAACATTAAAACATATGAAAATTACAAGTAACACCATAAAAAAATGCAAAAAATCTTTTTTTAAATTCTCCTGCTCTCCAAAAGCCGCCATGTAAAGACACAGGAGTGCCATTGACTAGAATGATTAGAATGATTGACTAGGAGCTAGAATCCCCGTGTATGTCAGCAAACGTAGCAAATAAACCTGATTCTGATTCTCCCCAGAGCATGGCTGTATGTTACTGAGGGGGCTACAAAGTCCTGGTAAACCTGTAAAGAAACACAGTTGCATACAGCAAGTGCACAGCTGAAATGTGAGCAATTCACATTTTCCAAAACCACATTTCCACTTTCAGCAAAAGCAAAATCAGAATCAGACCGCATCAGTTTGCTGAGGGCCACAACGGCACTTCAAGCCCAGGTGTTCAACACTTGAAATGAAGCTTAACACTGTATAGGAGTCACTCTACATTTGAAATGAATATATTTCAGCTCTTACCAGCAAGCTGGACACGGCTTTAGGGAACACCTTTGTGCTTGGGGAACACCCTGGATGTGAGGCCAGTTAATGGCAAAGCAGACACCCACACAAACAACCAATACGGTTTACAGGCACTAGTTCTGCTACCTGTGCAGGAGTGGGGTCACCCTAAGGAAATCCACTCAACATGGAAGCAGACAGGCAAACAACACAGGCACTCGGCAGGGCCCCCATTCAAACCTCCAACCCTGAATTGAGTCGTTACAGGTCTACCCTCCGAGCCTTGAATGATGTACTTTTAAATGTCACTCTCAATAATGAATATTTCTCTCGATAAGCAACATTTTTTTTTTTTTTACAATTATTTTTTTTATTTGTGCATTTAACATAAACATGTAATTCGTGGAGTTTTGCTGTAAACAAACATGTTGAAATAACTTCATGCAGTCGATATTCGTATAAAAAAAAAAAAAAGCAAGCGGCACCTTTCTGACTTTGAGGTCCTGCGCTGAAAATAGGAACACAAAGTTTTGCAAATGCAGAAAACAGCAGAACCAGACGCTGGCCGACCGAGATGGGTGGCGTGTGTAAATATCCGAGACGGGGGGGGCAGAATACTGTAGCGGAAAGACAGCCAGCACACTTCGCACCTTCAGACACCCACATCCTGTTTTCAACTTCTGTGCAGCTTTTTGAGGGATCGTGAGCAGACCTGCTGCTGGCGTCCCACCTTCAAAGGTCAGCTCACCCCACTGCCCCAGGACCTCTGAAGCCGTGGGGGCCACAGTCTGCTGCCACCTTGCCTCTGATAGGGGCCCCTACAATGCAAACAATGCAATGCAATGCAAAACTCACAAATTATGTGTGCGAGTGTTAAAAGATTACAAAGATACATGTAATTTACAGGGTGGGTCACAGTTCTGACGTGGGAACCTTCCTTTTAAATGTAAATATGAAAACAGATGCATGTTCTGAGTGTGACGGACAGCTGAAACCAACCGAAAAGAAACACATAAGGAAGTGTGTGCTTGAGACCATCGTCAAGGGGAACAAAACGGCGCTGCCTTCAGCCAAAGCCATCCATGAAGGACATGAAGGTGGATTCTCAGTTTAGTTAGCCTAAAATATCCATCCGTCCATCGCTTAATGCTTGTTGCTCTGTTTGAAAAATTCATTTTCTGTCTAAGCAGGAGCACATTGAGTCCATCTTCGAAGTTGAACCTGCTGAAAACCCAGATTGCAGCTCAAAAAAAAGAGCATTGCGTTAAGGAGGTTGTTGGTTCAAATCCCCGGGTACATATTTAAAAGATTACCTTATCTGATGTATGACATAAATGCATCAGATAAACAACTGGGAAAAATTAAAATAAAAAATAGAAAGCATTATGTGACCTGCATTAGAAATAGCCCAAAGTCACCCAGTGCTGAGTGGTGAGGTGTAGTGGCAAAAAAGGTTACAGATGTGTAACTTCAGACAGGAACAACTGCTGTGCCCTCATATATATATTCACACAAATACCAAAATATATTTCACAGAATTATAATGCTACTTGGTGGGGTGAATCAACCTCTCATGACTTGTAACTCATATCAAACATTCAAATCTGCTTCACTGGGAAAATTATCATCTATAATGTTTCTTATTTGTGAAAGCTGAGTGTGGCAGAAAGTCTTTCCAAGCGTGTTTGCATGGAGGTCGGCACCGAGTCCCGTCTCGTGTCGTGCCGGTAATGCTGGCGTGTCACTGGGGCCGGCTGCATGGTCACTCCTCTTCCACGGAGTGATGGAGCCCAGGAATGAACTTCAGGAAGCGCTTCCTGACGCTGCCCTGCCTCAGCCTGCGGGGGACCGTCCCGAATGGCGAGGAAGCCTCTGGCAGATCCCACCGGGGGGAAAGGGAGCCACTACTGCCCTGGCTGACGCTACGTGTGCGGCACAAGGAGGTCTGTGGCGGACGCAGCGGGAAGTCGGCCGGAAAGAAGCAGGCGTCATCCGCGGCCGGGCTCTGCGGGCTCGGGTCCTCGAACACACTGGCGTCCTCGCTGTCCTCCATCGTGTAGCTGCGGCAGCTGCTGTCGCTGGAGAAGCGCAGACAGCTCCGACCACCGGGCGAGGCCACAGACCCCGCCGAGTCCAGTGACAGGCAGTCGTTGAGATTGCCTGGAAACAGAGGAGAGGGTTCCTCATTGGGTCGGGACACATGCAGTGTGACATGATTGGTTCATTCAGGTCAACTGAAAGCAGGGTGGAACTTGCACATAGGCTAATTTGGGCTGTAGGACCTTCAGCAATAGGAACCCCCATTTTTTTCCCTGGATGTCACAACAACATTTAAATCATCTAAAAATTCTAACAATTTTTGTTTTTTAGATTTTTGTTTTAGAGGGTCTCAATTAAAGTACATTATTTGATAAGCACATGTTCACCACATAATTTATTCGCATGGTAAACAACGGAAGCCGTCGGCTATCAGACGTGATTTGAGAAAGCAGGCATTTACGGGAACATGGATTGTTTTTTTGTTATGCAAGCAGAGAGGACATCCTGCACCTGTCGGTTTACCTCCAGTAAGGTGTCGCTCTCTCAGCATCAGCGCGCGCAACTCCACACACTTGTCACGCAGGTTTTTCTGAGCGGGAGAGAAAAAATGGATCACGTGAGAAAAGGGCCGTGAGAAGATTCGCGGACTCTTCACGCGGCGGAAACGCCTCAGCGCTCACAAACCGCTGAGGCTCGAAAGCCGTGCTAAAGTGATCACTGCATGACTTCATTGCAGGTCATTCTGGGTCACTCCCAGAAGAAAGCTCAGCTGTTTTTAGTTTTTGGGTGATCAGCTTTAGTTTTACGCTCAGGTCGGCGGATGTTATGCTGCCGGATCCGGTAAAGATCTCCTGGAGAGTGTGATCAGCTGAAGCGGGAAGGGGAGGGGGGAGACGTACCTTCAACTGCCGCAGTCTCCGATCCAGCTCGATCATCTTCACGGCCGTGCCCCCCACCGTCTCGATCCTGTCGGCCCGGTAAAAAGACAATTGAGTTGTTGAGTTAGCGGTAACTTAAGTTACAATGACTTGTTACAACACAGCGTAAGTTACAATGGCGCTTAGGACATACCTAAAATAACACGAATGAAATCCTCAATATAATTTTAAAATAGGGGGCACATCGATGTAAAAAAAAAAAAAAAAAGCCTCCTGCTTTTCTTGTTTTTCCCACTTGGGGGTGCATAACCAGACTGAGGGAGTGTAATATTCAGCACCGCAATCAGACTTATTGTGCTGGAACTACAATGTTTACGAGGGCAGGTGAGATCCGCCAACATGAATGAACTGCTGATGGGACTGATCAAACAGCAGTGCATCGCAGTGGGGATACCAGTGCTATGGCCGTGAAGTCGGACGACGTAAACGGTGCTGAAACAAAACCTCACGTTTTCGCCAAAATAAGTCTGACGAGAAATGTCGGGTGCAGGAAGGATTTCGGTTCGCGCCTATTTCGTGTTTTCTCTGTTCAGCTCCAGACTATAAGTGACGGTGGCGCAACTGAATGCAGGAACTGCGAGTAACAGCAGCCACCCCGAAACTGAGATCGCAGGCCCTGTTTATGTCAGATGTCATATTTTGTCACCAGATATAGTTAAACCTGCAGTTTACCGTTAAACATGTTTTGATTAGCGTAATCTATCGTGATAATTTATGAGGGCAGTCTGTAAGGATGAACTATTACCAAGAGCACATTGATACCAATCAGTCTTTAATCTCTTAAATTAAATTTAGTGAACATTGGGGAAAAGTTGCATTAGTTGCATTTGTATGTCTAAATATGATATAATTAGCATGCAAAGCCCTCCTGGATTCTCAGGCTTTGGTCGCTAGTTCAGATTCCTGATTATCATGGGATCTTCTCTGGGGACATTTCTTTGGCGCCACAGCATACTCACGTTAAAAAGTTGGTACACTCCCGGATCAGGTCCACAATGCACTGGTGTGCAGACCCCTCCGTGCTGACGCCGTTGACAGTGACGATTATGTCACCTGGCATGAGAAACGAGGGGGGTGATTGAAGGGCGGTGGGCCTCGGTGGTTAGCTGTGTTACACGAGTGGGCGTCTGCAGGAGAGTGCTTCAGAGGACGTTTGTGAAGGAAGTGGGATCAGCGTTGTGCTCACCTACTGTCAGGTCAGCACGCTCGGCCGGGCTGTCCTGCTGAACGGATGAGATGAAGGTGTACATCTCCATCAGAGTGCTGTTCTGTGCTCGCAGGCCGTAGGTCTGTCCAGACAACATAAACACCCAAACATCATCAACGGCTGAGGAGGACCCCATCCCCCAGCGTGGGAAACCACCCACAGAGAGTCAACCCAACTGCGATGAACGCTACACAACTGATCAGTGTTTTGGAAAGACTCACCTGAATCTCAAATCCAAACGTTTCATTGTCTTGCTTTTCCAGCGAAACTGTTGTCCTGAGTAACGCACGGTAAAGAAAGCCGTCAGACTTTTCTTAATGAATATGGAAGCAGCAGACATCGACATCAGCAATGACTCCCCAAGCCCTCGATGCTGTAAAAGAAGGTGTTACCTGACATCGGTGTAGTCTACCAGGGAGTTGGAGCGAGATCGACTGACCTGAGAGAATGACATTGCACTGCATCAGACACGTACAACTGTCACTGTCATGCCGTTAAGTATGCAAACGCCTGCACTATCGAGAGTATATGCCACTGGTCGTGATATCGTGCATCATTATTTAGTCATAAGGACAGCAAGACAACACTTTAGGAACAAAACGTGCTTAGTAGGTTTCATCAGCAAACATGTTTATATGCTTTCATTCATAAAATCATCTCCCCACAAAAATTTCACACACAGTCATCAGATAAAAACAATGATAAGAAAAAAACAGTAGCCTGGAAATGATGCATAGCTGTTTGTCTTTTTCTATCATGCAGATTATTTGCAAATGCCCACAGTGGTTCAACAATCAAACCATCATTGCCCACAGGCATATACCAGACATCCCCTTTAGATCGATTAAACCCATCATTGAATTTCAAATCAAGATGCAGGACACGTAGTTTACTCAAACTGTATTTAATGGATGCATTCCCCTTAATGGCAAAAAGCTTACATTTTCATGGAAAATGCTTCATTTCATTGCAAAGTTGCATGCAAAGCATTTCATCAGTTCCCACTAAAAAGCTGCAAGAAAAATGTCTCGTTTATTTCTTGTTCTCAAACAATGCTCCTCAAAAATGCAGATAAATGTAGTTTGATGCTCACCTGCCTCTGCATTCTGGGCAGAGTCCCGAAGGTCGCCGCCCCGTTCGCCGTGGATTTCACATCGCTGCAGCTATTGAACGATCGCCGCTGCCACAGCTGCGCCTTCCCCGTGGGGGTGCTGTGCGGGACGTAACTGTCCTGGCTGTTTCGCCTTCTGATCCTGCTGAAGTTCATTGTGCAGCTCACAGGTGTCCCCCGGTCAGGGCAGAGTGTTGCGTGGCTTGTGAGCTCGAGCTCCGGGCTGCGTGAAGAGTAAAAGTGTTTCAGAACGGAAATGCTCCTCATGTGATCGCTGTGAACCTGCCAGGCGTCTTCGCCCACAATAAGGCACCACCCCTTTCCATTGTTAATCTGTGTCAATGACAGCTCTGCATTTCAAGGGACAGGAATCTCTATGCGTTTCGCCATGTGGGCCAAGCTATATGGACTATATGCCTGTAGGTCATGCTGTCTTCAGTTGATTTTTTAATTGTTGTTTTAGTAGAACATTAAAAACAATAATAAGCCTTAACAGGAGTTATTTGGGCCTCTATGAGTATAATGTGCACTTAATGAAAAGTAATCATATGGTAGCTATACATGGCAAGATTAAGGATTAAGAATAAATTTATCCATTAAAGTTGCTCTTTTTGCACCAGTAGCACTCTGCCCAAACAAATAAACACTGGATTAGTCAAAACATTATGACCACCTCCATTTTATTAAAAAAATTATGTTAACTTTCTTGTTAAAAACAATACAAGCAGGTCTGGGATAATTTAGACAGTAAGCTAACATTCAGTTCTTGTGGTTGACATACAATGCATTAGAAATTGGCAATGCTAAGGCGTGACTTTGATAAGGCCCATGTCATTAAGGCCAGACAACTGGGTCAAAGCATCTCTGAAGCGGTAAGGCTTGTGGGATCGGGGTCCGCCATGGTGAAAACCTACTGAGAGCAAGCTGAGGAGGGAAAAGCCATGACAGGGTTTTGGGCGGCCAGGAACCATCGATGTGGGGTATAAATGAGGGCTGGCCTGTGGGGTAAAAAGCATAGAATGATGAAATTGGATTCGTCAGACAAGATGATGATCTCCATTGCTCCAAGATCCAGTTCTGATGCTTGTGTGCCCATTTTAGGGGGTCCGCATGGGCAACCTGACTGGCCTGGGCCTACATTGACCCGTAATCAAAGGGCTAGTTACTCCTGTGATCGTCATCAGCTCTGGTATGGAGCTGACAGGTACAGTAGGGGCCTTACTTTTCAGGCTGAAGTAGAGCTTGGTTACCCAACAAGACTCAATAAGCAACATGACATTGGCTATGACAGATTGGTCAAATCAGGATTCTAGCCTTGTAGTCCCTCCTCATTGCTGTCCTGCCAGTCCAACCTGTCACTGTTGTAGATGCCAAGACACATAGCACTGCATCATTTCAACACACTCTCCCTCTTTCTCTCTCTCTCTCTGGATGGCGATTGAAGTCTTTTGTCAGCAACGACCTGCAGATTTGCTCTTTTTTTCACCAAAAAAAAATCTCTCCTCCAAACTTTTGTCTTTTTTCCCTTTCTGTTCCCTCGGTGAGACATCCCACAAACCTCTAGAGATCCACATCACACGGAGTCTGTGCTGTAATTAAAAAGCAGGAATGGTGGCAGTGGCGTTGATTGGGGTCACCCCCATCACAGCGTCAGATAGGAAGTTACTGATGTGGACAAGCTGTGGCCTGTAGGTTAGATAAGCATTGCATCTCCAACCTGCATCACCACGATCTCCTTGCCCAGCTGGTCGAGGTGTGAAAAGTACCTCAGAAGTTGAAGAATGAAATGGCCTGAAATGAAATCTTCCTCCAACCACAAAGACTCTAGACACACTGCTCTGTAGAGTGCAAGACTGCAAAGGTGGTAGAAGCATCATTTAATTCAAGCCCGATGTTCTGAGAATGTATGCTTTGAATGGCAGCCTAAGAAAATGATCTTCACATTGACGTAAAACTATGATATTAAGTCTGTCAAAGTGTGTCAGCTTGTCCATTTCAAAATGTCTGCTAAAATTACCCCGGTAATTGCAGCAACCATCCAATGCACCCATGTACTTTTTGACTCGACCACTAGCACACCTCATATACCTAATCAATATCTCATCGACTTCTTAAAGTATCCATCCATTTTCCAAACCGCTTATCCTACTGGGTCGCGGGGGGTCCGGAGCCTATCCCAGAAGCAACAGGCACGAGGC
>JAABNY020000034.1:21326468-21343276 GCA_015164015.2 Brevimyrus niger
GGAGTACCCGGAGGAAACCCCACGACGGCACAGGGAGAACATGCAAACTCCACACACATGTGACCCAGGCGGAGACTGGAACCCAGGTCCCAGAGGTGTGAGGCCACTGCACCACCATGCCGCCCTTCCTAAACTAGTGGTGAAATTTTAACAAATACATTGAATGGCTGCGCTGCCCCTGAGGAGAGGTTTAGGATCTGAATCAGTGTTCATCTTACTAGATATCAGTAACTTTTTGGAGAACAGAAGAGATTCTTGTGAGTTTTTATTGTGCTACTCTTAATTTTCACAAGTTCTAATGTGAAACTGTTTTTTTTCTTTTTTGAGCAAAAGTGCACATGCTACCCAGATAAACAGCTTTAAATGTGTCTTTTGACCGCCTTTCACACAGTACTGTAAAACTCAAGACCAATTGTTAAAATAGCTATTAGGAAATAGGAGCACCTTAAACGTGTTCCAAATGGCACCACGTCGTGTTTCCCGTGCAGCTGTTTATGACATTGATTCTAAAAATCTGGAAAAAAAGTCAAGATGGCGTATACAGGTATATGGTGGCACAAAATAGCTTAGCTCAGGGCTACAGTGCAACATGTAACTGTACTGACAGCGTTGCTGGACCGGGAGTAAAAATCAGCCCTGGACTTTGGGGTCACCTTTAGTAAATTTCGCAGGAGGGGTCCACTGAATTTTTTTCGGGCAATAATCATTGGCAGTGTGTGTGTGTGTGTGTAAACTTGAAGTAAAAAGGAATAAAATCAGCAAACTTGCAGAACCTGGTGCCAGTAGATATGTGATTAGTTTTAATGTGGAGACATTTTTTTCATACCTTGCAACATATTACAGGAGGTTATTCAGTAGTGAAACAATACCTGTTATGCAGACTGTTAGAACAGACAATTATATTGTACATTATTATATAACAGTTTGCGGTTCATTACAGCTGGCAGAGGTTACTGGGTGCTATGAAAATCAGCTTTAGACTAAGTCACCAGTACCTTCTTACATTCAGTTTGTAATGGCAGTTCTTTGCATACAGGATGAAAGTGCGGAAGAAACACAGAAGCGCATCATTGAAAAATAACTCTGAAACTGCTTGTGTTCCTGTTTTAGGCCGACGCGGTTGATGGAGTTGTGGCGATGCTTGTTTCTGTGTGTCGACAGGCGAAGCAGAGTAGGGAGGACTTTCTTTTGGTTTGTAGAAAATAGCTGTCGAAGTATTAATTTGTCTTAGTGGCGCACGTCTTTTCTCTCTTTACCGAAATGCGTTTCTGAATTCCTTTTTACGAGAAGCGCCAGGACTTTGAAAGCCGAAGCACAGAAACCACGACTCGGGTCTGGCTTTTCCTCACTGCTGACGCTGCAGTCCTGTCAGTCACAGTAAGCACACAGGTTGACTCATTACAGTATCGCAAATGGGCCAAGTTTGATGCTGAAGGCTTCCTCTGGCCAACTGACAGCCCCAATTCAGTCCTTTGTGATAACCCTCTAAATGGTGTGGAAATTCAGAAGCGTAATATTTTGCCCGTTATAGAAATCACTGGAGCTTATATGTAAAACCAACATGAGTCTTTGTGGTGGCAACATACTTTCAGTTCATCCAGTAAGCATCATATGCACAAATTCATACACAACAAATGTAATCATGGTAAACGAGAAAAGCTATGTAGGCCTGCAGTGAGTGAATGGCTGAAATTTCAACATAAATGTTAAGGAGCTCTTTGGTTGGTGGAGAACCTATCCACAACCCATCCACAACCCATCTAGATTGTCCCCAACTCCTGTGCGATCTGATATTGGATCCAGGCCCACGGGGAGCCTGTACTGCTTAATGTCAAAACGTGATCCTGCAGAATGCAACTTGTGTCTGCAGAAATGGCTGTATCTCCAAGTCTGGCAAGTTCTTAGACATCGTTAGTGGAACATGGCGTCATTCACAGAGAACTGCAATACCAGAACCAGCTAAGTGAAGGTAAGATGAAGGAATGGCTCTGCTTCGCTCCATCTTATATGCTGCAGAAATGAAGGGAGTTGGGGTTAAGGTATCCTAACATGTCATTTGGAATTTACGATTTCTAAAGCATATGATGTCTGTCCCCACAATGAAACGAAATCATTCAAATGAGGAAAATGTAACTCTGCTATAAAAAAAAAGCATATGGCATTGAAAAAGTCACAGTGGCTGCTCTGCTTTATTTAGCCGATGATCTTAATGGAAAGTGATTCACACGTTTATGCAGCTGGTGAGACTCCAGGCTCGTCGTTGAACTGCAATAAGGAAGACGTGGGGTGTCTCGGTACGATTAAGGTACCATACCTTTAATGAAAGTACCAGAGCCCCCCCAGGGGTGGCTTGTGGCTTAGCAGTTTTCAGACTCACACGCATAAGCAGATGGTTGCTGGTTTGAGCCTGGGGACCAGCGTAGTGATGTTGCTGTTGGGTCCTTGAGGAAGCGGAACCAGATGAATAGCTGAACCTGTGTTAGGACTCCAAGTTTCAATTTCACCTGTTTATACCTTACAAGGGAGGGCAAGCAGGATGGGATATGCAAAAAGTAGCAACCCAGTGAACTTCATTTCATGCCAGAAGACCAGCCTGGGACTAACAACCTTCTCCTAGGAGTTCATACCATTAGCAACCTTACAGGGGTGGTGGAAGCTATTGGAATTCTTTCTACACTTATGTCGCTGGGTAACTTTTATTAGCTACACAATGATTTAAAGGATAATTAGGGTCAAATACCTCCAATTCTTACAAGTCTGCTTTCGGAAGAAATGTGTTTGCAACCATCCACTGGAGAGTTTGTGCAAGTCGCGTAGCCTTCTGCAGCCAAGGTCAGAATGAATTTGTTGACGTTTTGAACTAGTGTCTTTGTGCAAATCTCCACATCCCATCAAACAATGCAGCCATTGCAAGATTGCAAAATAAAACATGTACATTTGTGGCCCTGACCTCTGCAGTTTAGCTCGAAGTTTCAGATTTAGGTTTGATAAATGAAGCACTGATAAGTAGGACTGAATAAAGCAGCTTCTTGGACCGGATGGCATAAACACATTTCCTAGAAGATGCTGAGTCCAGTTTCTGTTATACTCTCAGAAAAAAAAAAAGACAGAAAGAGTGGACAGTCTTCAATTATTAAGGTGCAGGTGGTCTGGAAACAGAGGTCTGCTCCTCATTCAGGTTTACTGTGTGACAGATCACCTCCGTACTTTCGGTTTGTATTGTATCTCTGTTTTTCTCTGAATCACTTTCATCTGTTTCTTAAATCAGCCGCTGCCTACTGAGCGTATCCTTCCTGCCTGTTGAAGGAGGCCAGCCCTGAGCTCGCGGTCAGTGCCACCACTGCTGCCCATGCACTGGACTCTGCACTGGCTGGCAGTCACCCAGCTGACGGCGAAACGTCTCCATGGAAACGTGCTGGAAACACCAGCTGGATGGGCTGGATGGGTAACTATCTAATCCGAGCAACTAAACTGTGCAAACCTGAGAAAAAATAGGTATTATGCACACGGGTGACCGGGATTTTTTTCTCGGGGGGGTGGGGGCAAGGTGAGAGATCAAAATGAGTCATTCATTACGGGATACCTCAAAAGTAAAAAATATTAAATACAGTAATTATTATTCTGCATTGATATGACTAGCCCCGGCTACATTTTCAAATATAACTTCACAACATAATTTAAATGTATTAAACTCAGCATGTTCAAATATGGTGGCGTAGTGGTCAATACTGTTGCTTCACCCCTGTGGAATGAGGGTTTGAGTCTGTGCCATGGCTCTGCCCGTGTAGAGTTTGCATGCCCTTTCCGTGTCGTGGTGGGGATTTCTCTAGGTACTCTGGTTCCCCCCCTCAGTCAAAAAACATGTTAACTGGAGTTAAATTGCCTGTGTGTGTTTGCCCTGCAATGGGTTGGTGTCTCATACTAGGTTGTTTTCTGCCTTTGTGTCTGTAGCATCTGGGATAGACTCCAGACCCCCCCCCCCATGTGCCAGTGTGGGACAAGTGATTACAAAAAGCGGATGGATGTTGAAATAGATGCCAGTCTACCCGAGGGCACATAGTAACACATACTCTGAGCAATTTAGAGACACCAATTCACCGGAAACAGAACCGGGCATGCAGATTCGAAATGGATAGCCAAGAACTGAAGCCCCAGCCTTAAAGGTGTGACGCCACATTGTTACTCACTGGGCCCCCATACCTTTATGCTGCCCTCTGTCCAGGTCACAATGTCCCCAAACCCTTACAACAACTGTATACATGCAGACCAGTGTTTCCCAACCCAGTCCTCAAGGATTTTAGAAGGTCCATGGTTTTGCTTCCTCCCAGCTTCCAGTAGAAGTCCGGCATGGATTGTCTGGGAGTCCCCAAGGGCCGGGTCGGGAAACTACTTTCCAGGAAGCAGTGTAATGGTCACTGTCTGTGCAGGAATGATCTGCATGCGATGTGAAAAAACTATGGCACTGTTAACACTGCAGACTACATTTTAATGTATTCACGTCACCACTGACAACACCGTGAGCTTTATCAACCGACAGTCCCCACAAAACGGAAAAAAAGAAACACATTGACATTTTCACACAAATATGTCCAATGAGACATAACATACAAACTATGCACTTAAAATAATAATACAATTTCTTTACTTGCAACACAAGAAACAAAAAACAAAGGACATAAGAATTTATATATAAAATATAAATATTTCTGGTATTTATATTTGACATTGGCCTTTTAAAAATATGTACAGAATGAGGTGTTTGCTTAATGGCGTGGTTTGCCTAAATCCTGCAGTCACAGAGTCACAGAGCTGCAGACAATTCCTGAAGAGAAGTCTGAGAACCGGTGAGCCAGGCTGCTTCACCTTCCTCTTCCTCCTGATGATGCTCATAAAGCATATAGACCTGAGTTTGACTGAGTTTCTTAGCTTTTCTGTGACTATTTACCTATGGGCACCAGTAACATAAGCAATTAGAATCTAATAATCCTCGTTGCACTAATAGGTTTATAGCAGTGTTTCTCAGTCTGATCCTTGGGGACCCTAGACAGTCCACATTCTTGCCCTGGTATGGAGCTGACAGGGAGGAAAAACAAGGACTGTCTAGCAGAGAGCTGGGAGGGAGCAAAAACGTAAACTGGTAGTGGGTCCCAAGGACCAAGTTGGGACACTGGTTTATAGGGTATGACAGCTGGACGAAGGGAACCGCAAGAGGTCCTTTCTGTGAGGTATGTGAAACATCAGTTAAGCTGATATAAGTTGATCTAGATAAGGGCTTTTTTTAAGCTGGCAAAGTGAATTATTTCCTGACTTCCCTTGACTTCCTCCTGTCACGTTCTCGATTGCCTAACCCTATGGTCCCCACCAGCACATTGTCCTACAATTCTTCAGCAGCACTTAAAACAGACCAACTTTTCCTACACAAGGAGAGAAAGATGCTTTGTCTGGTATGGAGACTAAAGTAAAGGGTCCCCTGGAGATATGCGTGATCAACGGACTGGACACCTGTGTTGTATGTGATTCTGCTTGACAAACCTGTGATGAGATCTTAGTTAATTCTTATGTTATGCTTTTAGTACCAGGGTGTGTTACTGGCCAGCTTCAAGTCTGGGAGCTTCAGTGTATATGAGGTAACATAAAAACCTGCACATAGTCATGGAGTATGTAAGCAGGACATCTCACCTGAGGAGGTCAACTTCTATGTCAGTTTTAGATTGCGGGCTGGTATAACGTCTGACGGTATAACTTGACATGATATATAACTTGATACTCTCATGCAGAGTGACGTACATTGGCCAGCAAAGCAAGAAGACAACATGGCCGATAGGTTGTAGAATAGTGTCCTGCTTAGATGGGCCAACCACCTTGGTCAACTCAGTTGGTCATCAGTTGGTCTTGACAACGGTCACCTGAGTGATGGTCTTCTTAACTCGCAAGGCAGTGAGTCGGGCAGCAGGGTTGGCATTCCAGCACTCCCTCATCGTCTTTCCCAGGATCCTCAGCGCCTACATCAACACAGAGACATATATTTTCATTCTCTATTAATTCTTGTACTCGGCTGAAGGACTATTTTTAACATGACCTACAAATCGGCAGGATTTTGGCATGGATAAGCACCGGCACGAACAGCATCAGCATGACTGACAACTTGTGACATTTTATTCTGGTCATATGACCTCTTCTCAGCGTCTTCATACCTCAACTATCCCAGGTTTAGTGTGATACTATCCAAACTTCAAATTTCAGCTTAAAACTTTAATTATCCTAGCTAAAAGCAATTGATTAGGAAGAAACCATTATTAAACAGCTTTGCCCCCCCCCCCAATGTAATTTGTGATCCTTATTCTTCTGTCTCATAGCCATTGATTAAGAATGATCCTCCATACCTCCCAGTTGTGCCACTGGTTAGGAATGCTGGGCCTGACTTGTTGGTCACAGACCACCTTCCTCATTTCCTCTACTGAAGGATCTGATCCTGCCATGTCATAATAAGGCGACTGGTAGTCTTCACAGTTCCCTACAGATGACAGAAGAAGCATCAGCAACTATAAATCTATATTATATGGACAAAAGTATTTGGACAGCTGGCCATCACACCCACAGGAACTTTTATGACATCCTATTCTCTTGGGAGGCTTTCCACAAGATTTTGGAGTGTGCCCATTCATCCAGACGAACATTTGTGAAACCAGGCACTGATGTTAGGCGTGAAGGCCTGGCACGCAATCGCCAATATTGTTCATCTTAAAGTTGTTTGATGAGGTTGAGGTCATAGATCTGTGCAGGACAATTAAGGTCTTGCAACCATGTCTTAATGGACCTTGCTTTATGAAATGGGGCACAGTCAAGTTGGAACAGAAAAGAGACTTCCCTAACCCGTTCCCCCACCCCCCCAAGTGGGAGCATTTAATTGTCCAAAATGTCTTCCAAAAAGACATCCCTTTACTAGGACTAAAGGCCCAACCCCTGAACCATCATAATCACCCCTCCACCAAATTCTAGAGTTGGCATTCTCCTGGCATCCACAAAAGCATCTGACTACCAGATACAGAAGTATGATTCATCACTCCATAGAACGTGTTTCCACTGCTCCATAGTCCAGTGGCAGTGTGCTTTACACCACTGCATCTGACTCTTGGTATTGCTTTTAGTGATGTGAGGCTTGCATGTAGCTGCTCAATGGAGCAATGGAAGTCCATTCTATGAAGCCCCTGGTGCACAGTTTTTGTGGCGAGGTAAATGCTACAGGAAGTTTGGAACTCTGCAGCTACTGAGTCAGCAGAACGCTGGCGACTTTTACACAGTGTGCCTCTGTACTCTGCGACCCCGTTATGTTATTTTATATGATCTGCCACTTCGTGACTGAGGTTTTATTGCTCCTAAATGCTCCACTTTGCATTAATACCATCTACAGTTGACTGTGGAACATCTAGCAAGGAAGAAATTTCAGAAACTGACTTCTTGCAAAGGTGGCATTGTATGACAGCACCACGCTTGAATTCACTGAGCCCCTCAGAATGACCCATTCATACACGAATGTTTGTAAACCTGACGGCAATTATAGTCATGCTAGTATAATATCATATAGTACATGCTTGTGTGCCAACCTTCCATGCACTTCAAAAGGCTGCTCAAAGTCCAGCAATAAAATTCTACCCACAAGTTGCACCAAATACCAAACCACAAATCACCACATAACAGCTTTAAAAATCAGTTCTCTTACTACACTGCCCCTATCAGGCATACTTGTGCATTGCTGAACCCGGCGAACGTACCGCCCAGCGAGCACCTGCGGGTCAGCTCCCAGAACACCAGGCTCAGGGAGTAAATATCTGCCCGCTTGTAGGACTCAAAGTTGCTCACGTTGATCGAGTCATCCAGGATCTCTGGGGCCATGTACCTGCAGTGAACTTCTCAGTACTAATGCATGCACACGTTTCTTGAGAATGAAAACAGGTAAATGAGGAGCCCACTATTCCCTTTATAGGCTTATTCTAAGAAAATACATCTAATATGATTTAAAATACTCATCGGTCGTAGGTACTGAGTTAAGAGGGTCCCTACAGTGGAGAGGATTATGGGGTATTCACAAAATTCTTTATTGCGGTCACAGGCAATGAGATTTACTTTAATTGTTTGAAGAGAGGATGGCTTTGTTATGGGATATATAGATGATAATAGATGTAGGTTAACAGAGAAAACATTGTGATGTCACCATCCACACAGATAGCTCAAATATTCGCAGAATCATGCTGGACACATTTAGTATGAATGGCTATAGTAACCTAGACAATAATTCTGAATAAAAAACATATTTTAAGAATGCATTATAAGTCAGCTAGCTCAAACGTTCGTGCAGGTAAGGCGAGTCCCTACCTTTTGGTTCCCACTCTGTTATTGGAAGGAATGTCAATGGTGTTGGTGATGGAGTCGTGCTTCACTGCCAGGCCCAGATCAGCGATGACCGCGCTGCCATTTTTCTTCACCAGGATGTTCTTGGACTTCAAATCTCTGTGAGCGATGGCGGGTTTTCCTGCCAAATCGATAGCGGCCTCGGGTTTTACCAGAACTGTACCTTGGAGTCGTCCTTGGCGTACTTTGAGAAAAGTTCACGATCGGCCTTGGATGTTCTGCGAGCAAAAGCTGCCCCCAAAGAGCACCTTTCCAGTTTCACCATCTCCCATTACTTTATTGAAAACAGGGATAAGCTACATGAAACTGTTGAAGAACCGTGACAGACTGTACACCTCAGTGACAGGTGAATAGCTCACCCTGAGTGCCAATGATCTCCATGTGCAGGTGGGCCAGCCCACTGGCTACAGAGAGAGCCAGGCCAAGTGTGGCCTCCACAGACACTGTGTGCCTGTTCAGGTAGTCGAACAAGGAGCCATGCTCATGGTACTCCGACACCAACCACAGTTGCGTCCATGACCCGTTATCTGCAACGGGAATGATGGACCGTTTAAAGCCTCTACATGTTTGGATCCGGATTAGAAAAATTAAAACTAGCAAATGAAACATGGTGTCAGCAAATGCAGACATTTTGTTGGAAGTTGGTTCAGCGTGAACGGATTACGCAAATTCACCACGAAAGGCCCAGAGACATCTCAGCATAGGTATTGTCCGTCATTTTAAAATGCATTTAAACTTTTGAATAGGACTTTTGTTCTGTACACTTGGCAATAAAGTCTACATGAGAGAAAATGAGTGTGATTTGAACCTTTGTTGTCAGCTGCTATGAAACCCAGGATGTTCTCGTGCCTCAGCATGACTGTCTGATAGATCTCCACCTCTCGGAACCAGGACCGCTCGTCCCGGGATGAGAACATCTTGACGGCCACATCCTGCCCATGCCATTTGCCCCGCCACACCTCACCAAAGCCGCCCTTCCCAATCATTTCCTGGAGGATTATGCTTCTAGCAATAGTCCTCTGGACCAACAACGGAAGTCCTGGTAATGGAGAAAGAGGCACCATGTTGGTCTGGCTTTGAATGTAGATGATGGTTGTAAATAGAATGCAACATGGCATCACACCTGATCCAGATCCGGAGGTGCTGAGATTGTAGACAAGGTCCCTGAGACACATTTCGGGGGGCATGAGGTTCTGATCATCCAGTGGCTCCTCCACATCAGGATTTTGGGCCTTGCAGCGAGCACAGCAATATCCCTGAGCTATACACATACCCAGCAGGATAGCTACAAACATCAGGATGGAAGGCACTAGGACCACTGCGGCCACCTCCAGCCTGTGCCAGCTGGACTCACCTTGCAGTTGTTCTGCAGAAAGAGAAAAACACAGGAAACTGCTGCAATTTTCACAGCCCTTTTTAACCCTCTGGGGTCTAGGGGTAGGGAATACACTTTCACTGACTGGGGCATGATCACACATTTAATCAAATATCATAATCTTAAATATCATGGCAAATTATTTCTTATATATTTGTTTTGCCACTACACTCATCTTTATTTGTATGTGTATTGTAAATATGTCACATTTTTGTCATGTTTGTACATCAAAGTATAGACATTGCAAAATGCAGTTTGGAACACTTGCAGAAACATTATAAAAGTACATAGTAAGCAATGCGAGCAGCTTGTTTTGATCCCAGATATCTGATCAGCAAAGTCTTGGCTAAATGAAGATGACAAATTGGTGTAGTTGCGACATTCAGTTGGGTAGATCAATAAAAAAAACCTAACTCATGTCACTATTTATGGCTCCTTTCCTCGTACACTTAGGAGCTCTTATGTGTATGAATGAGCTATTTAGACCTGGCCACTACCCCCCCCCCCCCCCTTTATACACCAGTACTTCATCCACAATTGGTGCTGTGACAAGGCATCACATGTAAAACATCTGATCTTTAGTGGCCTATCAAACAAATAGGAAGTATGATTTGTTTGAGTTCTGGTGTAGCTATTTATTGATTATACATCTTCAATATATCAACACAATAAAATTCAATATCTTGAAATATTGTGGTGTGCAGAAAAGCCACAAACTTAACTAGAATGTGATATTAACCAGAAAGATGCTTAGTTGAGCATGTTGAGGTGTGAAATAGTCTCTCTGTTACAGGCAAAGGAATTGTCCCGGGAAGGGTTTGTCATCTCCTCCTTACTTCCTGTAAAAGTGCACTTGACAGAGCAGCACCGCCCTCATTCACAACGTTTGTAGCACAGAGGCCATTGTTCAATTAGAGGCAGCTAGTTCTACGCACTTATTTCAATCAATGACATTTTCATCCTCGCCATCCATCATAATGTGTGCTTCAAGTATGAAAGCGAGCAGGTTTTTAAATTGCAATGGAATCTTGAGTTGATGCGAACATTACGATATAGAGGAATATTCAGGTAAATACATCCTTTTGTCAAGCCAGAAAACTGGAGTGAGGTAGTGGGTGAGGTGAAGAGGATCCATAGGATAGAAAAATATTTCTATTTTGTAAAGCTGCTTTGAGACAATGTACATTGTTAAAAGCGCTATATAAATAAAAATGACTTGACTTGACTTGACTTGACAGCAACCCTGAAGGTCACAAAAACACGTGAGGCTACAGTGGACTTCGGGGAGCCCTTCAGATTATCAGAGTATGCTGTATGCTGGAACCACAGCTCAGGCCAGGAAGGCCATACAGAGGGTTGTGAAGTCTGCTCAGAAGATCACAAGGCAGGGAGCACCCTGGCTGGTTCAGTCTATTATCCAGGACCCCCAGCCACAAATTAGTCAACCCCCTGCAGTCTGGTACAAGGCGCAGCATCAGAACACTGACTAGCAGATCCAGGAATAGGTTCCTTGCCAGTATCATTTGCAATTCCAACGACCACATTTCCCGACAGTCACATCCATGAAACCAGTATATCAGTATACAGAAACTCCTGGGTCACTCGCCTGATTCAGTAAAAATATTGAAAATGTATTGGTTTTATAACAAAAATCATTACATTATTTGTTTACAAAAATACACTACTCACAATAAGTTAGGGATATTGTTATTTACATGAGTGCTTTTCCTATTTGCTCTGAATTTTAATGAAATAAGTAAAAGTTCCCTTTGATGTTACTAATAATGTATGAGAAGAAACACCATTTTCATTAGTTTCATATTTATTACCCCAAACATTTAGACAATAACAGGGATGGAGCCCCAAATGACAAAAATTGACAATGTCAGTGGCGAATTGTGACAATTCTGCCATGAAGTGGTGGAGCATTATTATCCATGAACAGAAAGTTGAGGGTGTGCTGGCGGAATTGGGGGATGATGATGGGTTCTATTTGTTTTTAATATTCCTTTGGGAGCCAATGACTGCGATCACAATTAATACCAAAAAGGCAAAAAAAAGAACTGTCAGTCAAAAATATTAAAATTTTTGTACATTTAAATTGTAAATGTACATATACATGTGGGCGGTGGTGGCCTAATGGTTAGGGATGTGCACTCGTAATTGAGATATTGCAGGTTCAAATCCCCAACCAGCAAGGCACCACTGAGGTACCCTAAACAAGGTACTGTCCCGAAGTACTGGGCACTGAATTAAATGCAGGAAACACATTGTGTTGTTGTGTCAAAAATGACAATTAATCACTAAATCCTAATACAAAGAAAATGTCTGTGCATTAAATATGTGAAGATACATTAAACATTGCTTGTCAATGGACTCCTGTTATGAAACCCATAAATCTGTCAACATTTTTACAGAATTAAGCGTCTCAAGACTTTCTGTGAGCTCTGTATAGCAGCATACTTTTCTCGTTTTTGTACTGTGTCTGACTCTCTGCACCATTTTGCACTGTCTTGTATTATCTTGGACTGACTGTGGTCTTTGGTAACCCAGGTGTGGCTGAACAAGCAAACACTGCAATGCATCCATTTCACATGGCCAATAAAATTCTTGACTCTTGGTAACCTTGCCTGTAACATGCAACCAATATCTCAATGCAATATGCAAGATCCTTAATTTGGCTCGACCATAAGAGTCATGATCATTGTTTTAAGCAGTTCCGTGTCCAGTTGTTTAATAAACAAAACTTGCACGATTTTTCTCTCCCAGAAAATTTTGTCCTTTGATGATTTTAGGCAGCCAGTAAATTGCAGTTATAGTAGACTAGAGAAAGAGGAAATGTTGGCTATTTTTTCTAGTGGTTTCGGCAAGGATCAGTCCTCTGTGGCACCACAACGTCGGCCTGCTTCAGGAACCAATATAGCCATGCAGTTATTCAGTGTGAGATTACAACCTACACACCTAGCTGCTGCAAACAGGATGGAAAAAAAAACCCTAAAAAGCATCCAGGAAGATCCTGGAAAATCCAGCAAAACAGGAGCATGCACTGTATTTTCTGCACTTGATTATGCATTTGGATTAATTTTTTGGGACAGCAGAGCACTGGGTTCAGACTGGCTCCTGGCTCAGTCTGTGCAACGTTGACGTCTTGCATGTGTTTCCTGTTTGTGCTCCTGTTCCCTGACCCCTTTGCTTTTATTATCCATCAGTGTGTGAATGTGTGGGCATGCAAATGTGCTGTGCAATGGACGGGTGCATCATCAGACATGCACAAAGGCCTATGAAGTGCGTCCAAGTAAACGGTTACTGAAAGGGAGCGAAAGTCATTCCTATATTCGACTGAGTCATTCCTGCCTCTCAAACAGCCAAACAAGTTACTGATAACCAAAAATGACCTTTAACGTGAAACTATTCATTTTTTTGTCAAACTAATCTTTAGAATGCCACTGAGAAAACAGTATTCAGTCCTACTAATTCATATTTATGTGCTGAGTTCTGATTGGCCCCTGCAGTTGAGAGAAATAAAGAGCGTGAGCTGCACCCACCACACGGCAACCCATCTCAGGAATGATTACCTGAGGGCAGCGGGTGATAGCTCAGGACCACACTAGTTTGAGTGAAACAAAACAGTGTGAAGTTTTTTCTGGTGGCTGGAGTGCCAGTCCTGCCACCAACCCCCAAATTTTCCCTGAAAGTTGGAGGACCTGCTTGCAGGGCTGGATGCGGGTTAACATCATACCCAAGATGGAGCAATTGCAGGTTAAGGGCCTTGCAATATTATATCTGAAATATTGCAATACAAAAGAGAAGCGTTCAACATAAATATTTTCTCAAGTTTTACTCCTCAAATTGGCCCCCTTTTGCTTCGATGACAGCACTGCAAATTCCTTCAACCAGCCTCCAGCTGTAGCCAGTTGGAATGCTCCTCCAACAGACCGGAAGGAGTTTCCACAAGTTCTGGCCACAGGTTGGCAACCTAGATCTTACTCCTCCATCCAACTCATTCCAAAGCAGCTCTGTTGGGTTTAGGTCGGGGGGGATGGTGGGGGCCGGGTCATCTATCACGGCACTCCATCTCTTTCCATGCTCACAAGATACAGTTGTTATATAACCTTTAAGCATGCTAAAGGTCGCTATTTTGTTGAAGAACAAATGGTTTTCTGTAGGTGTGTGTAAGCTTTTGACCCCCTGTGACCCCTCAGCCATCCACCTTCCATAACGGCTCGGGTGCACTTGGGGCGAGTCTCCTGAAGCACAGGGCAGGAGAAACATGCATCACTGTCCCTGAGGTTTATATTTTTATTATCATATTTATATTATTTTTACTATTATCTTTAAATATTTGCACTGTGTGTAAACATAATTGCATGTTTAAACCGTGGGCCTTGAGCCTCGCCATTTCGTTTCTTCTATGTACCAGTATAAACAATAAAGTTCACTTTGACTTTGACTAAACATTACAAGGTTCCCGAAAACTCAGAGAAAATCAAAATTCTTAGGTACAATCTGAAATTACTTTGCTTCTTATGGATGTGCTCTAAGTAAATTTCGACTGACTATGTAGAAACATTCAAACTTAAAAACAACTATTAAACTGCCTGTCAATCACTTAGCTCTGTCTTTGTATTTGACATGTTCTCTAAACTAGATACCGCATTGCCTTTAGCACATCCTGCTGGTGAGTCCAGGCATTGCCAAGTTGGCACCATTAGCATAGTTAATTAAGGTGGACTTAGTTGATCTTAGGAGGAAAATTCCTTAGGAGGAACACAGAGCCGCGAGAACATAGTGCACAGACGAACATATATATGGTGCCAAACAGACAAGGCGCAACGACAGTACAGATAGTGCAAACTATTTCAAATTTTACTTTAAAATTCTGTAGTAGACATTGGACAAAAATTGTCTGGAAATAGCCTTGGACCTTGCATTTCAGAAGGTATGAGACTAATTGATTTTGCATCAAGGGAAAGTAAGAACGTAATTGTATTTCAGTACATGGTGTACTTCATAAATATTCTAAACAGAATTTTCTTTATTATCATCGAGCATGTACAGCGAAACTCCGTCAAACAAGAAACCGATTTTCGTTAACAGGTGCTACTGGTACCAAAGATGAACAGGCCTAGCGGTCAATGTTAAAATGTCCGAGTATTCGGTTACAAATTCCGTCTAAACAATTGTGCAGATTTATACTGAACCTCCAGTTCTCAGCGCACATTCCATCAGTACGGGGTTTTATGCTGTATATAGCAAGTATATTGTAAGCGTGAGCTGTCTGCTGTGGACTGCGTGTAGTTTCCTGAGTATGAGTGTAAATTGCTTTCATGTGTATGCGATGGTAGACAGACTGCAAAAAAGCAGCTTCTATTTTTAAAGGAGAGCATTTTTAAATGACTCGCGCAATAATTAATCGCCACAATACAGAAAATGGATGGACTGGAGGATAAACTCCGTGTGGTAGACAGTACTTTAAACGAAATTGGTGCATGGCCTGATCTTTTGCCGATATGAAAAAGAGGGAGGGAAAAAAAACTCACATGGATTACGACAATCACCCATGGAAATTATCATGCCAGATTAATGCTCCTGTCTAAGTGGACTGGCACGGACTCAGGGTATGTGTGTGTGTGTGTGTGTGTGTGTGTGTGTGTGTGTGTGTGTGTGTGTGTGGGGGGGGGGGGCTACCCTAACACTTTTGAGGGGGCTGATGTTAGGTTTATAATGAAAAAATATAGATTTGCCGTAAAATCTCCTGCATGAACGTGAGTCCGAACGCGTATCACACCAGATACGAGAGAGTTGGTAACCTTGCGGGTTAGATTTAAATTAGGAATGTGTTATTTTGATATCAAAGAGACACAAATTCAAGTTAGTATCTTCAGTGGTTTTTGAGATTTAACTGCTAATCATGAAACCACTGCCTTAGCTAATTGTTAAGTTTATGTTGTGTGATGACCGTGTTTCATAAAACAAATGCTCACGCGTGTTACCCTTCCACGGAGAGAGCACGCGGGATAATCCATAATCTCTTATCCAAAGTCAATTTTGATCAACGCTGTTTTTGCAGATTAAAAAGGTGATTCGCCAGACAAACTGGAAGACCTACCCAATTGTAAGCTTAAATTTCTGGTTTCCTTTTTGACACACCTCTATGCATATCTTAATAAATTAATGCCTGTTTAATTGATCAAATTCCAGTAAAAACTTTACCCAAAGTAAGATTTAATTTGCCTTTAATAAATACAGCCTCCCACGTTATGACGGTGATAATCTACGCCCCTATTGACGTCATCTTCTATTGTCACATGACTAAGTATCTTCGCATTGGTGGTTCAGTGGTAGAATTCTCGCCTGCCACGCGGGAGGCCCGGGTTCGATTCCCGGCCAATGCAATAATATTTTGAATTTTTACCTGGAATCATTAAAGTGTAGTTTACCACTAATCATTAGAGTTAGATTGATCATTGTTAACACAGGTCAGTAACACAGCTCAGTGTGCAACAAAGAAATGTGTCCTCTGTATTTAACCCATATGTGACTTTCGTGACATAGCAGAGGGGCAGCTAATTCAGCTCCCTGGTAGCAGTGCTCGGGGACGGTACCTTGCTCAGGGTACCTCAGTGGTGACTTGAAACCACTTGAATCATGAAACCACTGCATTAGCCAATTGTTAAGTTTATGTTGTGTGATGACCGTGTTTCACAAAACGAATGCTCACATGCGTTACCCGTCCACAGAGAGAGCACGCGGGATAATCCATAATCCCTTATCCAAAGTCAATTTTTACCAATGCTTTTTTGCAGATTAAAAAGGTGATTCACCGGACAAGATTTAAGACCAACCCAAGGGTAAGCTCAAACTTCTGGTTTCCTTTTTGACACAACTCTATGCATATCTTAACAAATTAATGGCTGATTAATTAATTAAATTCCAGTAAAAAGTTCATACAAAGTAAGGTGTTTAGTTTGCTCTAGCAGCTCTACTTCCCAGGTTATGACAGTGGTAGTCTACGCCCACCAAT
>JAABNY020000034.1:21346502-21356808 GCA_015164015.2 Brevimyrus niger
GCCTGTGATAAGTTGGTCCCTGGCTCAACCCCCGCCTTGGGCTGTCCGCAGGGCCTTGAGCAAGACCCTTCAACACCCCCCCCCCCCCCCCCTCCCCTACAGCTTATTTTCACCTATAGAGAGCAAGTTGGGGGAGGTGTAAAGAGAATTGCCTCATGTGGACAAATAAAGTATAGTATTAAAATAGGCAAATCACAGCAATCAACGTGCATTTATAGTGTTTAATTTAAATACATCCATCCATTTTTTGTAACCACTTGTTCAAAGGGGGTCTGGAGCCTATCAGCACAAGGCAGGGAACAACCCAGGATGGGGCACCAACCCAATGCAGGACACACTCACACCTATGGGCAATTTGGTGACTCCAAACCTCAGCACGGTTTTCATTGGCCTTTGGGGGGGGGGGGGATTGGGGTCCCCAGAGGAAACCCCACAACAGCGCAGGCAGAACATGCGGACTCCACACATGGATGAGACTCAAGTCCTGGTCCTAGCGGTGTGAGGCAACAGCACTAACCTCCACACCACCATGCCACCACACGCTTGTTATTAAACTTCAGGTGCAGAACAGAATCTAAGATTAACGGCAACTGTAAAAGCAGCAGCAGCAACAGTGAGGACCAGGCCCTGTGGTCAGTGACTTAATATTAAAGTGATTTGCTGATGTAATGCACTTACAGCCCTGTTTAAATGCAGTTAATACATTTGAATACCAAGAGACAAATGAAGCCAAATTCATCAAAAAATGTGGCTGTATGATGTATACATGTTTACATTCCTTTGCCACTGCAACTGTGTGTTTAAAACACACAATGCACAGCTTGGAGTGCCTAACTACTCATTTGGCTTAGAACAGGGTTGGGGAATGTCCGACCTCCAGGCCATATGCGGCCCACAATGCAGCCTGATCCGCCCCATAAGGGGAAACATAAATATAAAAATATAGTTACTTTTTTCATGCAATAAAAGAAAATAACAAGAAATAGTAGGGCTGCGTATTGGCAAGAATCTGGCAGTACGATATACAACCTCGGTTCCAGAAAAGTAGGGACGCTGTGTAAAATGGAAATAAAAACAGAGTGCAATGATTTACAAATCAGGTATTTAACTGGAAATAGAATAAAAACAACATATGAAATGTTGAAACAGAAATGTTACTGTTTAAAGGCAAATATATGCTCAATTTTCATTTGATGTCTGCAATGCGCCTCAAAATTGAGACAGGGGCAACAAAAGATTGTAAAAGTTGTGTGATGCAACAAAACACCTGGTTGAATACATCAACTAATTTGGTTATTTGGCAGCAGGTCAGTAAGATGACTGGGTATAAAATGAGTCTCCCAGAGAGGCAGAGTCTCTGTGCAGTGAAGACAGGGAGAGACACAGGAGTTACGATTCAGTATATTGCGATATATTGAGATACTGTGACCAAGGCGATATATTCCCATTTTTTAAATCTAATTCAGAGACCCGTCATAGTATAAAGAACATGCATAAAGTTAAAAAGTTAAAAAAAGTTTACTTTTTATGCAGTCAGAACAGTGGAAGCCACATTAGCATTTATTGAAATTCCTGTAACATCCAACACCATATCACTACTTTGGGCAATCTGAGCAAAGGAATTAACATTTGCTTAGATCGTGTAGATATGTAGAAAAGTGTTTGCCAAAATGAGCCGGTCTAAATCTTTCAGACAGCCATCAGTAACATTACTAGTCAGCTAGGTTTGCCCTTCTGCTACTTTCTGTCTCAGTTTATGTTGTTACTTTGGATTCAAACAGCAGAAAAAAAGATTGCAACACTGCTATCTAGTGGTCTGTGGTTTAAACACAATACAAGATGAAGCACTGTCTGTCATGAATCTTTGCAAGTAAACTACTAATTATAAATCGATACAATAGCACAAAATACAGTATCACGTCTGGTTAGTGTGATATGTGTTCAGTAATTTAGTATGGGCCTTGAAGAATGTTATAAACACAGAAATGGTCCTTGACAGGAAAAAAGTTCCCCACCCTTTGGCTAAGACGTGTAGCTAAAGACCTCCGGGCTTTAAAAAACGTATAATACACAGGCAGTCGTGCATTACCCCTTACCTACAAACATGTTGCAGGTTCTGGTGCTGCCAACTTTGAATATCGATTAAGTCTAAATATCAGCCAGTGATATTGGCCAAGATTGACATATAGGAACGTTACAGGTTTCTTGATTTTTAAGGAATATCAGCTGATACCGAAATGTTAACCTATATATAGTGCATCTCTAGTAAATGGATAATTACTGCTTAACCTGCCACAATAATCAGAAACAGCCCTGGTTCGGATGTTCTGCTGGACATCCTAGCAGGGACTACAGCTGAATTCATACATATGCCAGTGTTATCGGCTGTTCTGCTGTCCCGACCAAATTATAGGTCCAACCTCATATTCCAAAAGAAAACAGGAAGCGTCAGTTTCAGCTTTATTCAAGTGTGAAGTCGTTTCCTGGTCAGATAACGTTTGATGTGGCTCGGGGTCACATCAGACTGATGGTGGGCTGGTAGCTTTTAAACATCTGTTTCAGTGGTTTTCCGGATAAATACAAATGAGCTTTGATGTGTTGGGGCAGTCATCTGTGATTCAGAAGACAGTCTATTTTTAACATTTCTCCCTTCACCCAAAGCATCCTGACCTGTTTGCTAACTGTCTGTGATCATCAGGTTTGGAGAAAGTATTTCAGCAGTTAATTAAGCCAGGAAGTAAAAGCATCGGTACAGTGTGTGATCATTAAACGGGTCTGTTCTCTCAAGCTTATATATTTTTGGTAACACTTTACTTGATGTGGGACAAATATTATAGTACAGGGGTATCCAATGTTATCCGCAAAGGGCCGGTGTGTATGCAGGTTTTTTGCTGCAACTCCCTAATTAGATTGCTAATTAGAGTACTGATTGGCTGAAGAGTCCTCACACCTGGGTTTGAACTGCTGACCTACAAGTTATACCAAAAACCTGCATACACACCGGCCCTTTGCGGATAAGATTGGACACCCCTGGTATAGTATTATGCTATCACTTATGTATTAACCACGAACTAAGTCTTAGTTACATACTGAGCTCGTTTGTTTATCATTAATGAATTGTGACGCATGTTTTATCTCAAGCAATTACTATATCTATTAATTTTGTAAACCTTTGTAAACTACTGAAGGAACAAGTCATGAATAACACAAGTGAAAACCTCATCTCATGTTTGTTCATCATTAATGAATCATGACATCTTTTATCTCAAGTACCGACTATATTTGTTTATAATTTATTCATGGTTTGTACCTCAGTAACAACGGAGTTATTACTAAGTTTTTTTGCCCCTGTCATATGAAGTATATCTGTTAATTGTATCATAAGCAGACCCAAACAACTCTACCTGGCTTATAGATTTCCTGCCCATTCTAATGGGATCATCAGAGACTGCCGTATTAAATTAAATGACTGTCATGACCACCGGAACAAATGACTTGGGGGGGCAGGCATGGTGCAGACAAAAAGAGGTTTGAAATTGAAGAACAAAGACTGGAAATAATGGGGTCATGGGGGATCAAAATGGGAGGACAGGGCACAGGCAACAATATGATACAACACCAATGGCCAGACTAGTGAGGAAAAGACAAAACAGGCACTTAAATACATAGACTAACGCGGGGCAAAAAGAATCAGGTGTGACCCAAAAGGGCCATGCGAGGGAGGAGAGAGAAGGGTCAGGCAGACTTGCCGGGCAGGACATGATCAGAGGTCCCACCCCTTGGCCTGTCTGACAGTGAGTATCCCAGGAACCCAGCAGAGCCAGTAGATAACAAGCTAAGAAAACAATCACATCTACAGCCCCACATCCATTAGGGTCTTAGTTAACAGTGTTCTGTTGAGCAGGGCATTCTTAGAGATCATTATATGCAAACATTGTCAGTAGCAGGGGAAATTCTTACAGTGAGCTCTGAAGCAAGTCATCCCTCCAAGTAAACAGCCCAAAAGAGATGTCATACCATGGCCATGATGGTTGTTAGTAAACTGCAAGAGACCCTTCAACCAAAGACTGCCCTAGAAAGGCTGGGGAACAGACACATCTGAGCAACCCATGCAGAAAGTCATGGCAGCACAGCGAGTATTTCATTGGCTCCTGTGGAAAGCCAGTTTGACGTTCCAAGCACGGGCAGTGCCACCGGACTGAAGACCAGAAACTGCAGGGATGAGATTCACAATATGGGAAAAAAATTGGCAAAAATTAATTGAAGAAACAGTAGGAATTAAAACGTGTGAACAAAAGAATTAGTGACACTCTTGGGTGGTTCTACTGTAACGAATCACCATCAGAGGAAATACTGGCTACATTTCAGGCTAGAAATTGAAAATAACTGGCTTGCAGTGCTTAAAATACCATCGGATCTCTGCTGCTGTATCCCAAGTATCAAATTATGTTGCATAATGGGGTGCAACCTTCACCACTAATGAAGGAAAAGGCATGATATTTTGGTAACCGAAGTACCTCAAAAATGTAACAACATTTTTTTTTAATATTGTGTAACGGAATGCTGCGAATTGCTGATGGATATAAACAGCCAAGATATTCAAAGTCTATAATGAAACCCATGAACCAAAGAGTTTTCTATCACTTATTATGCTTCATTTTTGATGACTTCCAGTGTAAAGCGAACTCACACGTAATGGAATCACAGACTAGTAATGGAATTACATGCTGAGAAACTAAGTGAACACAGGGATGTCACAAAGCATTCTTATTAATTAAAGACTGTCTGAAATTACAGTGCCTGTAACTAAGCCCAAGAAACAACCAACACTCTGAAGACACTCAGAAGATTAATAATAGATAGAAGATAATTAATCAGTTCAAGTGATTATTACTGAGACTGAATACAAACTCAAACAAATTAGATGAACGCAGTTCTGTTTCACTTTAGCTTTCTTGTTTCTGATTCTTAAACAATAGGTTCGAGGTCCAGTTCCAAAGGGTTTTGAAATGTATAGTCAAAAAACAAATGAGTACAAGGCAAATGGATGGTAACAGAATTAAAGTAATCTTTCAGTTTTGCCTGTGTTTAAAAATTAGGCTCGTTTTCACTTCCATCCCATCATATTTCTAATGTTATGTCACCACCTACAGCACATTTCTCAGCTACTGGCCATCAGGAAGTTTGGGAATATTCCTGATGGCCGGTCTTTTGAAGGCCACGGCCTGATATAGCCTTTATACCAGGGGTGCCCAAGCTGTCCATCGATCTAGGCATGTTCCAGGTTAACCACAGGAGATGACTTCCTCTAATCTACAATATTTCATGGAATAAAATTTATGGAAAGCAAATAACCAAACAGTTTTCTTAGATGTTACGGGACAGAATATTTTCCTTACCCCTGGGTTTCAGAGCCACCGCACCTCCTTCAAGGTCAAATGATACCATCAACTGGCCTAAATGAACCAAAACAACTGTCTAAAAAGCTAAAAACTCATCTGAAAAGCCCAGTCAGAGATACCAGGAACTGCAGCCGGACCAAAACAAATGGGAGGGAAACACGCAGATTTATTTTGTATCGTAGTCACCAGCAACAACATGCACCCAGTATGCAGAGGGGCTTGTTACTCATATAGAGTTCTGACCAACTGATGTTAACTGGGTAGCATCATAAATTACGACACTGTAAAACCTGAGAAAGAGAATATAAATAGACACATGACCATTATAAAATTATTTTCAGGTCAAGATATCCATGTGCACTGCTTGGAAAGGACCACAATGTCAATATTCATTTGATGAACCATTATTCCATAATTATTTATAAATGCATGTTGAATGGAATCATTGTAAATCTGAACTGGGTGTTTATGCCAGTTAGGGCCTTCGCAAATCACGCCTCTGGCTCGTTAAACTGTGGCTCCTTCATACTACAGAAACTCTAATTGTATTGCATGTGTATTTGTGGTTGTCCAGGTTTACGGCAGATCAGTAACATACAGCATTGGCATAATCCACCCTTGTGCCCTATTATGTCCGAAATTTATGGATGGAATGATACTATTATCATTATTATTATTATAGCAGCCTTTCCTGGCCGATTATAACAACCTCAAGGCAGACCCTGTTGATTCTGTGCAAGCCGGTTTTGTTTTCCCAAGTAATTAATTCATTTAAAAAAAAATAAAATAAAATTCATTCCCGACCCAGTGAGGTTGCGCAACCTACCTGTGCAGATCTGCGAGAGCCACACGGCGATCAGCGCTGTAACAGCGGCAGCGCGCCTGGGACTCACCATGGCAGGAAGCTCATCTACTCATCTAGGGAAGCGTTGCCTTTTATCTGCACTTAAATGCATACGATGTTTTCGAAACGGAAAAAAAATATCTTTCATACCACTTCGCTCGCATTACTCTACGGGCAAAAAAAAGCAGGGAGATGAACACTCAAATAGGAAGCATGTCCCGCCCCCTAACGGGGCTGACCGACGGGCACTAAAGAGGATTAACCTCATCCTTCGCGCATATCACAGATGACCGACTTTCTTGGACTTTTTGCTAACTATTCTGAGTAGCAGAGTGTCAGAAATCCTGCCAAAAACACGAATGAGTTTTTCACGTCGTTTTCCAGCGATGCACGTTGTCAGGTGACTGAACTCAGTAGGATTACCGATCCTGATCACTCACGCGAATCCTGGCGTCATGCCGAAGGACCCATACTAATCTAAAATCACGGAAATATAAATTCAGAGTCAGACGCTCTTGGGTGAACGTCTTTAAGAAGTAAATCGGCAATGTTAAGGTGATATATGTTTAGAAAGTAAGTTACACCAAGTCAAGACCCGGGAGGTTGTAGTTACGTGGCTCACCATAAAATAGCCAGTAATTGTCATACCTGTCTACTGTTTTAAAAAAATATGAAAGTCTTAAAATGTCTCAGGTGTTTTGTTTACAGTACCAAATATTGGGTTTTCTACATTTACTGTAGACTAGTATATCTTAGAATTTCTCCAAACCATATTCCAAAAGTGAATCAAAACATGCCAGTCCAGTTACATATATCTGTTACTTGCCTTTGTACTGTTATCTAACTATTGAAAATCCCAATATTTGCAGTATCAAGAGGAGCTGAAACAATCCAGGGTGTACCCCAGCCCCGTGCCCCGTGCTGGACCGGCATCCCGTCCAGGGTGTACCCCAGCCCCGTGCCCCTTGCCCCGTGCTGGACCGGCATCCCGTCCAGGGTGTACCCCAGCCCTGTGCTGCCTAGGACAGGCTCCAGGTGACCCCCACCAGGATAAGCAGTTACAGGATGGATGATACCTCCCCCCAAACTAACTTGGTTTAGTTAAAAGCTCCGCCTATCTGCAAAAGGTCCCGGTGATTGTAGATTAAAAAAAAAAATGCATGCATATTTTTATTATCAGTTAAAAAAAAAAAAAAAATCATCTGGACAAAAGTAAAGTATCATTCAGGACCACATTACGTTTTAGTGTTAGCTGTTAAGTTTATTATTAAAATAAAATAAAGTGTAACAATGTGCAATTGCAGGAACCAAAGAGCCATAGAATGAATTTCATGCCGACTAGTATGTGTGGCTGTCACTTGTATAGCCCATAATTCTCAAACCGAACAGAAACACCAGTATGTTATGAAGTAAATAAATAAAGCAGCTAAAAGTTTGTTGAAGTGTTCCTCCAATTTAATTAATAGAAATCACTACATATTATAAAACAAAATACTTTCATTTTACAACTAACATTTTTGGGTTAAGACAATAGAGCTTTACAGAAAGAGCTTTTGCTTCCACACAGAATCATTGGCTCTCATGTATATTTTATTTCCTTTATTTATTTGCTCTCTGCTCAGCATTGGTGCTGATTAAAGCTTTACAGGATACAGTGCAGGAACAGGGGAACTCTGACGTGTCTGAGGCAGGATTGCCAAGGTGAACCCTTGCTTGAGACACCTGTAATGGCCACATGCTCCTTGTTTTGCTGCATTTAAGATACAGGTTTCAGTTAAGAACCAACACCCATAATAGCTGTAAACACCGGCAGAGGTGAGGCTGTTAGAGTCTCAAGATGCTCTTTATTCAGCTAAAAAGATAGTTAGTGAGGATTATCTTCCTATTTTTCGGGGGGTCCAGGATTGATTCCAGAATGCTCCTCAGAACAGTGCAACACAGGAATGGAGGCTGGTCGTGCAACAGCACAAATTTGTGTTGCTGGAGGAACCGTTTCCGAACGTTCCTGGAAATTAAGTCATGGTGAGAAAGGCAGCTCTAAGGTGTTTCTTCCTTGAAGAACTGAACTGTTAGTGTGACTTTACCCCTCAGAGTACCGGCAGTCTTCTGAAAGCCCTCAAAGTGTTCTTTGGATGCCATAACATGTCCTGTTGGGTTCTTACGATAAATAAGGTTTGCCGCCACACAGAAGCGGGGGAAGTCTCCTCAGCCACACCTCTCATCTTACTGCCCAGTGAAGCCCCCCCAGTGAAGCCCCCCAGCGGATTGCCAGAGGTCTTTGGTGTCTCCCTCTTGGAAGAAACTCAACAATCTGAGTTGATTTTGTCCAGCGAGTTGTTAATCTTTGTCAAAGTCTTTTTAATGCGGAGAGCGGTCAGTCTAGCGGATGGATTCCGGTACCAGCACTCCTTCATCAGCTTTGAGATGGCCATTAATGTCTGGAACACACAGGTAAAGACACCCATCAATTCAAGCCTTCACCTAATCCATAATTTAAAGGACAACTCATTTAAATATGCCCATGCTGTCGGCAACAGACATTTTTGGGTTTATGAAACACGATGGGGTTCTGGGTCGGATCTACTCACCGGGTCCGAGCACCACCGGTTGGGTACGTTGGGTCTCTGTTGATCTACGCACACCAGTTTCTTCATGTCCTCAAAGCTGGGGTCACTAGGCACCACGTCATAGAAGGGCGGTTTGTAGTCTTCCACGATCCCTGAGCAAAAGGGACCCAGACAGGGCACAGAGATCTAAAGGTCTGCTAGAAGAGCGTCTCAGCAGCAAAACGGCTGGCAAAGTTAAACTCACAGCCCAACCATAATGTAGCAACAGCTAAATCTAGCAGTCAATATGGGCATTAAAACCAAGTGAATTGCTGAGCCCTTAATTTACTAGTAACCTTAGTTTAACAAACAGGGGTGGCTGTCCATTTATTAACCTGAATAAATAACTGTATTTAAACCGTTAAATCAGACTGCATCTATTCCCACACAGAAAGTCTACGGTGGCCACACAAGGACAAAAAGCACCAACCATTGCTGACAGTCCTCCTGGCGATCTCCCACAGCACCAGGCCGAAAGCCCAGATGTCCACCCTCTTGTAGGACTCAAAGCAGTCCGTCTGGATGCTGTCATCTAGAATCTCAGGCGCCATGTAGCGCTTGGTGCCTACTTTCGGGTTATTGCCCACGTCCAGCTCGTTGGTGTCCTGGAAGTGCATCACAGCCAGGCCTAGAAGGTGATGGGTAACAGAAATTACAACGCACAGCTACAAGGTCAACATGAGACTGCAGCAGAAAGCAGTGGGGGAGGGGGGGGGGACATCATTAACAGGAACGCACAGGGGTAAACGCCTCACCCATCCTCTCTCTCGCTCTCTCTCTCTCACACACACACAAACACACACGACATCATTTGTTTGAACTGTTAGCATCAGGCAGAAGATACAGGGCAGTCAAGACACCCTACCAGAACAGTATCCCAATTGGGTAGCAGATTCATCATTAAACATTAAATGGATTCATCACTTGCACTGCTACAGCCTTATTCAGGTGGTGCTTTTCTACTAAATTTTGACTACGAGTGAGGGACGCCGACTGAGACCAAGCATAGGAAACAATTACCCACAATCCCACAGCGAGAGAGAGAGAACAACCATCGGCTGAGTTGTGATCACATGACGCTCAGCAGACAAAGCATATACGTAATACTCGTATTACAAGACCTCACTCATTTATCAAGCTAAAATTTATTTTAAAATTTTGCTCGTCTTGCAAAACACTCGCAAACCAAGTTACTCGCAACCCGAGATTTGACTGTATTTAAAATACAAACACTCCATCATTATTGTCGATCCTGAAATTAACATGTTAATCGTAGTTGTGCCCTCCTGTTTACTTTACAGGTCTGTCGTCACACTGTATCTGCTTAAATGTGCTGTGCAAACATTGCATAGATGGTTTCTGTCCTAAATCGGTTTACAACTGTTGACTTTGCATCAGAAGCATAGCCCTGATCGGCTCACAAGGAGCAAACTGGATTTCATTCATCACAGTAC
>JAABNY020000034.1:21364908-21377532 GCA_015164015.2 Brevimyrus niger
GAACCATGGACTTATGTGATCTGTAAATTGGTATTTGTGCTTGTAAAGCAAAAGTGAAAGCTGAAGTTAACTGATATGGATACAGGCATGTTAATAGCAGAGATTATAAAAGTGCACATTCATCCAAGCAGCATGGCAACATGACCTTCTTTAATACTTACATCACTGGGAGAAATGTTGCCTTGTTACGCCGTCTCCCCTCCTTTCGCAGTTCTGGGCTGCCTTCGTTCCGTGTGAAACGCAGAACAAGGATGCTGTCAGACAGACGCTCGAGCAGATAGATTTAATCCACAGGATGTGTGGAAAATACCCCGACGAACTGACATTCGCTAAAAGCAGCCAAGGTAAAGCGCTGCCGCAGGAAGCGTGTGTGAAGCTGCACAGACTAACACTGGCTCATTTAACAAACCGCTAACCGGAAACAATCCTGTTACTCATGCTACAGATATAATGGACGCCTTTGTGCAGAACAAGACGGCCAGTCTGGTGGGCGTGGAGGGCGGTCACTCTATCGACAGCAGCCTGGGCACACTGCGTAGCATGTACCACCTGGGGGTGCGCTACCTCACACTCACGCACAGCTGCAATACACCCTGGTAAGCATGCACCCTCAAGGACCCTACCCCCAGCTCACCTTGGCGGGGGGGCTACCTACTTGTCAAGTTATCTGTTGATTACCTGTAGGCTCTGGCAGTTTGACTTTATTAGACCATTGCATTAGACATGACGCAATTTTGTGTTTGGTGAAACTTATGATGGTAAACCACCCCCGCCCCCTCCCCACACCCACCCCAGCCTTGCTCTGGAATACTGGCAAAATACCTTGCATCATGGTAAAAATGACCGGACAGTATGATGGTGTGAGACATTAGACACTTACCATGCACGCTCAACACTAAATCATTATATCCTTACTCGCATGTTCTGTGTATAGCGTCTGATTCTTTATATATGTGACTGATTCCTGTGTGACACTGGTGTGACTCGTAATGTGACTAAAAGCATGTCTGGTTTTGTCCTTTGCTGGTTGCGATGTCATTTGTGGATTGATGATGAAACTGCGCCGTAACAGGCGATGTTAAGTACTAATCTGACCGTCTGTGATTCCTTTGTTCAGGGCTGATAACTGGCTGGTGGACACCGGATCCACGCCGTCTGAAAATAATGGACTGTCAGACTTCGGAATCGTGAGTTTCACTACAAAGGATCTCCCATTGAATGCCCTATTGATTTCCATGTGACTGTGCATCTACAGCGTAACCTTCTTTTGTGTATATTTCGAAGATCTGACCATATTATGGGTTCCAAGGCTTCTTGGCCCAGTCCTTGGGGATCCCCAGACGGTCCATGTTTTTGCCCTCTCCCAGCTCCCTGCCAAACGGTCCACAATTTTTGCGCCCTCCCCCGGGGGAAGCAAAAACAGGAACTGTCTGGGGGTCCCCGAGGACTGGTTTGAGGAACACTGTATCAAATGGACGGTTTATTGTTCTCTGATCTGCCTTAATGGGGAGTTTCCACTCCTTTGCCAGCGGTTAATAAGAGAGATGAACCGCTTGGGTATGCTGGTGGACCTGGCCCACGCCTCGGTGGAGGTGATGAAGAAGGTGCTGCAGGTGTCAGAGGCACCGGTTATCTTCAGTCACTCTTCCGCCTTCGGCGTGTGTCCCAGCAGGAGGAACGTTCCCGATGACGTGCTCAGTATGGTGGTGAGTGCAAGGAGAAGGGGCCCGATTTAGGAAAGACACAAAAATAGCAAATAGTCACAGGTTTTCTGAATCATAACCACTCACACACTAAAGCTGAGAACTTTGGAAAATACAGGAGACAGAATAACGAGTTTTATTACTCACACAAAACAAAAACTAGGCAGCGGGAAGACTGGTGGCTGTTCAGGACATAATTATGTTTACCATTTACCAGACGGATGAATTATGCTGCAGTAACCTATAAAACCAGAGAACAATGGGAACACTATGTCACTGTATTGTGTAATAAACGCAGACAGTGCAGTGAGACAGTCTGAACATGCCAGAAATAGAAAGCGACCATACATCTGAAGGAACCTCCTGAACACTTGACCTTAGTAGACAGTAAAAAAAAAACAAAAAAACTGTACAGTCACTGTGTCATATGCAACAGTGGGTCAGTGGGGGGATGCAGTGCCTGTCACCAGAAGGTGACTGGTTCAAATCCCATGCTTGGCAGAGTGGTTTTCCTGTTGGGCCCCTTGAGCATGACCTTTAACCTCAACAGTTCCAAGGACTGTTTGGCCCTGCTTTCGTTTTAGATAAAAAATGTCTGCTAAATATATTAATGTTCAACCTCTATCAATATGAACTGTCAGTTAAAGCTGGTTACCAAAGATCCTCTAACCGTAACAAATCAATTCTGGATACAAACCCAACAAGTAAATCTGCTGTGTGGGTACGTTGGTATATCAAGGGGTGACGATGAACAGCATCCAGCTGGAAACAGTTACAGATACGCAAACAGGACATCGGCTTCCCTCCCCCAAATCCATCACAGGCCCCATCCTTTTCACCAAGGTAATCAACTAAATGCCTCCCCCTCCAGAGAGATAAACAAGGCGTGGTGATGGTGAACTTCTACAATGACTATGTGACTTGCAGTAGCAGAGCCAATCTCTCCCAGGTGGCAGGTTAGTAGTCATGACGACGGGCTTGCAAATCCCAACTGTATTGCTGTGGGGGGGGGGGGGGGGGGGGGGGCCATCGGGCAGAAGGAGAAGCCCCAGAAAAATACCTCTAGGGCCCCCACGAAGGAGAGATAACAGCAGCTGCTCCTCATGGCATCTGCCCCGACCACCCCCCCCCCCCATTCCAGAAGGATCCGTCTGGAGTGTCTCACTATGAGGAATGTGATTCAAGACCGCCTCCCCATACAGATCCCTGTCATGTTTTAAGATCCAGCAGAGCATCGACTAAAGACACATATAGATAGGAATAGAGATCCGCAACCAACCAGCCCCCACCCTGGAAACCCCCCCCAGGTCACCAAAGGGGGGGGGGGTTGTCACCAAGGGAAATATGTTTGAAGCAGTAGTAAGCTTTTAAAAAAATAATGAATAAACCCATATAGTAGCAGATATTACACAATACCAATATGAGTTTCTGACAGCTTGTGTTTCTCAGAGACACGTGCTGGATCTATGGTTCCAGAGTGGAAAGTAGGTTCTCCTTAAACACCCTGGGAAGGTTGCGAAAGGGTTGGTTTGTTGGTTTGTTGTGGGCGCTACGGCCTGCTGGGACCCCCTGAGGTGGCAAGAGCAAGACAGGAGATCCGGATTCGACTAGAACTGGAAGTCAAAGGGCTCGGGGCTGGAGTCGAGTAGCAAGAAACAGAGCAACTCAGGGAGACGCATTACAGCCCTACACACGAGGCAGAGCCGCCCCCCACAGGACACCTGGGCTCTTCCACTCCCCCCCCATAGGGCTTCCACACCTCCAGGCCCGCAGCAAACACATTCGCCGCTCCCTACACCGCAGTCATAAGGCCTGGCATACAGGTAATAACCCAGGAATTTTCACCAGAAGAAGCCACCAATTTCACTCCAAGCTCCAGCACACGGCAGGCAGGAGAGCACGGCATTACGGGACCCGGAAGCAGGTCAGCTGGTGGGAGATGGTCCCCCTCCCCCCAGTATCTTTACAAAAACATCCCAACAAGTGGCTCTGTCCAAAAATCCAGCACCTTCAGGAAAACTCACAGCATGCACGACTTCATAGTGATTCCCACGCAAAAGATCTGCTATGCATGCCAATAATCAGACAGGAGTGCATTCTGGGAAAGACCACGACACACACACACACACACACAAGAAAGACTTAAGAAAATAACAGATCCAGCCTGGGGTGCAGAAGTCACTCTTTAAACTTACACCTAAGAAGTGAATTCACAAGTGAATTTATGAATGCGGAAGCCACTCCTTAAACTTATATCTAAGAAAAGGATGCCTAAATGGACTAGAGAATGAGGTGTTGACATAGAAATAAGCCAGTTGTGTTGATCACAGAGTTTCATAAAGGCTTTAGAAGGAGACCAGCCAGCTAGGCGAGGTCTTGGCTTGAGATCTTTCCTCATTTCGCTGCCAATCCTTAGTGCAGTTCCAGGTGAAAGAACACAGGGAATGAGGATAAGACGGCAATTATCCCCCCCTCAACCCAAGCGGGGGAGGGGGAGGCGCTTTCACATGTGGGGTGACAGGCCAACTCACACATGCCAACCAAAAGAACTCAGCCCAACCCGTTACCCCACAACCAAACAGAGAGGAGTTTTAAATCTCAAAATATTCCCAAGCCGATGGGGAAGCTGAACCGGGGAAGGACAGGAAACTGAGACGAGACGCCACCTCACGGCCAACGTCGCCGTGGTAACGATTTAATGAGCGACTGGAAGCCCTGGATTGTGACATGTGAGACTTCAGGCCTACGAAATTAACACAGAGGCTCTGCACGGTCACTTTGAGCATGCTCTGTGTGAGTTTAACGGTCATATTAATAAAACTATATTATTAACACCTCCTTAATTGGAAAGATGAGCCTTCGATATTGAGTTACATCCAAAGTCAAAGGTCAGAATCTCACCCAGATAGACAGTAGATGCCTGACCAGCTGTTTGGACTCGCACTGTCTGCACAGGTTTCCAGCTTTCAGTTAGCAACCCCACACCGCTAGACTCTAACGAGACAGTCTGCCTCTTCCTAGTGTCAGGATTGTACCTTCCCAGTTTCCCCACCGCAAGTCTGTCAGAGGCACTCCAGGTCTTACAGGACTGGAATGCCAGTTTGCACGGGCCAACATCCGTTCCCCGATTACAGTCTGTGTCCCTCGTAAAGGAAACAAGATGTCTGCCACTCTGATATTTTATCGCTGTTCAGCCACTGAGAGCCCCATGCCCCTTAGAAAGCCCCTCTGAGACACAGAAGCTGCCCTCAGGACCAAACGACAAAGGTCTCCCAACCAAGCCCCTTTGAGGCGTCTCGCTGTCATTAAAGCAGATATTCACAGCTGTGCCATTGCTGCACTAATAAAAACCCACCCACCCCCCTGAGCCTTTAGTGGCGTGCTCTGGCCCCAGGCTTCCTCTCAGACTTCCTTCCAGATCAGGTCCTGCGGTTCCCTGAACCCCAGACCAGCTATCACCGTCCCCACAAGCTCCACTGTCCGTCAGCTTTTAAGGTTTCATGTGGCTAACTGCACTCGGATCCCAGGCAGCTCCGTCGGTTTTCCGGTATAGCGCCCCCATCTGTCCAGAGGAGTGGTGCTCTAAGACTGACTGGGGCCAGGAGTGCACGGCAGGTTTTTAATCACATTGCGGGGAAATCCGGTCCCCACAATGCAATAATTACAAAAACATGCACACACGCTGAGCACAGACGCAAACACAGACCACGCAATGTAGTACAGTCCCAGACACCTGCCCAGACTTGCAGTCTCTGGCCACCCGTGCACTTCACAGCCTGTCTTTAGTGAGAGCCTGAACGATAGCCCCCGCCCTCAGACTCTGGCCCCACCCCCAGCCCACATTACCAGCTGCCACCAAGCAGCCAGATCGCAACGTGGCCCAAAATCACTGCCGTCAAAGCGCTCACCACCCCCAGCCCGGTCTGCCTCCCCCCCACCACAGCCTCCAGCTCTGTGCAAAGCTCTGCAGATGTGACTCAGTTTGGTAAACGGCCCCCTCCCAAAGGGGAAAGACAGATTCCAGGCAGAAGCACAAAACAGCCACTTTGACTGCACTACAATGCAGCTTCCATTCTCACCCACCGCTAGAGAAAAAAAACAGTAACATTAACGGCAAAAACACTTTTTAGCAGCTTCAGGTCCAAGGAAGTCCTGTAAACAGCTACAGGAAGAAGAAAAAAAACACACACAGGGACGTTTATCCCAGTCACAGGGGCAGCAAAATCTCGGCAGACTGTGGTTGCTTCCCATTTCGCAGCACACACAAATTTGGGGGGGGCGGTTAGCTTTCACATTTTTAATGCAATAATGCACAAAGGGGGGCACTTTTTGTCCACAGGAACATAGAAATTCACCGGGGGGGTCACATGATGAGCCTGTTCATTGAAAATCAACTGGGTCTCATTTATCGCCGCCCCCCCCCCCCCAGAGTAAACAACCAGACCCTGACACCCCTGAGCCCTCCCCATGACCTAATCTCCATTTTGTTTCCCCGTGGCTCCCCTCCCTTGTGATTTCAAATCTTCATTCCTCTCCATCACCCCAATCTCCCCAAATAACGCCCCGGTCCCCCAATCACATGATCCTGCCCGTCACCCCACCCTGAGTGGGACTCATAGCCAGTCAATCATTTAAAAACAGCGCTACTCATTACTACACTTATGAGGCTGCAACTGAATATATACACTGGACACTCACGGGATCAGGAGGTGCCCCCGCAGTTTGACCAAGCATTAACGGCTAAGCTCCGAGTTTACACATGATATCTTTGTTAGTGCCCAAAGTGGCGGGTGTTCCACAAAGCAGGACTTCACGATTGTCCAATAAGAGTTTAGAAAGGAGCATTTTTATTGGACAATCACGACTTAATCCAGCAAACTGAGAAATCCTGCTTCATGGAACACAGCCTCCCCTCATGGTTCCAGCATTTTAATCCCCCCTGGGGATCTTTTACACACTACAGGGCCTAGAGCAGGGGTGCCCAATACGTCGATCGCGATCCACTGGTCGATCGCAAAGGTAGAGTGGGTAGATCGTATGGCATAAAAAATAGAGGATGGGTGACACGTTCAACCGCGGCAGCTGCTGCCAAACTCCAGCAAGCGACCGAGTCGCCTAGTCAGCTTCCAATTTATCTATACTAAACTTAAGAAGGGGTATAAAAATGAACGGGGGATCTTGTCCAAGTAAGAAGCCAAAAACCTGCCACTTCCATACGGAATGGAAGGAGGAGTTTTTTTTCCCCAACATGTCATATTCGAAGTGCGTTTGATTAATCTGTCAGCCTACCGTCGCTATTCCCAAGAAGGTCAATGTGGAGCAGCATTTTCAGACTGTTCATAAAAACCACGACATTAACTTCCCTCCGAAAAGCGAGCTGAGGAAGAGAAGAGTGAAGGAACTAAAATCCCACTTCAATTAAAAAATGCTTTATTTATCCCAATGGGAAATTTATAATAGTAATAAAGAATACCCGAATACTGTGAGTTCCTGAAGACCAGGCTGGGTAACTGGTTCAGGGAGTTACTGCACGCCTCTGTTGCACCAAGCTCTTGCTTTTGCACTTGTGGCCTTTCTGTTAGTCTTAATGAGTCTGGTCATTCTCCTCTGATCTCTCATTAACGAGGTGTTTTCTGCCATAGAAACGCCATTGACTTGTGCAATTCTAAACACTCTAGGCCAGGGGTCTCCGCACTTTTTCAGCTTGCGAGCTACTTATAAATGACCGAGTCAAAATGATCTATCGACTTGGTCAGAAAGGTCACAAGTGCAAAAGCAAGAGCTCAGTACAACAGCAGCATGCAGTAACTCCCTAAACCAGCGTTACCCAACCTGGTCTGCAGGAGCTCACAGAAAGTCCATGTTTTTGCTCCCTCCCAGCTCCCAAAAGGAAGCAAAATTGTGGACTTACTGTGGGACCCCGAGGTGCAGGTTGAAAAACGCTACGCTCAATTTCACAAAGGTCAGTCCTACCTGGTACAAGCCCATATATTGGCCACTGAGTGACACCTCAGAAAAGGGTGTTTAATATTCAGCCTTGCATGATGACATTAAACGCCTTTATAACCTTCTGAATTCATGCCATGTTTCTTCATGTCTAACACAAAGGTGCTCTTCACATATATAAAGAAGCCAGGGGGGAGGGGCCCTTTAACACTGTAAACTTTGTTATCTTATCTCCGCTGCTTAGTGTACATAGCTGGCCCCAGCTTGCCGGCCCAGCTCACTTAAATAAAGGACTCATTTTAAGCCTGCCGCTCAGGAACCGATGTGAGGCTGTCTTACAGCGGGCCGGGTCGACCGAAGGCTGGGTTTCATTTAAACCCAAATCGATGTCCGACCCCCAGATACCGATGTCGTCATTCCCCAGGTTCATCAAAGGGCAAGAAAATCCTGTTTTATCTACTCATAAGCAAGATGACGGCCTTTTCCTTAACCTCCCAACCGTAAAGTACTTTGAAAATCAAGGGCGAGGCGGCCAGGAGCCGGTTTGGCGAGGCTTGCGGGTACCTTTCATCACGGGGGCAAACTGGAGAAGCGTGGCCCCTCGCCCAGGCACATGTATCCACAGGGAGGATGGGCGTCAGACACCGCTGGCCGCCCATCACGTTCACGGAGCCTTCACTCAGTGGATGCCCTTACCCAGAATGCCTTTCAGAATGCTGCTCAAACAAGAAGCAAACAGCTCCAGTGGAAGAGTAGCTAGCAGACTGTAGGGCATGGTCTGTGGTTTAAACAACAGACACAGGGTAAACAGATAAACAAGTCAAATGATTGATAAATTACAAGATTACAAGAGATTAGAGCGTCTAGCACTTGGGGGGGGGGTGAGCTTTGACTGTGTGGTGGGGGGGCATGGACATAACTTTGCCTATTAGTCAATCAGGTTAAGAGATTACACTTACTTTCCTACATACAGGCTTAAACATAAATGAGTAAAGTGTAAAAATTCAAGGTACATGGTTAGTTTTTGATACGAGTGCGTGCTGACTGACTACGGAAATCCCAGCTGCCGACAGGCAGGGACACTGGTTTTTACTTTGTCTCCATCCCACACAAACTTCCATCTAAACTCATACCATGGCTGTGGGGCGTGAGAGCTGCTGGTAGATATCATCCCGTTCTGCCGCGTCCATCTGGGCCCCCATACTGTGATAATAATCACAGCCAGACACGGCGTACGCCATGCTAAGCTACACCTCGCCCGACGCCACTCACTCCAAATGAAGGAACGTAACGTGATTTTTAAATGTGAGGCAAAAAGCCAACTACATCAGACCCCCCCCCCCCCCCCCACACACACACACACACAACCCCTAACCCCCACCCCCCCCGCGGCCCAACTCTCTCCTGCTATCTCCCGACACCCCCACCCCCCACACACACACACCCACACAATATGTAGCCCTCAGCCAGACAGAGTTCCAATTATCTGCTGCTATCTGCGGACCAGAGCACACCAATCAGGGAGGGGGGCATCCTGGCGCCAAAAGAGGTGCACCCTGACATCATCGTTCCAGATCCCCCCCCCTCCCCATTTAACCACTCTGCAATTCTCGCCTGACCCCCACTGCTGCCAGTAATAATGGGTTTGTGCAGATGTTGTACAGACTTTTGAGGCTGAACTGTCACCGTGGTAAAGGCCCGTCACCCAGCACCCCCAGGTGCTGCTCAGACGAAAAACACACCAGCCAGCCCATCAGTCATCCTCAAGGTACACCTGGTTTGACTTGACAAGATGATCTCACCATGACAAACTGTTTAATAAGTGGTCTGAAACACCTACTCCTCCTCCAAGTGTTTTCTAAGCATGGTCTAAAATGTTCTCAAGCTCACTCAACCACTCAGTGCAGCCTGAACCATTAGCAACCTTTCAAGGCAGGCACCACGCAAAACCACGGCGTACGGACAGCCGGTTAATTACCAGCGTGTGTCCCGACATGCCCGATGTGGACCTGAGCTCACTCTCGCCTCACACCAGTGCAGTGTGTACGGTTAGCTGGGGATGTCACTTTTATTTCTGCCTCTCCCAAGAATAGCCGCAACTTTAGGTTTTACGTATTGACATTTAAAGCCAATAACGCTGACGACTGGCGAATTTCATACACTGTATGCATTATCCTGTTCCTCGTATGAATGAAAATCAGTTAACTAAACGATTTCCTTTAAGTACGGCCAGCGAATAGGAATACATTTTATTTTCCCAACGCTACGTTCGGGGTAGCCTATAGATCTTGGGTTTGCGGAATTGGTCCCATAGTTACTTACAGCACTTAGGTCACCCATTAAAATGTATCGCAAGCATGATAGTAATCATCCCCTCTTTTGTCATGGTCATCGCCCGACGTGGCACAGACGGATCCAGCGCGATCAGCCTCGGGCGCCTTTAACATGACAAAGGCAGTAAAGTGGCGATCGCCCCGCAATCCTGCGTCCAAAAAAGCGCCAGAGCAGAGACGCCATGAAAACATAACCCAGCATGTAAAAATATGTACGCATAGTGGATGGGATGGGATTCGTTACTGGAAAGCCAAGTTAACGACGAACCTACTTCCCCAAACGTTCAAATGTGTTTTTCGGATATGAAGGAAAAAACAGTGAACATACAGCTATTTAACAGTCTCACTTTAAGCGTACAACGCGAAAAACACCATCAAGAATCTCAACTAAACATTGAAAAGGCACGCTTTCCCCTTTTGTGAAATCTGGGGGATGCCAAAGTCGCTTCTAACCAGTGAGGTTCACATTTGATGCAGAGTTATTTATGCATGCTTTATACTTAAACAGCAAGCAAAGTTTAGAACTAACAACATAAAGCCCAAACTTACCTTTACTTAGAATACAATAAGAAAACGCGTTCCAGAGCGAGGTCCAATGCGTACTTTCCAGTGCGATCAGTAATTAAGCCATCCGTCTGGAAGCGGGGAACGGAGTTTTTTTTGTCTCTTAAGAGGCATGCGTCCAAATTCAGCCGACATCGTCCTTCTTCAGTTTCTCCCATGAAGTTTTACTGTGTGCGAGCTGCATTGCAAGTCTGCGAAACGGCGATCAGATCCGTCCTGCGTCTCCGTTGGCGTTGCGGGGGCCGAGAAAGTCGTCTCATACCTAGACGGAGGAAGTGGCCTTGAGGCTCCGAATAATTAAAGGAATTTTACCGAGACATAGTTTCCTCCGTGTGACTCCCACCGCTGCTACCTGGGAAGGAAGCCTGCAGGTCTGACCACGGGAAGCTTTGTCCCTCGTCACCTCTAAACTATACACACTTTTTTTCAGCTCTTTGGTTTTCTCTTTACAGATAACAAGGACTGCCATTACAAATCTAAAACCCAAACGACTATGTAAAAATACAGAGTAGCCACTGCCTTCAAATTGCTTTAACATGCCTAACTATTTTAACACTTTGTTAGCGTCCAAATGGGGAATGATTATTCAAATTGAAATCATCAATTAACGTCTTTTTAAACGCCGACATGTTCGGGGTAAATTTGAATTTTAATGAAGGCTTATATGTAGCTGCAAAATAATGTAATATTTGGCCATAATTGTATATACGGGTGGTTTAAAAAAAACTGGCGATCGGCTCTATAAATCCAAATGTAATTTAGCTACTTAGAGTTCTGGGTCCCTTTTCTAGGGCGAGTATTAGCGAGCCTCATAGAAACGTCTGGACAATGTGCGAAGCTCTTGCCTTTTATGCAACCGCTTAACGTAATATGCTGTATGACCGTGGCTGTGCGCTAGAAATAAAAATACACTTCACCTGTAATATAATTAACAGCTATAACATATCTGATGAATCCTAATGTTGTTTTTTTCTTATTTTTGAGAAATGTCCCAAAAGCACGTCAACACCCAAGTCAAGATATATGGCCAAGCGGAATTAAGTACAAATGAATCAAGACTAGTAATACACGGGCAAAGGAAAGTATTTATTAGTTCGGAGCTTTGACAACAAGTCCACGATATGTGCATAATGAAAAACATGTTAATCTAGTTGTCCCTACACGAAACGGCGTATATAAAGCGAGTTATGTCGCCGGAAATATATGGACATTCTTCGAGTTCACCGTAAAACTGGCCAAGCCGGCTGCAAAAGCAACTTAAAACGAAATAAATCACTAGCAAGCCTGCTACTTTTGTTGTTCAGTCCAACTCCCTATTGTTACACTCGAGACTCAGTAAAGGCACATGACTCAATTGCAGGAGACCAGGGAGTTTATTGGGATTAAATCAATTAAATCCAAATCGGCAGGCAGGGGGCGGTAGTCGGAGTGAGAGACTGCAGAGAGTCGGTGGCCGATGACCTATGGGGCAAGCACGAGACAGGAACACCAGGAAGCATGGACGGGGCAGGACAGGAACAGGCAGAGGAAGCAGGGCAGGGCAGGGAGGGTGAGACAGGGGGATCAGGGGATTCAAGAAGCGGGATTTCTTACTTAGCTGGATAACTTGTCAGATTTAAGGTATTCTGGACTAAATGTAAGGGAATGAAGTTAAAGTCCATTTAGCCCAGACTACCTTGAATCAGTCAAGTTATCCAGTTTAGCAAGAAATACTGCTTTGTGAAACAGGGCCCAGAACACTCGGGACAGCCCGTGAAAGGGCAACAATACTTCGCACAGGCCACCTAAGCCCGGTTGGTTTAAATAGGTCAGGTGGGACGGCATTGTTACATGCACTGTTTATAATATTATTATTATTATTATTATTATTATTATTGCTGTTGTTGTTGCTGTAATAATAATAATAGTAAGAAGGAGAAGTTGAAAAAGAAGAGGATGAAAACTATAAATGTTTTCATTGCGTTTATGGTCTGCACAAAATTGTTTGCACTATGTGTATGTGTTTCTATGTGTTCCATTGTTCATGGGCGTTCATGTCCCCCTCACATTTCATAATTATTCTTTTGGACCCCCCCCCC
>JAABNY020000034.1:21416094-21432100 GCA_015164015.2 Brevimyrus niger
TCCCTTGTAATTTTGCTTAGTCTGGGAAAATATAATTTACAAATGCATTTAACCGTTATGTTAAATATGACATAAAATAAGCCTTAGTACTGACAAAAAACATACTAATGCAAGTTTACGTATAATCTAAAGCCAATGTAAACACCAATGCCTTTAAAATGAATTACATGACTTGTTTAGGAATTCAGCAGACTGGAGTCTTGACATTGAATATGAGATATTTTTGATTTGCCATGTTCCAAATTTCTTTCGCCGCCACTCGACAGTTTGTGTTATGTAACAGATTATGTGTTAATTAACTATCTTACTTCCAGAACTCTGTTGGCAGCGCGGTTCATTAGTTCAGATATGCTGAGCGTTTGTGGCTTCGGAGTCCAATACCACAGACGCGCTGCAACTTTGAAAATGCAACAAAAGACTAAGAATTAATTTCAGGTTAATCCTGTCGGCCTTAGTTCACATCCCCAGCATCACGCTTCTGAGGTACCTGCCCTATTTAGTCGACAGAAGCAGACGCCTCGGTACTTAGTGTCTTTACAGTGATGTTTTGTGACTGATTCTGACTCTATACTGAGCAGATCCAGGTCACCCCAGCAGCTTCAGTGTGTCACCCGCAGAGTTCTGGCTCCAGCGAAAGGTGTCCGTCTGTGGCCCACGTTTGACGGAGGAATAATCTGTTCGATTCCTTTATTATCTTCGCAGACTGCGCTAAGAATCTGGATGGAAACGTTTCCTGCAGGAAAACAGCTGCGACCTGACTTGAGAAGTCTAATGTCTAAGATGAGCTGTCAGTTTGTCAACTAGATCCAGCCGCTCACTTGTTACAGTGGTGGTACAATCAGTTACTGCCGTGTGTGTGTGTGTGTGTGTGTGTGTGTGTGTGTGTGTGTGTGTGTGTGTGTGTGGGCGTGTGTGCACGAGCGCGAGCAGGTATACCTTACCTTTTGGGGACACAATGTTATATATACATAAAAAATCAATGTAATATGGTATATAAAAAAGCAGTCATGCTCGTTCATGCTCGTTCAGTCTCTGCACTGCGCAGCTCTGCACTGCACCAGCATATCGGGCTCCTGTACGCAGAAACACTCCTGCAGACGGTATAAGGGCGGTAGGCTTGCAGCTTTTTCCGCATGGCAGCCACTGATAGAGCCGGCGTCGCTACTAAATCAGGCGAGGGCAAGTGACCGGCTTGCGGTTGCAAAGACGGAACCAGCAGCATTTTTCCTGCGACTTGCGCAGCCTTACATTCGATCCACGCCCCCGGTCTAATTTATTGGTAGTTCCATTCATCCCTTTTCTGTGTGTCTTAAGCCTTTGAGTTAACAAATTATAGACGAAAAAAGCAGAGAGGTAAGGAGAATAAAATAGCATAAAAACCCCAAAGATGTGATTAATAAGGTTCTGCTACTGGTGCCAGAAAAGGCCAAAGCACCGGTGCCACAGGCTGACATGCGCTGTTGCTGAAAACCCTGTATGCAGATGTACAGCGACCTCGGCAGAGCTGAGTTTCATAGTGTCGGTCAGTTAATTATGTCATATATAGTTTAATTCGGTCTGAACAAGCTGTGTCTCAATCCTTGTCTCCTAGTGCAAGTCACAGGTGTAGTTTTTTCCCCCCAGGAATTTGTTATGTTATGTTGTACATGTTATACAGAAGGCTGAACAGGTAGTAATAGGCAAACGCGTTGACTATTCTGGGATGGCCATTTGGGGATTTTTTTTGGGGTGGAGTCCAGTGTTTGGTCTTGGGGAGTCTGAATCACGTTTTTTTCTCTTTGGGGAGGGGGGCTCCCGGAGCTCATATGGGTGGTGCAGGAGTCCTGATCTTCCTCTGTCTTACCCCTGCTTGGAAAGCGGATGTCGCTGGTCTTCCTGTAATCACACTGTTCCCAGCCCTCTTGTCTTAACCGCCCATACCTGTCTCCAGACTGTACATCCTGTTCCGCGCATAAATGTGCCTGAAGAGATCACAGCACTCGCATCTGCGGAGGCCCTGCACCGCCCATGTTCCAGGTCCTGCCCACAGAGGGTCACACTGCTCGGGTTCCAGGTTCCCTGCCCACAGAGGGTCGCACTGCTCGGGTTCCAGGTTCCCTGCCCTCAGAGGGTCGCACTGCTCGGGTTCCAGGTTCCCTGCCCTCAGAGGGTCACACTGCTCAGGTTCCAGGTTCCCTGCCCTCAGAGGGCCGCTTTGTCCATGTTCCAGGTTCCCTGCCCACGGAGGGCCGCTTTGTCTGTGTTCCATGTTCCCTGACCACAGAGGGCCGATTTGTCCGTGTTCCAGGTTCCCTGCCCACAGAGGGCCGCTCTGCCTATTTCCCAAGTTCCCAAAGCCTGCATTTCCAGCACACGGCCCAAGGGAGGCCACTCAGTCTCCCGCACCCAGCCCTAGTCCAGTCTGCTCTGCCAGGTCTCAGAGTCTCCACTGCAACATCACAGGTCATTGCCACTCCAGGGAATGTAGTCAAACCTGGTCCTGTTCTGTTGGGTCTTCACATCCAGATTGCCCCGCCCCTTGTCTCCGCTGTTTTTTCCTGGTTGTGGCAATAAATAGAGAGGGTTCACTGTCATGAACCACCTCTGTCTTTTCCCCGTTTAGCCAGCAGAGGTCGCTGGTCATCTTGTAATTACATTGTTCCCAGCCTTGATGTCTTAACCATCCACACCTGTCTCCAGACTGTACATCCTGTTCAGTGTATATATGTGCCAGACTTCACTGTGTTCCCCAGCTCGGTCGTTGTTACCAGGATTGTTTAGTGTGTGTCAAATAAAACCCATTTCTGTTCAGTCGAAAACTGAGTTGTGTCTCTCCCTTCACATGTGACACCAGGGACAATTCTATTAAATCACTAATAGTTGATTAAATTTGGTATGTCGTTGGGTGGACAGACATTTTGTTCGAGGGTAATTAATAAGGACCGCAAGAAACAACACAATGTTATGTTTCTTCGGAGTCCCACTTGTTGAAATCAGTGAATCCTGATTGACTATGACGAGTCAATCAGGATTCAAGATTCTCAGATATTCGCAAAAAATTAAATTGGCCTAATAGCTTTTGTATTGCGATTTGAATGAATAACGTGGCTCGTGTTCTAAGTGTGGAGCTTCGGATAAGATGGAAAACACATAGGCATTTTAGGAAATCAACAGTAGATATAAAGTAAAAAAAATATATATATAATCTAACCTTTAATGACATGCAACAGTTTGTGAGTACTCGTAGACTCTATTTAATGCATATTATTCAAAGTGTAATTTCATTGTTCTTTGTGTGTGTTTCAGGAGCTTTCTGGGTAATGTCACCATTAGAGAGAAGCGTTATGTTGTTGAATATTTTTCGGTTGTAAAAAGATTGGTGTTTGTTTATTTAATCAGGGTTTTGTTGCGTGCTACCAATTTATTTTAGCGAAATTATAGATAGGCTGACGATTGTTTTCCCCTCAATTTATGACACACTAATTACTTATCCTGGCACTTCATTACCGCTTGAAATGCACTTGCCCTCCCCCAAGGGTTCATCAGTAGCTCCTTTGACTTGTATGAAATGCAAACGGCACGTAGAAACCGGCGTCGCGTAAGATGTCAGTGGAGCACTGAGCTTGCAGACCATCGTGTCTGTTCTATGGCCCTGCCGGGTAGCCGGGCGGTTTTTGTGAGCCCCCATTTATTATGTTTTCACCCGTAGTGTGTTACGCAACATGGAATTTATATGTTCAGGTATTTAGGAAATAGGGAAGCAATTTTTGGTTATCCAACTAGATCCACCTTTCTTATACATCAGCAAACGGACACGAGCAAAAATTCTTCAGTCAATTGTCAGTTCCTCAGCTATTATCCCTCTAACTAACTCACGAAGAACTGAAAATAGATATTGAAATGGGTGCATTACAATGGACATCCCCAGGGAAAAATACTTTAAGTTTACTGTGAAGTTTACTGTGTATATTTCTTTGATAACCTCACCGGACGATAAGTTACTGCTGAATAGAAGCACACACGTGTACGTTTATGCTAAAAATAAAAACATGCTTTATTTGCATGCGATTTATTAAATTACAGATCCATATCTATACATGAACTTGGAAAACGGTGTAACACACCTTTTTTGAATTCCCTTTGCGGTGTATGTGTAATGGTTTATTATTGTGTTAATCTTTCAACGAAAACCTGTTTATACCTGATATGACTTGAACCCAGCTAGGATTTATGCACCGTAGCTACTTGGCCGAACAATACCTTTGCATGCAAAAAGAAAAAAACAGACTAGGTTTGATGTCCTCAACGTGCTGCCTGATTAACATTTTAAAAGGACTGAAAATGGTTAGTACTTAAAGACGTAGAGGTCTGAGTAGAAAAAGGCGTCTATCAGGAAGGCAGTCGAGCTTCGGGAAAGTAACTGAAACATCATTGTTTTGTAAACATAGAACTGTTTCATCGATGCTGAATTTCGTCTGCTAAGCAAATAAACGCAAACTATGTTGAACATTTCTGACTCGTGTGCTGGATTTAGTCATGCAAATATTTCTTCAAATATGAAAACACCGATTTAGAATGACATTGGAATAATTTTCTGGAGTTCAAATGTACTACATGAATCTGATACAGGTTATAATTCACCAGTGGTGCAATTAGTGGCTCCTTTATTTTTACTGAGCGTCCATCTGGAGAAGGACTATGAAAATCGGAAAACACCGCTGTCATCGCCCTCACATCTAATTTACATACGTAAAGTTGGTTGACAAAACTTGTAGCTAAGGGAACCGTTTTCATCCCTTCCCATTGGCCAATTTAATGGCACGACTCTCCAATGGAACGCCTCCTTTTCCCGATCGTGCCCAATGGGGTCTGAGGTCTCAGCCCTTGCTACGGGTGACGTCATGCACACTCGTATTCCAGCCGAGTGGAAGCTTGGGGGGGAAGAGGGGGGTCGCTCCAATCCCGAATGAGACTAGTTACCCAGCTCCGTACATGGGGCTAGGTCAGGATTCCTCTGAATTTACTTCCAAATCGCCAAAGTTGCAATTTCATATGGAGTTCGTTTCCAGAACACACGGATTGCGGCAATAGTACACCTCCCCACGGTAAGCTTCCGTTTATGTCTTTTTTATGATTGTATGTATCCCGCAGCGGCGGTGGGTCTGATCTGGCTTACGTTTTGGCGGATCGGATCGTAGAGAAATCACCACCGCGCCTACAATTTGGTTACAGTTTCCATCCCTGTCGCCCCTGCACATTTTTTTTTAATTCGCATCTAGCGTTTCTTCCCCCTTGACGGCTGAGTTGGGATCGCTAATGCGCTGCGATCTCTCCCTTTCATCACTTGTTCACCTCGCACCTCCGGGAGACCTTCACACTTACGTCTCCTGGCATTTTAATATTCCCACATAGTCGTTGAATGGGAAGTCTTTGCGGGCGCCGGGACGACTTTCCTCTGCTTCGCTACATGTTGTGCCATTTGCGCCGCCGATATTTACTTTGTGTCGATTAATGACCCCCGATCGCAGCGCACGTTGGCAGGCAGGTGTGTAGGAATCCGGACATTGCCACGGTGTTACGATCGGGGTAGTCGGTAAACGGTTGCCGCATTTTTTTTCTTTCGGATCCTTAGTGCACGATCCCCACGTTTTTTCATGCCAGCATTTTAAAATATATGCTAATAACTTTTCTATTGGGACACAGTGAAAACCGTCGACGCACTTTTCTCATGCGGAGAGCATGTCGTTATGGACCTAGAAAATGTAGTTACTCTGCTGTGATTTAAACTAAATTCTGGTCATCTTATAACCTTTACTCTCTTGAACGAAATGACCAGTTGGATGAAATGTGAGTTGTTTTTAAGTTTCGTCGTGAAGAGAGAGAAGATGGAGACTTGGCCTTTGGAGTTATATTTAACAGCATTCCACCGAGCCCAGGCAGGCTGGCCACTGTTCCGGTTTGTGCGGAGTCTGGACCTGAGGAATCAAACGCGGCGCATGTCGGGGCGGATCGGGACGCCGCTTATCCGCTGAGGGCTGCGCGGTTGCAGGCGTGTTGGTTCACATGCGGGAATCAATCTGCCTGCTGCCTGTCCCCGGTGTCTGTCCGTGTGAATGGCTAATCGGACGATCGGGGCACATATAGGACCTTAACTTAGATAATCGCGTTTAGAGATTCTGTTTTCTCCCATATTGTCACTGTTTCTGTACATTTCCATGTGAACGATTGCTGATCTGGCCAGTAAGTGGTTTATAATGAAACGCGCTGGTAACGTACGTGTGGAAGTTAAAATATGGCAGTCATGAAGCACTGCGTGCAGTAAGAGTACCGATTTCTTCAAACGCTGGTTTCTTTGTAACTCCTCTTCAAAGTCCAGCACTTTAGCTGATCTACCAGGGACGAATCAACCGTGTGTGTGTGTGTGTTTACCCACCCAGATCCTGGATGGTAAAACCTTTCAAGTGTCATTTCCGCGATGAATAAAAGCCAGTTTCTTATTTTTTCAACAAACTTGTTAATTGTTTACAAGGAGCCATGGCGTATCTGACCTCAGTCAAGGTTCAAAGTCTTTAAACACTCAATTTTGTTGCCATTTTCTGTTTTGTAAATCCTCTCTGCCGATATTGATACATTTAAAGCTATTTGCTGTACATCTTTCCATTCGACGTGGCCCGCGGGAGACATGGTTTAAAAAGTTTGTTTTTATTTACAGAAAGAACGTTTGCCACTTTTCTGTTTAGCTTAGCTTTTTAGCTTGGCTGTTTCAAGCCGAGATCTTTGGAGCTGCAAACTGAATTTTGCATTCGCACATTGGTTGAACCCCGACTGAACACGAAGTGTCATTAGCTGCACCGGTATGACTTGCGTGTATGCATCTGGTAACGTGTTTGCGATGCACTACATGGCAAAAAATACCATGTTGTGTTGTATCACTGATTATTGCAGTAATGAGCCAAGTGAGCATTGATTTGCCCAGGAATAGTGTGACACTATACGGTGGAATGTTTGAAATAATTATAAATAAACTTGCTCAATGCTTCCTTTCTGCATCCTGACGCATTCTGTACTGTTCATCTGCTCTCCTTTGGGGGTTGGGATTCCCAGTTCCACTACACAAGATTGAGAGAGACAATTTAACACTATAAGTTCGGAGTGTGTGGAGCTCATGATTTTTGGTCCTGTAGCAGGAGCTGGGTCTGTGGTATACCGAAGGGACTCCTCACATGGGAATCTGTGGTTAAATGCTCCATTTCTGTCCTGTTCTCCAGCGATTGATGGTTCTTTAAAATCAATAAACCTAAAAGCTCTCGGAGACCGGAGAAGGGGCCAGTCCTCCGTCACCCCGGTTTAACTCTGTCGACAGCTGTCTTGGCTGCCAAGAGCTCAGTTTGTGAACCGGATCCTTGCTGTCAATATGGCAGAGGAGGTTTAACTGAGTGTTAAGAATGTGCAAGATGTTTGTGTGTCACCAGGAAGCATTTGTTAAGCACCAGGAAGACCCCCCTCCAGGCTTGCATGATAGTACTGCTAAGCCTCCGTTATTAAGACCATTTAAGTTTCCCCAGGCCAGACTTGCTGGTCTTTGTGAATATTTATGGCTTCTAGCTTGCAGGCAAGCATTTGGTAGACTTTTCTGGCTCCTTCTGGAGTCAGTGCATTGTTTACAGAAGGGCGGGGGTGCAAGATGATGTTGGGGGATGCTTTCTGAACTAGATGAGTCTTAGATCTTGCAGGATCAGAGCAGCAGTGAAACACCTTTGATTAATTCACCTCCACCTTCCTATTTTGTGTTCTGTCATAGACGTCTCGTTAAAAAAAAAAAAAGCTGAAGTTTAGAAAGTCGCTCGGTGGCCAGGAGTAACTGAAGTCTATGCGCACTCTGGGGGTCCTGGCCCCCTTAGCTCTAGGTAGTTATCCACTCCCTCGCTTCTCATTCCGTTACAGATCATGTGACTTACGCCGCGGTGGGTCTGGCTCTGTGGTTAACAGCTGATCATTGGAGGCGCGCTGTGGCACCGGGCCCAGGCAGGGTGTGCCCAGGCTCCCCATTACTCACGCCGGCCCCGGGAATGGGGAAGGGGGGGGGTCCCGTGACGCTCATTACTGCTCATTACCACTCGCCCATCCTCCTGGCAGCTGACGGCCATCACTGTGCTTTTCCTGGCGGGGCCGGACGGGACCTCCTGGGTTTCCCAGTCCGGGGAGCCAGGGCTGATGTAGCGACTGGCGGCGGCTTCTGTGCAGACAGGCAGGCAGGCAGACGTGCAGGCAAACAGACACACAGGCAGACGTGCAGGCAAACAGACACACAGGCAGACGTGCAGGCAGGCAGACATGCAGGCACACGGGCTGATGTGCAGACAGAGGCGGTTCAGCCTCACATGGTACCCTCTGCTGCCCCCAGGCTGCAGTCTTCGGTGAATAGTGAGCTCTCAGTCACCCCTTTGTGGTGTGTGTGTGTGTGTGTTCACAGGGGGGTGAGAGCTGGGTGAACGGCACATTGTCTGGGTCAGCCAAAAGCCCCGGCTTTCCCCCACCCCCACCCACACACACAATATTTACTTTCAGCTCCCCAGATCGGCTTGCGGGCGGGTCTTTCCCTGCTGCTGTTCCATTTGACCCCAAACTCTGTTTATATTTAAGGGGTCTGTCCAAAGCTGTTTGGCTATGAACCCTCCCCGCCCCGTGTGCCCCTCCTGTGTCCCAACAGCCTGTAACCTGGGGCCACGGTTGTTTCTGTCCTTTGGATGGCGTCGTCATCCTCAGTTTTCACCTATTTTAGCAGCGTTTCTCACACGCTGCTGCCCAGCACCATGTGTCAGGCCTTGCCGGGTGTATTAGAGGGGGGGGCTGAGCCCCGCCTAAGCTGAGTAGCGAACACTCCTCCCCCCTGTCACTGTCTGGTCACTACGTGCCCAATTTACTCATCCATTCGGAGGCAGATAACAACTGTTCCGGCAGAATCTCTCGGCTGTCTGGTAACGGCGTCAAGTCCCTCGCATGTTTCCGTCCGCGGGGTTTTTCCGCTCGGATCCCCGCTCGATCCGGGCGGCTGCATTTCCCCGCAAGGAAGTGAACTGCATCCCGACCACGTGGGATCAGAGGTAACATGCAAAACGTGTTCATTAAACAGGTTTTTTTCTGCTTTGAGGGGAAAAAAAATAATACGGCGAGCTTCCTGGTGGAAGCGGCTTCATGTTACAGGCTCCTCCGGGATCTTGAGCAGCTCTTAATCGGCGTTTATTTTTAAAACGCCGCCTTTACGAGTGAGAGAAGCACCGTCCCCAGCGGGGCGCGCTTTAAGTGAAAGCAGGATGTTTCCAGTGAGCACCCTGGTGATCCGCTCCACTGCCATCTGCTTTGCATTTTGCCCCGCTGCCGGGCTGTAATTTCGCTCTGCCCGTCGGGCCCCCCTTTAGGAAGTGCGGTGGTCTGGTATTGCGGCAGGCGCCCCAGGAACGCGCTTCAGCCACGTCACTTGGGATGCCAGCTGGCGACTGGGACCCGCACTGGGGAGCGTTACCCCGTCAGGGACGCCGCCTGCACCCTGCCACCGTCGTGTTTACGTTTTTTTAAGTTTGTGTTGTAGGTAGATTTGCTATGTGAGGATTTGCCAGCCTTATCCCATAATTGACCGGCAATGAAGTCATAACATAAGTTTTTCTCAAATAAGAGCTTGAAAAGATTTTTCTCTTCTTTTTTTAAATCCCCCGGAGTCTGTTTGTGGTTTTTATGCCGCATGGTTGGAGCCATCTACAGAAACACAGCAATTTTTGGGCTATACATAATTTAGCCATTTTCTCAGTGCTTGTAATAAATTATGTTTTGACACTGGGTTGGTTTTTGGATGGAAATACAAGTCTATCATGCAGTCAAATAATAACCATCAATCCGCCTTGTACTGGGGGGGTCACTAGGGCGTCTTTGCCAGCTTTCTCTGACCATGCTTTAGTGTGTATGTCCGTAACAGGAAGGACAGACATATGGTGTGATTCTCAGCATCCCTCCCTTTGCTAATTTGACGTAAAGGTGAATCACGCGTGCTTCCATGCGTGACGGAGTGGAGCGGTCGCGTCACGGTCACGACGCGGTCTCGACACGGTCACGGCGTGTTTGAGTGCGGGGGCCCCGGAGCCGTCTCTTCTCGCCTGGACCTGGGCCGTCAGATGCCGGTCCCTCTGCCGGAGCCTATTTTTCTCGTTCTTTTTTTAAGCACGACGAGAGAGCCCCCACCGCGGTCACGCCGATCTGGTGCAGGACCAGCGTGAGCAGCAGAGCCGCTCGCTGGCCATCTGTCGCTCGTGGCACACGGACCGAGGGGCTCGTCCGAGCGCCGGCCGGCCGCCCGCTCCCAGCCCAGAGCGCCCCCGTCACATGGCTGCCACCGTGCTAAAATAACAAAAAAATAACATTGGCTGTTGTGAAGACGTGACGAGGTGCTGACTGGCGGAGACATGGTCACTGTGGGCTGTTGCACGCTTAAGCCACGCGTGTTGGTAGTCGGTGAATGGTGCCCCTCCCCCACCCGCCGGCTCACGATCCATGTTCATGCTGCTGGGTTTATTCTTCCGGGAGATCAGGACTCTCCAATGCCGCCCCCTCCCATCCCAATTTCATGTCAGCCCTCTTCCCTCCTCACAGGCGTGCTCCCAGCTGCAAGTTCCTGGTATACGTGGGGATAATCTGCCCCCCTAATGGGTGACGGGGGGTGGGTAGAGGTGTAAATCCTTAAACACGCAGCCCAAACGAAAGGCCGACGCAGGGAAAAACGTGACGGGGAATCTGAGCTTTACGCCGTGTTATGGGTTCCAGCGTGCCGGGAACGGCTCCGTGTCCCGAGTGATACGTTAATGTCGGGTTAGGCCTGGGGAGGGCGGCCTGTGGCACACGTGTGATTAATGCCGGGACACGGTGCCCCCAGGGGCAATAATTCTGCCGTCCCTCCATGAATCATCTGTGGGAAGAGCTAGGACGTTATCGCGCTGGCCCACACCTGTTGGATAATTTAATAACCACCCCCCCCCCCCCCAAGAACTCTAAGCAGCACAATCTCCTATAGTTTAATGCTTAAAGCACACTAAACGGGACATGTTTGCATTGTTCATTTTTTCTTTTGTACTTTAAACGGACACAGTACAGTTATTATTAATGGAAAAGTATTTTGAAGGAACGGGGAAAAAAAAATATTTTCCCACCCATACCGCAGCTGATCTGTAGAGGGAAAAAAAAATAAAAATTTGCATTTTTATTTCTGTTGTGTAAAATAATATCTACAAAGAATACGAAATCAATTTGTACACGTGAAAAGGGTTTAGCAGATTTGTGTATGACTTACTGTCTGTTCGTCGATCGCGTTTCATATATGACAATGCTTCCTTTTATTTGCAGATGTTTTATGTAATTTGTACCACAGCTGATCTGCAGAAAAAAATCTATGAATATATAAAATAAAATACAAGTATTAAAATATAGGTATATATCTCGTTATCGGGATATGAGATTTTGGTCGTGTCGGAGAGCCTCAGTGCCCAGTGCTGGGATTCAGCCCCACCCCAGTCACCAAAGATGGATGGATGGGTGAAAAGACACAATGTAAAGAGAAATTGGTTGGGTATACCAAGTTGGGTATGTCTGTAGCTCAGTCATATTTAGCTCTTGTCTGTGTGTGTGACTGTGTGTGTGTGTGTGTGTGTGTGTGTGTGAGGGCTGGGAGATATCATATCGATATTGTATCAGCACAGTGCAATAATCTACAGGGCTTCAGATGTTGTGCAAAACATGTGGTAGGATGCCGGCGTTTCGGTACTATACAGACTAAGGTTTATGCCCACAATTTAAGCAGATTAGTAGTACTGCTAAAATATTAATGAGGCCTTTTATGACGCCCCGAAGTTAGTACTCGGTATAAATTCACCATATCCATAGTTCAATAAATGTGTCAGATTTTCAACTGCAAAAAGTACCGCCACACACACCCAATGTCTTTTGCCTTGTTGATCCAAGATCTTCTCTCTTATAAGATGTCGTCGCTGCTGAGCTGTCCCTTTCCTCACTGCCACTTCAGTGCATACTGCATATCGCACTGAAGTATAGCAAACCATAGTATACCGAAGCGGTATTATGTGGTGTGCTCCGCTACAGTGCATATTGCACTGAAGTATACCAAACCATAGTATACCAAAACGGAACTATGTGGCATGCTCCACTAACCAAATTAATAAACATGAGGATGCACCCAAGTTTACAGGTTACTAACTTTTTTTTTGGTGTCATCTCATTAATATTTTGTCTGTGCTACTAATCTGCTTGCCAAATTGTGGGCGTACATACACGGCCATATAGTACCAAGACAGCTGGCGTCTGGCCAAATGTTTTTCCTGTCATCTGAAGCCCTGGTGATTATTGTGCGCGCATGATATAATATCGATATCCTGTGGCCCAGCACTAGTGTGTGAGTGTGTGCCTGTGTTCATGCATGTGTGTTAAAGATGTACAGTATACTGCTGATGTCCATATAAAAAAATCAAGATATCGGTCCAATGTGTAAGTCTTGGTTGATATTGTCGGCTGATATTTCAACTTTTATCTGTATTCAAAATTAGCAGCACCAGAGCTGAAGACGTTGCCACCAGAAAAATGGACCTGATTGCACTGGCAGATTAGCGATGTTTCCCTAGCGGAGGGTGCGGGATTCCGTCGGGTTCTTCGCTGCTTATAAGAGGGTCTCGAAGTACCAGCCCTGAGGGCAAGATCTGGAGATCGACTGAAGTATTATCCTGGGAACTTAAGTACACACAGTTAAGGCGATCCTAAGAGAGTATAGTCTGAGAGCATTAATTTTCATTACTCCACATGAAGGATTGGGAGTGTTATGTGCTGCGAGACAGGGGCAAGTTTCCCCAAAGCATCGCAGCTCAAAGATCTTCAGGCAGTGTTCCCTTTATTAGTATTAAGGAACCTTGTCATGCGACGTTTCGGAAAATCTGTGAGCCGGTACCGATACGTTCCACGTCTGCTACAGCACCTTTATTTCGATGCCAAAAGTTTATTTTGCAGATCGAGGAAGTTTATTGCCACGTTGATAATTGATTCATCGAGATGCATGAATGCATTTTTCCACCCCATTTACCTGTGCTAAAGTCTGAAATCTGTTATTGGCATCAGTCAAGATTTCTACATTGGTGCACCATTTTGTCTGGCTATGTGTGCTTGCTTGCTTGCATGCTTGCTTGCTCGCCTGCTCCATCAGACCGCAAGCAGCTCATCAGAACCCGAAATGCCGTTTAAGCTAAACCCGAGATTCTCTAGATAGGGAAACCAGAACCCATTGAAGATGGCGAAATATGTGCCTTGAGGGTAACGGACCCTCCAGCAGCGGCGCTTTTGGTGCTCCTTCTCTCAAGTGTGACAAACTGCTCTGGTTGTGGGTCCATCACTCTTTATTGGCATCGCTGAGATAGGTGGTACAGTGTGGATGCCGGTAGGTTCTGAGTTCTGATCCCGCTGCATTCTCTGCACTTAGAAGTGTTTAAAGAAGGTATTAAAATGACTTTTAATGCATTTTTAATGCACTATTGCTGGTATTTTGCCAGTGCCGCTGTGGTAATGGTGCGGACAGCAGATATAATCACGAGAGGCTGATCACAGCCTTTATTGCGTTGTTCCCATGCTCAGAAGGCAACCCGGACGCCCCTGCGTGTCACAGCGGCACACTGACGGGCGTACGTCACAGCTGCGGCGTTGCGGCCGATGGTGCTCTCGGGATTTACCGCTTACAGTCTGGATTTGGAAACGTCTGCACCGGTTGGGTTCAAGTGGATTTTGGGACGCGCGGGATGGGCTCCGACGGATTCCCAGCGGAAAGCGTCTGCAGGTTTTACTGAAGCGTGGAAATCAGCTTCTGTAGTAATGGGAGGGGGTTCACACCCACTGTCCCCCATGTCTGTCCTGTCCTGGTTAGAAAGGGACCGGCAGGCGTGCTGTGAGCAGTGCTGAGCTGACATCAAAGGCACTGGTGTGTTACCCTAACCCTCACATCTGCCCTGCCTCTCGTCGCAGCTCTGCTTTCAGCGTCTGCTCGCAGCCAGTAATGCGATAATTGTGGAAACGAGCAACGTAATTACAGTATTATTGGCTTTGGGTGTGGAGTGATGAAAGGTGGCTGCTGTCTCCGGTGTGATGTTTGCTGTAACCCCGCCAGTGTGGCAGGACATGATAAACGCCAGTCTGCCCGCCGCTCTCTGGGGTCTCGCTGGTATATGCTCTTTGTCTTCATGACCTCAGACTACAAGGTTTTATGAGTCGGAGGTCATCGTCCTCTCTGTGAGCTTGCAGACTGTGAGCTTGCAGACTGTGAGTTTGCTGATGGTGCTTTCTGGAGCTGCTGGTGTAGTTGAGGCCTTGTAACTGGTTGGATTAGCAGTCGTCCTCCTGCTCCACCAGACTGAGGGACACTAACGTTTCTGGTGTCTTTCTCGGCTTCCTCCGGAACCTTCTTTCGTGCTCACGCCGTCCCACGGCGCCGTGTAGCACTCAGCAGCTTCCCTTGGGCCACATTTCTGGAAGTTTGAGGTTCTTCCTCGGCGTCTATGATTTTAGCGGTGTATGTTTACGGCGACGCGTGATGGCATATCTGCGCACACTGGCGGCGGCGGCACAGGACAGTGAGGAATGCGCACGACCTGCAGGCGCGAAAAATGTCACGCGACGTCTCTGCGTGCGCGGCCCTGTGGCCGGGAACACGAGCGAGGACGATCCCAACCGCGCCGTTAACCGTCTGCCAGGAAGTATAAAATAGTGAAGCGTCTCAGGGCCGACCTGCATAACCGACTGGTCACTGTGACACTAATATCACAGAAATGGTGGTGCGCTGGAAGATACTAATGCTGATGAAAATTAGACACTATTTATAATAACAGTGACAGTAGGGTGTGTGTGTGTGTGTGTGTGTGTGAGTGAGTGTGTGTGGTGTGTGCCCTGCGCTTCCTGGGGTGGGTTCCTGGCTCACTGCACTGTGCCCTTTTGATAAGCGGTGATGGATGGATGGAACCAGGCCTCCTCCCTGGGTTTATCGTTGCGGTGAGGCAGTGGAAAATGACAGAGCTGGGGGGGGGGGGGGGTAGGGGTCTGCTGAAGCTCAGAGAGATGCCCATTTGGGTGTAGCGGTTCTGTGAGCTTCTGGGGAGGGGGACGTGGGCCATGAGCCTGTGGGGTTTGTTGCTTAATACTTTGGCATGTTTTGGGACACCCGGCTCTGTCATGGTGGGCGGGGCAGGTCAGGTGATGCCGGTGGAGGGTTCACTGGCCACACCCACAGGCGGGTAGTATATGGAGTCCTGAATAATAAGCCCCCCCCAACACCACCACCACCAGCAGCACCATGCGGTGCATGTTTAATGAGGCTGCTTTGATCTGGAGGGGTACAGTCCATCACTGTCAGGGGCCATTTTGTTAATTTACTATCTTCATTGGTGTTTTTGTTCGTTAAGGCAAACTTTAAGTAAAAAAAAAAAGATGGGTGTGCATTGCCTGGGGGGGTCGTGACCCATATGCCCCGCCCCAAATGTCACAGCCAAATGGACCCAGGCTGTGAGTAGGATGCAGCCAGTCTGCTAACCAGGCCAACCCCCCCCCCTCCATCAAACAGCCCGTCATCGTGTGTGATAAGGCCGGTGTGGGCCTGGCACTGAGCTCACCCCCCGGGGGGGTGGATGCCGTCCCCCTAATTGCCAATCAGGAAAGCTGTAAATCATTCTCCAGCTCTGAATGTCTGTTTACAGCATGTGTTGTAAACATGGCGCCCGGCTGGGCTGTATCTGCAGCAGACAGCTCTCACTCCTAATGTCTGCCCTGAAATGGGATCCGATAGCAGGCTGGGCGGACCGCTGGTGATGTGGCAGGGAGGGGGGTACCGCCAGATGCCAAGATCACGTGAGCGCCACCTATGTTACTGCCACACAGGGGCATCTCAGGGGATTTTATCGCCAGTTTTGTACTCCTGTCTCCCCGCCCCCGACATGCCCCGCCC
>JAABNY020000034.1:21470494-21483019 GCA_015164015.2 Brevimyrus niger
CCCATACAGGGTGTTTACACTCTGTGCTGCCTGGAACAGGCTACAGGTTCCCACCCACAGCGCTGTACTAGATAAACGTTTAGAAAATCAATGGTTCATTCCATATGTAACTCAAATGAAAAATAAAATTTCAATCTGATACATTTAGTCTGCATGGGAGTTCAGCCTGAACCTTCTCTGAACATCAGCGTGTATAAATATTAACGTGTGTACGGTCGTCACCTTGGGCTGGAGTGTGTCGGGAAAAGCCACAGCGATCTGTTACGGTAATCAGACTTCAGTGCCACCCCTAAAGGTTGCAGGAAAACATTCTTGGTACAGAGCAGACAATTTCAGCCCATCCTAAAAACATAGGACTGTAAAACCAAGTGATAAAAATGTCCTGTATTTCTGAAGAAACGGGCAGCGGTATATCCTGCAGATTTTGGCATGGCATAGTGTACACATACCCTCTCCGTCCCGGTGTGCCAAAGACCCCAATGGACGCCTGTGGTCACACCCTTTGCCCTGGGCAGGCAAACACACCAGCAGCTCCTGCCAAAAATCCCAATACTGAAACAAACAGGAAGCCGTCGAGAGGACGGGCTGAAGCCGCCCCGAGCTCGTGGGAGTTCTACTTACGGAGAAAAACATTCTGAGGGCGGAATAAAAAAAAATGGTTGGGTGAGAGAGATAACCAATCAGATTGTTTGATTCCGCCTCCTCTAGCTGCTTGGATCCACCTCTACAATCTGATTGATTAAAATGTCAAAAACGTGTCAATGTGCAAATGTCGTAATGCCTACCTAGTTAATTATACTTGACTGTGTTCTTAAATTTAATGTAGCAGTAATGTTTCACAACAGTCTGAACGTCAGTCCAATTTAGAGTGGTTAATAAACTGGCGCTCTAGTAAATCTAAACTTATACTTAAAAGCTTAAGACTCCAAGAAAGTAATTGTATGGTTTAATATTCAAATTATTCTCTGAAATGCTGAACTAAAGTAGTGAATAACTCTGTAAATATAGTTAAAGCTTTGCTGTTGTAACGTGACCCACATTTGCATTGTGTGCTGGTGGGTAGGTAACCAAAGCGTGTCGGGTAGTGCTTGTTTTTAACTTTAACTCCACCCCGTAAGTCTAATTTCCTGCATCGTGCAAAAACCATCCTGACCCTCTAGGGGTATAAATAGTGCGTGCCCCCATCGGCACTCTGTTGAGGTTACTGTGTTTGGTCGAGCGGTGCAACATGGTGCAGGTGTCTAAACCCGGGATGCAGAACAGAGCGGCGCTGAAGGCTGGCCACCCCCCCGCAGGTAAGCCAGCCGGCTCATCGCCCCCAGTGACTTTTTCATTTCGAAAGCTGATCTTTGTTTTTTTTCTACAGTAATTTAATGTGGGGCTGCTTGGCTGGATCTCAAGTGCGGAAACCCCTTCGCTCCGTTTCAGGTTTAAGTTTTTATGCGCACGGCGGAGAGTGGACGGAAATATGATTTTTTTTTTTTTTGAGTAGAAACTTGTACAAACTTGCTGATCCTTTCACTTCCGACACGTCTCCCTTGGCTGTTTTTCAGTCTGGGGATCTCATCTATGCACAGTAGCTATTTTTTACATTAGACTTTTTTTAACTCTGCCATATTAACTTTCAAACAATGTATATCACTACACCAAGTCCATGTGTGCCGATTCAGGTCGTATGCTGTATTCTGTATCTTTTTTTTTTTTCTTCGAAATCGCTCTTATTCTGCATTTCCCCAATTGCCGTCAAACGGCGCACGCTTATCTCCTCCAGATGCGTGAGCTTTTCGCTTAAAGCCTCGACTCCGTTTACCACTTGTGCAAACGCTTCGCTGCCCTAGGTGTATAGATACGTGTGAAAATACAATAGTCGCCTGTCTCTTGCACTTGAGACAAACTAGTTCTGTACTGGCTGAGCGACACCGACGTACTAGAGCTGAATGATGGCTTTGAAAACTCTCCAACTATCCTGCTTCAACTCGAAGCTTCCTCTGGCAGATTCCTGACTTTTTCCACTGAAGATGGAGGTAGACAAAACATTTCTGCACTCTAAGCCTTTGACGGCTTCGGAAGTACTGTGATTCAATGCTACATGTATGGTATTCTAGCCTTCCAAGGTCCACCTAGGCCAGGGCTGGCCAGTCTTATTTGCAAAGGGTCGGCGTGCAAACACAGGTGTGAGGACTCTTTAGCCAATTGGTCCTCTAACTAGTAACCCAATTGGGGGGGAAATGTGGCGAAAACCCACACACGCCTCCCCTTTGTGGATAAGATTGGCCACCCTTGACCTACGATGTCCCCAACACATGTTAGACTCTATCGTGGGCCTGAGGTCTGTGTGAATTTTGTTCACAGTGATGGCGGGGGGGAAACGGGTGGCCAAGAAGAGCTCTGAAGAGGCCCCTCCCCCAGAGAAAGACGCGAAGCGAGCTGTGGACAAGGCCAGGTATCATCTTAAGGGACCGGCGGTGTGGAGGTGGCTGGCGTGAATGCCGCTGTGGGCTCCTGGTGCTTGGTGGTGAAGGAGGACGTGCGGCCAAGCAGCGCTTCCCCTCTTTGCGGAAGCCTGGGGTTTAACCTCCGCCAGGTTACACATGCTTGTCGCTGCTTTTGACCTCTCCCTGCCTCTTTCAGGTCCTTGCCTGCTCCGATCAGAATGCAGTCTGTTAATCTGCTGTTGGCAGGTACCCTGGACAAGGTGAGTGACGTGTCTGTCCCCCCGGTATTAAAAGTAACCGTGTAGGTCTGAACTGCGGGAACACCACAGCAAGACCACAACGATCGGGACAATGCTACCGTTGGCCCTGCATCCTGCAGACGTCTGTGTGGGCGGGCGGCGCACGCGGGTTCCGCCGAGATGGTGAAGACGTGCTTTCACTTTTCAGCTGGCGCACGACTTCCCCGCGGCCCCGGTCAGCGTGCGGCACAGTCGGCTGTCGCCCGCCGTAGCGAAGCCGCATTCACCGAAGGCCTTCGTCATCCAGCAGCCCAGGAAGTGCTGAGCGAGGCGGCCGTGTGCCCCCCCCCACCACCCACTGTAGGGGAGCTCGGTGACGGGACAGGAAAGCTCTGGTGGACCCCGGCCCTGGGTCTCTCACTCTGGGTCCTTGTCTTTCTGGCCGTGAACAAGTTTCAAGTTGCTTCCCTACGAATAACTTTTTTTGCTGAAGTTGCTCTGCTTTTGAATGAGAATTTGCACTTAAATTGTCCCAATAAGGACACTGGGCTGTGTGCTCTTTTCTGACTTCAGATGTTTGTCTCGAAATACCTGGAATTTGAATAAAACTGCATTTCTGATCTAAATGGCATCCCCCCCCTTCTCCAAACTGTTTACTTGGGCCAGGGGTGGGGAACCTGTTCCATGGAGGGCCGTGCAGCTTTTTGGGATGGTCTCTCAATTGGCCAATAACAAAGCAGTGGTTCTCAGCTCCAGTCCTGGGGACCTGCTGTTATTGGCTGAGGCCATCCCAATAACGTGCACCCACCACTGTTCTGTGCAAGGAAGGTTATTGGTTCAAATCCTGCAGCCAGCAGTCTATTCATCCCCTGAGTCCAACATATGCCCATTCCAGGGGTACTGGATGCTGGTGAACCTGTGCCTTCACCCACATCTCACCTCTGACTACACGAGGCTGACACATGCGGGGAAATGGATGTGTGAAAACTACCCAATTTCCTCAGGGAAGTGTCACTAATTTCTCCTGCAAATATGTGCATGTATCAATGGCACTGTAGTGTCTCAAAACAACCACAAGGTGGTGCCATTGCACTTGGGGTGAAGGCTGTACCGATGACTCTTTGAAACTTCATAGTGAAATTTGTGTCTAGTCCACACACTCAATCTGTGGATTTATTTGCATTCAATTATGGAAAATGTCAACTTGTACTATCCAATCTCAATGGGGCCTGGGGGGCGGGTTTGTCCATTTAGTGTGATTTAAGTCTGTCCTACACTTAATGGTCCCCTGTATATCACAGAGGTCACTGTACTGTAATGAGGCTTCCTTCTAATGTATTCCAGGTCTGTTTCAGACATAAATGTTAACTGATTACGTGGCACTTCACATGACCTGTGGTTTGACAGTGTTTGCACAGATTTTCACTATTGCACTAGTGACTAGGGCAACTGAAGATGGAGATCTGAGATGTCTCACTGCAGCCTAAATGCAGAACATGCTTGTGGGGGATCAGGCAGAGTCAATGGCTTCCCAGACTTAGCTTGTGATGGACTGACCCAGAGCAATAAGAAGTGTCTGTTATAAACTGGAAGTCTGGGTGACATCTGTCACATGGAGAGCGGCTCTCTGACCTGTCACACTTACCCCGCTTGTGCAAGGACGTTTGTCTGCATTCATAAATCATATCAGCTATGAGCTGGGAACAAGACTTCGGCAGAGCAAAGCTACGATCATTAAAAATAAATCACAGCAAGTCTGTCAGAGCTTTTTAGGGAGGTGGAGATGGTCCATCTGGCTATCCATCCATCTGTTCATCAGCAGAGACGTCAAGTTGTGCTTTGGCTGTTCTGGGCGCGTTTTTAGATGTCACTAGTGTGGAGAGGCTTGAGCGCCATTGACACGCTCGCTGCAGTAATCCAGGTGATCTATCTTTTCAGGGACATGACCTCAATGCTCCACTTGCAGCTTTTCCGGGTTCTGCTCTTCACAAACACAGACCCAGAGGGCCTTAGACTAGACCATCCACAAGTCAGCAGATACCTGACCCACGGTTGCTGTCTAAGCTGTGTGGTATCTTGGGTGGAGCCTGGAATGCCTGTGCTGCTGTTCTCCTGGTTGGGATCTGGAGCAAATAGGCTTCTTTCTCGAGTCAATAGCAGGCGCCGTTCCAGCATAGTTCACCGAGTCCATCGTCTCAATGGAGCTGCCCAGGGGTCTGAAGAACCGGGACTCCGTTCTCACCTTTGCATCAGGGACAAGAAGACTCCGCAACAGCAAGCAATGAAAATGCACTCTGACCAATCTGCCTGGGACTCCATTAAGATCTAGAGTAATTACACCCATACCCTGGGGGGCCCTACCCACTCATCGGTCATCGATATTCACACACCAACAGGCTCAGGTCATACAGCACTCAGATTCTTCCAGTAAAAAGCCAGAAGCAAATGGAGCCGTTCGCACGACATCCGGTACTGAAACCCGGCGCCCTTCATGTACCACTTTAGCACCAAGAAAATCTGCCCCCAACTTGATATAGAGACACGCACAGTATCTTAACATCTTCAGTGAAACATTTAGCTGATTGAATTTAATGTGAAGTCTAAACAGCATAATTTTAATTGTCCCCAACTTACAAGCTATATGACTTACGACTCACACGCACAACTCACACATATACGACTAAACGTAACATTTGTTTTTAGGCAAAAAAAACAAGTACAGATCTTAAATGTCGGGCGGCTGCATGCCAGGCAGTGCTAAGCTACCTAGTGCTATGGTGGCTGCTGCCGGAAAGCTTTGTCCTGTATGGCAGAGTGACCATGTCCACCTCACATGCTTTGGTGTACAAGCTGTCTGTCGGAATGGAACCCAATCATTTTGGGGACAGTCTGTGTATATATAAATTAATTTGCATATACAGCACAAATCCTCTTGCCATATGCTCTAGCATGGCAGTGTTAAGTTTAAACAGCATCACCAGTCTTATATTCGGGTTATAGTCTCAGAAACACAGAACAGGCGTAGCACCTGGAGGGGTTACATGCAAGTCATGGGGTGCGAGTCATGGTTGGGGTCTTGACCTCACAGTTGCTGGACCACAAGGTCGGGAACATGGGTGAAAGGTGGTGAATCCTATGCATCCTGGGTCACATGTTTGGGCCACCAGGGAGAAAAAAACAAATGTCCACTCAGTTTGGGATGACCCCGACCCCCAGGCCCCCACACCAGGAGGGAATCCCCAGTTGCGTGAGGAGCTCCTCCCGGCAGCAGGAACCGCTGTGAGCTCCATGCTGGAGCTGAGCAGGTGATTACCAAGGCACTGGAATGGTGGCAAATTAACCAGGCTGCGATGGATGGCATCCCCTCCGGGGTGTGCCCTGTGACGGACTGGCATCCCATCTGGGGTGACTTGAGCTTTCTGGGGTAGATTCCAGACCCACTGTAATTCCATAAGTAGTCATGTGAAATAGACAGATTATTACTTCAAGCAACTTTTCAATATCACTCTTGAACGAAACATTAAAATCAAGAAAAGCTGTTTTTCCACAAAGATTATGTAACGGTGGCTCTCTGGCTTTGTGCTGCACAGGGGTTATTATAAGGTGGAAAAACAGGACTCGGAGAGATGGTTGAGGACTGACCTTTACACCGAGGGCCAGTTCCATCTCTGTGAGGCCATCGTAAAACCAGGTTCCACCAATCAATCAGTGTGTGTGTGACTTTTTGCTCCATATTGAAACCTGAGTGCATGGTAATGTTAATCATTTTCCCGGCTGAAGTCATTTTCACGTCATCTTTGTTAAAGACGGCTGGAAAATCTCACAGGCTCTCTGGTCCAACCATGCCAGGGTTCTAAAGTATTATTAAATATTTTCTTCAATATTTTTTCTGCACCCTTTTTCAGCACAGCATCCAGAATATCATCTCAGGCTGATGTCACGGCAGCCCAGGGCTTCTTGGTCTGTGATTGGCTGTGGTCTACTGACTCCGCCCACAGGGTGTGGACCCCAGTGCCCAGGATCGGGCTGGACAAACCACCAGGAGATGACAGGTCTTTTGCCACGTTGATCAAAAATGACATGAAGGTCTCGTCTCCTGCTACAAACTGGTGAAACATCATTTCAAGCTTGTGCCCAGGTCAGCGTAATAATGACGGAAGCTAATTAAGGGTAGAATAAGACATTAGTCTGATCGATAATCCACATCACAGTACATGGACAAGGTCCTCCCAGTCTGCATTAGTGAAAATCAATGGGTAGACATCCATGTAGAAGTACAGGTACATTGGAAAGCTTCTCTTCACCGACCCCATCTTGCTCTCCATAGCTTGAGGGGTCACAGTGCAGGATCAGCCAACATGTGCTGCCCCTAGAGCTGGGGGTTAGGGGCCTTACTCAAGGGCCCACAGACATGTGACTATTTTGACTAGGCTGGGATTTGAACCCGTGAGCATCTGGTCACAGGTACTAGCGGGGGGGAATCCAGACCAAGATTTTGTTTCATCCAACCGTTTCAATTCTCTGTGGCTGTGATTATACTCAAGTGGTTGGTTGAAACAAAATTTTAAGTCTGGATTTTTACTCTTTGGACCTAAATTAGCCACCTCTGCCAGTACTCTAAAGAGAAAACGGAGAGGTGCTGCTACCTCTTCAAGCACTCAACTCCATATATAGATAGCAGGGCGTGAGTCTTGAACCATGAACCCTGGAGATGTGAGCATAGGTGCAATTGCACCCTCTATTGGTTAGATGAAAATGTTATTTGAACACAAGTCTAATTAAATTAAATTGTAACGTTAGATTTGAAAATGTAGCTTTTGTTCCTCATATCAGCGTGTAAAAATAATTTATCGCAAATGTAATTGCTATTTTTATTTTACAGATGTATTTATCTAGATGAATGACTGGTTGGGCTCTCTCACCTTGAACCCCCTGGGAGAAAAGCCTAGAATCGCCTATGGATGAGTCAACATGTAGGCCTACATAATAGTTTTCGTTATTTAGTTAGAGAATTAACGTACCTGTTGGCAGCGGGAGCGTAAATTTAAACACACAGCAAAAGCAGCGAATATGTTAAGAAAAAAAAGCGCACATCGACGCCAGGTGTGCCTTTATAAGCAACTAATTGGGGGGGGGGGGGGGTTTCCCGGTTAACCCCGCGCCGGATCCCATTTTAACGGCAAAATGAACGCGGATCGGATATCTCCCGACTGCAATGCCAGACATAGGCATAACGCTGGAAGCCACATTTTTTTAAGACGCAGCTTTCCTTATTTTCTGCCTCAGGAGATTTTAATTAAAAAAGACAAAATGTAGCCTAGTTTTAGTCTATATTTATATTGAAAAGTCAAATAAACGTGATATGCTGGAGCAATAGGGATTTTTTTTCTGCCTGGGGTGTCACTAACGCTCTAGCGGGTGTACTAAGCTGCTTTGCTCACACTGTGTGTATGTATGTATGTATATATATATATCACTTTTACAATGGATGCATTTCAATATTTCTACTTCCTGTCGTTATTAACTCATTAACCGTTTCATTTTTTGTGCGATTTTCCTAAACTTGCCTTTTAAGTATTTAACTGCCATTACACTGTTTCGGAAAAGCTGGAATATGCGGCATATCTTCACCAGGACTTACAAGCAGCGTCGTTACATACGTGTTATGAAGCTGATTAAAGTTTCTTTCTGGCTTTCAGAAACAAAACAGACACAGAGTTATGACCTAAATTTGGCTCCTATGACCCATTTAGGTAATACGTCACGAATTATTTCCATAAATAACACATAGCTCATGAGTTATTTCAGATTGTCGTAAAATTGGTTCAATGTTAAAATGTGTGATAAGGACCCATAGCGACAGAATAAAAGAGGATTATCAAGTGTGATCATCACCTTGTGCACGCAGCCACTCATTCTCGATCAGGTATAGAGCACGGTAAGCTTGCACGAATGGCCGCTAGGGGCGCTATCCCAAATTCCAGTTAACCCAGAAAAGTTTGCGCAAAAGTTTTCCACGTTGCGCCTTTCTCTTCGTCGGGGTCCCACGTTTGGGTGTTCACAGTCTGTCTGCTGGCCTGCGGAACAAGCGGAGTGGCCGGCCGTCGGTCCAGGACTCGCAGGTAATGTACACCGCCGAGACGCGGTCGCTTTTGGCTCATGAGGCTAGTTTTGTGCCAGGGAGGAGTTTAGCTCTCTCGCTTTATTAGGGAACTGTTTTGGAAATAAGAGACTAGGAAAAGTTTTTCACTTCCTTGGACGGACGATTCGTGATTTAAAACCAGGTATTTCTCCACCTTTGCTGAAGTTTCATATGGTCAGAAACGTGCGTATTTATTTATTTTTTGTCAATGCGTGATCAGCCCCGTTTGTGTCTTGGTAATGATGTAGTGCGAGTGGGCTAGATCAAAGGTGGTAGTGAAATAAGTCAGGGCATGCCTCTGAGTAACGTTAAACCGTTGAATGTTTACACGATTGTTAATCGAGTCGATAAAGTATTTGTATTAAACTGCAAATCATGTAGATTATATTAATACTGTAGCTTGTGTATTACAGCGGCATAATGACGAAGTTCTGCCTGTGTTTTAATGTTCTTACCTGTACCAGTGCGTTTTGGTATTCTGAATAAGATTACAGGTTGTAATGCTTTGATCGCCTCTATATCTCTTCTAAACAAATGGCTTGTCTGATTTTGACGCCGTTTGCCACGACCGAGGTATAAAGCATGTATCTTTATTTCAGCGCTGAATAATCAATGTCAGTAACGTGTGGATGACAGCCGCCGACAGCTTGTTAAGTGCCGTAGACATTATTTATTGATCTCGTGAAGCCAGTGCAAATCATAGCGCCCACACTTTATGTGAAGCTCGTAAACCTGGTGGCTTTTGGTTTTTATGAGTCGTAGTCGGGTTTATTTTCAAGTGTATAAGCTTTCTATAGTATCAATAAATATGTTTCAGAAATAGTGATGTAGGGGATACGCCGACATGCGAGACGCCTCCTTTTAAGTGCTTTACGTGCAATTTGCTGTCTTTCTGCATCTCTGTCTTCTTGACCGCTCGCCGTGCGCTTGTAACTGCTTTACTGATCTTTTCCCAGGTGTTGAATGCATACCAATCCAAAGTGTATCCAGAAGTTCTGAAATCAGCCCCCTGTCATTTCTTACTCTGGATGCACTGTAGAAATGGTCGTTTAAAGTTTATTACCCACCCCCCTCAACAGTCCATACTGAGGGAGGATATTCGTTAGTGTTGTAAATTATAATCTGTGTAGCAGCCCAGGTACCTAACGATGTGAACGGGAAAGTTTGAAATACAAATCACTTTCTAAACGACAGTACATGTTTATTAAATGGACAGGAGGCTCATTAAAAATCCGGATTTTATTATAACGGCTCTTTCTTAAACTCCCGCTTGGGTTTTGATCTCCCTGCTGCAATCATTTTTATGAGCGTGGATAAACTGAGAAACGCGAACTGGAAGCGTGGGTGTTTATTTTGCGTTTTGCATAATTAAATGGCCTTAAAATCGCCATTGTGTCTGCTTCACTGACTCATGAACGCTTGTGTTGTGCTTCACGTCTGGCTTGGCTGTGTGACTAATCTCAGTGACGGCACCCCCTTTCCCCCCGGTAAAGTAAATATTTAAAAAAAAAAAAAAAAAAAAAAAACGTATTCACCGCCATCTCTGATCACATGGAAAGGGCCTTTGGGTTTTCGGATCTAAAAGATCTGCAGCTTTTCATTCTTTTTTGGAGGGGGTGGGCGGTTTCCATGGTATCTGACCAGTTGGCAACGCGAACAGGTGCTGGCACTGGGGGTACCGAAGCCTCCCTGACCCCGGAGAGCTCCGGAGAGGTTCGAGTCCCGGCCAAACAGTGACTCCATTATGCGGTAGCCTGTGCAACAGATTAGACCGAAATTGATCGTGTGGACAAGGGCACGGTCCAAACCCCGGTCTGGGCTCCCCCTCACTGCTCAGCCCTGTTTTTCCTCGCGCAGATGGGCTGCGTGGTTCTGCTACAGAACCCCGTTGTTTGTTTATGGAGATACGGTGCTGGAAAGCCGGTGTAATCCGCAGCGCCTGGCTGATCACGCGGCGCAAAACGGGCGACTTCAGACAGTCGCCCAGCGCGGCCGTGATGGTCCCTCTGTTGTCAGGAGGGCTGGGCTGTACGGGACTGGCGTTGTATCCCGTCTCACCCCCTTCGCTCCCGGCAGCGGAATGCGGGATGTCCGCTAAAATGCTCCGTGCAGGAGTGGAGTTCGCCGAGCTGTTCGCCAAGGCTCAGTGAGCCCGGTAAGCCATGCCACCCCCTCGATCTGCTTCTCTCGCATCATCCCGGGCCACTGAGGCGTATCAGAGACGGGGAATGAAGCGACTTTCCTAACCGCGGGCGGCGTTTGCGGCATCCTGGCCGCCGTGTCGCGGTAACACAGCTTACGCAGCCCTGCTGTATAATTTAGGAAATTATTGAGGAGCGCATGCTTAGTATATAGGCCACCAAAGAACTGGAACCCCCCACCCCCATTTAATTTTATCCATCCATCTTCTAACCGCTTATTCTGGTCAGGGTCATTTAATTTGATCCCTCTAACTTTCCTGGAGAGCGGGCGTACTTGCTGACACGCAGGATGGCCGGGAGGCGCTGCGTGTGTGAGAGCAGGACTGGCCGGACAGCTGGAGAGCCAGAAATCACTCGCCGTGCTCCTCTGGCCGGACCTTCTACCAGAGAGCTCGGCTTCCTCAGACAATGCCGCTTCAGGCTATTTTAGGCAACCAGATATTTTGTTTGGTCAGAGGTGTGATGATGTCATGCCGTCTATTGCAGCGTTCATCTTGCTGAAATTCCCCCCCCCCCTTCTGAGTAGTGTTTCATGCCAGGTTTGAGTTGTCAGTGTGGGATATCACTTGCGGCTTCCCCGCTCTCTTGTTTAATACATGGGCTAATCCATGTTTCATATAATCTGGTAAATTTTCATTTATTTAAACATATCAATCTCAGTGAGATGTGTACCACTTTACCCATTTTTATTTTTTTGTATAACTACCTCCATGTTGTAAATGTTTAATTTTCTGGTTTGTGTTGCCATGTTCTGTGTGCGACTCTGTACCAGTTGTAGTGGTTGGAGACTGGATGGATGTTCAGACTTTCCTAGAAAGCTAGGACTGAGGGGAGCAAAAAGGTGGACCGTCTGGGGGTCCCCAAGGACCAGTTTGAGAAACACTCTTACTCCACTGGGTAGTACTGGTTTGAGCTGGAAGTACCTGGTTTGACCTTGCTGGTTTTCAGTTGAAAACATGCTGGTCTGCCTTGGAAACATAACTCAGCTGGCCCCTCCCCAAGGCCGCCAATTCCCAGAAAGCCGGTGGCCCCCGCGTTGGTGTCCAGCATGCCGCGCGCTGACTGACTTTTTGAGATCTCCCGGGTTCGAGGCAGCGAATCTCAGCCCCGTCCTCTGAGTCCTCACGCTGATCTACATCTTGCATTATACTCCACCAACTCCACTGAACCAGGGATTCCAAGGACTTCATAATTGGCCGACAGGTAAAGTCAGATGCGTAGATAGTAGGGGGGGGGAGAAATGTGGCCTGGATTGCGGCAGGTGGCTGCGGACCAGCTTGAAAACAGCTGGTTTTTAAGGTTAGTTCCTGTTAAGTGTGTAGCTTGAACAAAAAGGGTAATTTCCTAACAGAGACACGGTGGCCGAAATGGTTTCAATTGGTCTGAAATTTGAAAGATGTGACCGGTTCACAAACAAGGACTGAGACTGCTGGTCATCCTGCTTCAGTTTTCATGTTTTTCTATAGCCACAGTCTTCATCCTCAAGCATGTCTGCTGAAAAATATTAG
>JAABNY020000034.1:21492744-21507041 GCA_015164015.2 Brevimyrus niger
TCTGTGATAATTTGTTAGGGGTAGTGGGTGTTGGTTTGTGTGGGGGGGGTTGTTGTGGGGGGGTGGGGGGGGGGGGGGGGGGGGGGGCGGGGGTCAAATGGGGGGGGGGGATGGGGTTACGGCCACTGGCTGTGCTGACTGTGACTGAGACTATCTTGGCTTTGTCCCGACAGTTGGCGACGTTGACGCCCAGGAAGCACACCATGTTCAAAGCCGTGCTGAAGAAGAACAGAGAGAGCGGAAAGGGGAGCAGAGGGGAGCCAGGTATGTGCGGGGGGCGAGGGGAGGGGGTGGTCTTCCTCTCCTTTAATGACCTCTGGGGCCAGACCGGCGAGGGATCCCTGTTCACCAAGGAGACGACGTTACTATTTGTCGCCCAGGCTGTCTGGATCATCCTCATTGGCCGTAACTGTACTTCTCTCTCTCTGTTCCCCTTGGTGTCGGGAGACCCTGTAGTATTCCATGCACTCTTAACGTCTTTTGTGCAGCGAGCCCACACTACATTCTGGTAACCAGCGTAAACATGAACATGTCGCCGTTTCGTGTTTCACCTGTCAGAATCCGGCACATTCTGTGACAGTTTCTAGGCGTTGCGTTTCCGTCACTAGTCAAGCGACAGCCACACCGGAGGATTCAGTTAGTCTCCCGAGCTGCTGAGCCGGAGGTGGGCAATGCCGAATCCTCTGAGGGTCTAAATTAAGCTGCAAGGCAAGTCTTGCCTCCGAAAAATATTCAGCGGAATCTCATAAAATTTTCAGCAGGATAGCTGTCAGGTGTGTCTGTGGGCAGCTGCTCCTGCTGTGGTCACACCTTTGTCCTACAAAAGATAATCTGCTTCTGCCATCCGCCCCTCTGTAGTACAGTGGTGAGTACGGGGGTGGGGCGAGTAGGGGGCGGGAAGGGACGGGACTCCCATGTTTTCCATTTTGTTGCGGGCTCGCGGCGTTCCAGCATGCCGCCGTCAGTCGTAAATCGCTCGCTGACACGTAACTGCACACCCGTGAGAAAACGCTTCAGTGGTGTGGTGGGGGGGGTGGGGGGGCTGACTGGCACGCCTTCAGCAGAGGAGTTTGACAGTCCTGTCGCTCCTACTCGTTCTGCTGGCTTCCAGCACTGGTTTGGTTGAGACTTGTTCTTGCTGTCGGTCTCTGCGTCACTAACCAATAAGCAGCCGGGCTGCCAATGTGCGCTGCACTCCATTGGTTGGCCGATTTCATGAATGTACAAAGTCAGAGGACCCTCCCCCATCCACTAAATAAACAATTAGCTTTTCCTGCACTTTGATCTTGATATTGGGGTAAAGTGGCTGTTTAAGGGAGGCTTCCAGTCAAGACCCAGTAGGTATCTTGCTGTGGAAATCTTTGTCTACTTAATAACTTTAACAGATTCATCACATAAAGGTTAATACATGACCAGCTGTGCATTACATGCCTTTGAACACACAGCCGCCTAGGCAAAGAACTGCCCGACGCAAAGTGGAGCCGATGATGTAGCATTTTGCTTAGATAAGCTAATAGCCACCGTCGCTAATTCGTGCATTGCTAAAACCATAAGCCAGGCGTTGGAGCAAAATTGCCCATTTCTAGGTATTAAATTGTGTTCTAGGTCTTGAATTTTTAGTATTGTTAGTTAGAATTAAAGATCATAATAGTGCATCGATTTTATCACTGGGATTCGCCTGCTTGGCAGTACTTTTCCGTTAATAGAAAATTAATCGACACCCCTCTGACCAATCGAATTTGAGAATTCAGCTGTGCCATGGTGTAATTACCCATAAGCACAAATGTGTATTGGAAAGTCATTTCATAAGGATATGGTATTGAAATATTTTTTTGTACATGCCTTTGGGTGGGGAAAGGTGCAATTGAAACTTATCAGAGTTCAACCCCCCGCAACCCCTCTGTGAATAAGCCCCAGCACAGGAGTCCTGCTAAGCCAGAATGATTGGTGGATTGGCGTTTCCTGATCCAGTAAGGACTTGCCCGCCACTGGCTGTGTTGCACCCTTTCCTCATGGTAACTGTGAGAACAGCACGAAGCCCCGCCTCCCAGCTGCTCACTGGCTGACAGCGTCGTGACACAGATGAGCTGTCTGGTTGACTTGGTGATCACATGGTTTCCCGTCGTCGTCGGTTACAAGCCATTGGCTGACAGTTGGATCGGCAAGTGAATAATTTTCCTTTCATTTCCCGGTTGAATTATGTCGATGGGGGTCACGCCGATTTGAACAGGTGTTCCCAAATATGAAGAGTATGGCACAAGCATAGCCGCAGAATGCAACTTGAATCGCAGCTTGCATGATGAACGCTGGTTGTCTTTTGCCGATGACCATGTTCATCTTATTGTTGCAGCGGATGAAGTTTCAAAGCGCTTCTGAAGTGCAGGCTGAGTCCTGTGATTTTGGTTCAGTATATAGAAATTTTAATTTCATCCTTTCCAAGCCTGGAAACATGGGAGAAACTTAATTAGCCTTGTTTTATAAAAGGTTCACGTTCCTTGTTCTCAGTCTGCACAATTATAAGGAAATGTGTCAGGCGTTTCTCCGAGCGAGTCGGACGGGTTCCTCATGAAACGCACTCGGCACGTCCCCGGAACGCTGCGTGCTTTCCCGAGCGCGTTGGCTGCAGCTTCCGGTCACCTCTGTGCCGAGTCCCGGCGGCTGCCGCCCCCGCCCCCCCCCGCAGGGTCTCTCGCCCTGTGGTGCGGCGACTGTGGCTGGACGGAGCTGTGTCTGCTTGTGGCCTGCGCCGCAAGCCAGGTTAGCAACACGCCCCCCCCCACATCCCACCCCACCCCAGGGAAAGCCGAGTTCATCAGATTGTGTTCACTCACAAAATATGAGGCCGCATGCCTCCGCCGGGGCTTTATTGCGTATGAAATATTCACCGCACCTTCTGTTCGGATGGGGGTGTGTGGGGCTGCCTTGGTTAGATTTGGTTTATTATTCATATCAAATCAAAAATGTATTGGGTGGCTGTTATTGTTCAATAGTGTGGCCACGCCATACTTCTGGGTCTCGCTGCTCAGCTGCTGCTGCCTCTGATTTCCTTCTGAAGAAACTAGTTTAGTCCTAATTCTGTATCGTGTTCGGAGTCCGCAGCAGCGGTGAGATAAATAAGGATGACAAGTCCTGAGATCAGGCTTTTAGGCTTCATGCCACTCTGGCCCTGGTGGTTTCGGATCACATTGACTGGGTCCAGGTTAGTGTTGTCAAAAGTACCATTGGAATCGATTCTGTTATAGAACTGTTTGAATACTTTCATGGTGTTGACTGTACAGCCCACGCCTCCTGTTTGCTCTGATGACTGAGGTCCGCAGGCTCCCAATGCGCACACCTAGACCTGCGCCTAGACCTGCACCTAGACCTGCGCCTAGACCTGCACCTAGACCTGCAGTCTCACTCACTGTTATGTGTTATGGTGTTATGGAGATGATTAGCTCTGAAGTGTCAGAAGTTACTCCATTGTGCTTAATCAACAAAGAGTTTAGCTGGAGGCGTGTCTAAAGAGATGCTTTGTGCTAAATGAAGACCGTAAACCAGAGGACGTTTAGCAAGGTTTTTTAAAAAAAAAAAAATTGTATATAGTGACATCAGTTTACAAGGATGTAAAGTTTTTACTGCAAACAAAATTGCATTTGAAACTTTTTCATCCCTTTTAAATTATGTTGAGTATCGATTTTCAGTATTGTTCCTGGTATTGTATCGAAATTTGAAATTTTGGTGTGGTGATAACAGTAATGCAGGTTCAGGTGGAAGCGCTGGGCAAACAGGGGGTTCAGGCGAGGCCCTGGGGGGTGCAGGCGAGGCCCTGGGGGGTGCAGGCGAGGCCCTGGGGGGTGCAGGAAACCACGCCAACTTTGAAAAACTCGTTTCACTTCTTGATTAGCGGCCCGCTAGTTGATTGAGAGCCGTGCTGTTTGTGCTGCTGACAGGCACGGGAGGTGGTGAATTGCGATGCGGGGCATGCACCACACGACGCACGACGGAAAGTGTGCAAGAGGGAACGCCGGCTGCTCCGTAATTAAGTCACAGCTCAGGTGAGGGGCTGGGGGGAGGGGGGAGGGCTCCTCACTGTCTGACAGCTTCTCCCGCAGGGAAAAGCCCATAAAATCAAGGTAATCTGCCTCCCTCAGCAGACACTGGAATCATTAGTTGGGTTAACAAGGGTTACTTGGATACCAGAGCCCACTAGTGCGAGGGACATACAGAACCAGTGCAAAGTTTGCACACGCCACCCACAAAGGAGAGTGATATTGTCATATGACCTGGTCACCTGACCTAAACCCAGTACACATGGTTTTGGAGGAGTTTGTCCAGAGGGTGAAGGGGAAGCGGCCGGTGAGTGCGGAGGATATGTCGGAACTCCTTCAGCGCAGCTGGAAAAGCGTCTCCGGAGACCACTTTATGAACCTGGCATAGAGGAGACAATGGGGTTAAGGGCCTTGCTCAAGGGCCCAATGGTGGGATCACTTTGCCGATCCAGGGATTTGACCCAGCAACTTTCTGAGTCCCAGCCCAGAGAACTGCCCCCTCAACAAATTATTTTTTTTGTTTTATACCGTTTTGTTCGGTATATAACCCATATATGTTATTTTACAGTTTTTATGTCTTTATGCAATTTTTTGCATTTTAGAATAATTATAACTTCTCTATGGGTGGGTGTATCCAAACTTTTGACTGATACTGTAAGTAATGTGTGTGTCCCGAGTTGATGTGCTCTCTTTAACGCTTCAGGATGGCTTTGGGACTCGTGTCCTTAAACGTAATTGGGGTGGGGGAGGGGGGGTGTTTTTGCAAAGGTAGGTCGCTGTCCTCGACGCGGTCGCTCTTCTCGCAGTTCCTGAACTTCTCCGGATGAATTGATTCTGACTAATAAAGAGCCGCTGTTAGCATGGTGCCTCCGCTTCCTGACGGAACCAGCCCTGCCTGGCCACCAATCCACAGGCCCCTCAGGCGTGTCCAATTAAACAGTCCATTTCTTTTTTTCTTTTTTTTTCTTTTTTTTTGTAACCGTCTGTTCAGAATTATCTGGCTTAAGTCCATCTGGTGAAATTTTTCGATGCCTTTCATCTGTTGCTTAATGTCTGAGCACATATAATATGTTTAATGTGCTTTAGATACAATATGCATAGTTCTAAAATAAACAGACCTTGGCCTGTACTGTCCTAATGCTGGGTCTAGCTCCTCACCCTTGGGGGGGGGGGGCAGAGGGTTATTGCTGCTCCCATAAATGACTCCTTTACACACGTTGAGGACATCTGGCCATCAGCAGCCGTAGCTCCTCTCCCCGCCGCTGCCGTCCTACATGTATGGAAAGCCGACTGACGTAGACGTCGTTTTTATTTACTAGTGTTGTCCGCTGTGGGAGTCCTGGCCTTCTTTGCTTATAGGATATGGGCATGTTGACACGGCCCTTAACGAGACCACAGAAGGAGGGGGTTTGGTGCAGTAGGAGGGGGGCGTTGCAGCCTAAAAGCGGGCTGCTCCCCCCCCCCCCCGCTGGTTTAATGTTTACACACCATTTAGAGCCCAGCCAGCAGCATATTTTTACCGCCCCTCCAGCACGACAGACATGATGGCTGTGCAGTCAAAGAAAGGTTGAGTGCCTTTTATGATACTGAAATGGGGAAGAAAAATGACAATTTTTACGGACAATTTTACAGGAAGCATGCTGTTTCTCTTTTCTTCCAGAAAAAGGCCCTTTTTTCCCCCAGTCCAAAAGCTGTAGCCTCTGCTAACAGAATTAATGTTCGATAGTGACAGGAGGACATTGCAGCTGTCAGAGGGGATTGTGGGTAATTCTGCTGGCCAGGGAGCCTTCCTCGTGACCGTTTCCTGTCGCTGTTCCGGTAGAGGGCCCAGTGAATCTCAGGGTGGTTCACCCGCGGTTGGAAACATCTCCATCGCCACGAAAACGTCCCGCTTCCCACAGATGCCTCATTTCATCCATGGGGTGAAATAATTTCCCCTCTGTGCTGATGCAGGAATTGCACACAGAACGAGTTCGAGCTGGCTAGGTGAAGGTTATGGGATGGTAGTTAAACCGTGGGCGGTAAACTGGTGCTGGTAATCCAGCGGGAAGAAAACGGTTTATTCTGTGACAGTTTCTGTCAATAGGAGAAGTTTCCCCAGGAACAATGAAATGCTCTGTGGTTAAACACCCGCTTGATCTCCCCTTCTTTCCACAGTGAAATCCACCCCCCCTCACCATTCTTGCAACTTCTTCATTCTCGGGGGGGGGCGGCAGCCTTCTTCCTAAACGCTCATTTGTTTCGATGCTGACGGATCCCGATTCAGGGACTTTGTTGCTAACGGGAGAGTAGGAGCTGGGAAGACGAAGCCATAACCCAGGGTGTGGGCTGCAGCGGTCCCGGGGCCCCCAGGGTGTGGGCTGCAGCGGTCCCGGGGCCCCCAGGGTGTGGGCTGCAGCGGTCCCGGGGCCCCCAGGGTGTGTTGCTCACGATTGTCGGTGACACCGTGTTGGAGACGTTACTGGGAACGTCGCCGCAGCACATCTGCCAGCTGTAAATATGGCACTAACTGAATGCCCGCCCAGGCGACTACGCCCCCTAAGGGTGGGATGGCTATTCCACACCTTTTTAGATGTTTGTTTATGCCATGATGCTGGGCTGCTTGGCAAAGGTAATTATTTAGCTCCTTTTGTGGATATTTTGATCCTTTTTTTTATCCTTTGTATGGTTCTAAGTAGCTAAGTCCAAAGCAGGCGGAGCTTTCGAAGGAGCTTAAGGTGTCCGTACGCTTCAAACAATGTTGAAGAAGATCTCGCCACTAGAACAATCTGCTGCTTATTTATGTGTCTCCGCCTTGTTTGTTTAATGTCACACCGCAACCCTAAAGGCACAGAATGTTTACGACGCAGCAGACACACTTACTGTACAGAGGGCAGTTAAACATATTGTGGTGAGCGCATGAGTCATTTTAATAAAGGAGATGACTCATTTTCAATATTGTAAATTAATATGTGCATTTGTGTATTTCGGTTAACTGTGTCATACCTGTGTAGTATTTGCCGTGGAATGTGTGTGTTTCGTTAGCATGTAACCGTAACTGTTGTGTAACTGGTTGGCCTCCAATCACAGCTCATACATTGTGTTGCTGAAACAATGTGGATTTTCATCTGAACTATGCAACCGCTTCCAAGCTGCCAGGTACTATTCTATTAGTCGCCGAGGTGCTCGCAGCTGATTTTATCTGTAGCTCAGAGCTTGATGTCAGGCCGCATGGCATCCAGTCCCTGGTATCATATGGGATACGGACACAATGGCCTCTGGGTGCAGCCCGGGCCTCCGGCACCGTGCTCTGGGCTCTGACGACTGTAGTTTTTCTATTGTTTTTCTTGAGCCAGGCTCCGGAGATCCCTCCTTCTCGGTTTCGCAGGTCTTCTCGTGCGCTATGCACACACAAAGGTGCTGGCATGGTGCAGGAGACGAACAATGGCGAGGGGCGTGGCCGTCCCCGTAATGTCTGCAGGGCGTTGATACCGAAAACCCTGAGACATGTCATTGCTGTGATGTTTCGAAATGTTTTGGCTCAACACTGCGAGGTTCTGTCCCCTCCAAGGTGGTGCCTTCTCATATCGCTGTCTCTCTCTTTCTCTCTCTCTCATACACACACACACACACACACACACACAAAACGTTTGTATTCATGTCTCGATGGGGACCATTTATTCATATCTACGGGCATATACCCTCCAATCACAACAATGACACGACCCTTCACCCACCTAACCTTAACCATTAGCTTTTTCAGTTTTTTGATTGCAGTCACAGATTCTTATAAAACTTATCTCTTGTGGGGACTGGAAACATTTTTCCACACAAGGATAAAATAACAGGTTATCACGCTGTGGGGACATTTGGTCCCCCAATATAGTATGTACATGACACACACACACACACACACACACACACACACACATACAGTTTCCCACAGTATTAATGTCCCAAACGAGTCGCATAGATACTTTCTACCTTTAAATACCTATATGAGCTGGAACATGTAAGCCAAGACGGCAGCAGAGATGCAGCAGGGCTGCCAGACACCGGGCACTTCGGCCTGCTGACTTCTGCCCACGTGGCGCGAGCGATGTCGGGGAACGTTCTAGAATTACTGCTTCGGAAGGAAGACCTTTTGTCCATCCACAAACCATAATCGAGAGCATTAAGTCAAGGCACTCATTTCCCCAGAGTTCTGGAGCAGAACGTGACATTTTTCACTTGTTTAATCTGTTATTAATGACCCTATGAAAACCTGGAGAAAGTCTGGCAAGAGAGAATGCGTTTGTGCGTGGTACTTAAAAAGAGGCATTTAGAACTATGGAAAAAGATGTTTCAATAACCCAGGAATTGAAGCTTTCCTACATTTAACAGTGTATAATACAAAAGAAGCTAATGAAAATACCTTTTGTTGGTGACAGTGCAGATTATTCAGATGCTCTATTTTAATGAGAAACATGGGAAATACCATAGTGCTTATTTGTAGGGGTGTGAATATTTATTAGCCTTGTGTTTTTAAGGGCAAGCCAAACGATATGTTGGTTTATTAAATTTAGATTTATTAGATTATTTATTGTCTTGGTATTTATTTATTTATTTTTTTTCAGAAATTTGTGGAATTGTTTTGGCACACTCCAACTCCTAAATGATGGAGTCAATAATTTGTTCATTAACAATAATCTTTTAAGGCCTCCTATTGACTTGGTAGGGGATGAGTAACAGTCACTGCAGGGATTATCACCCCAGTTTCCAGGGCCATTTGTGTGTTTTGCCATCAGCTCGGCTGCTTGCCCAGAAGGCTGTAGTTTCCTGTCAAAATAAAAGCATTTAAGGTGAAGGTGTCTATATGTGTATATACCTCTGTGTTTTTGTTGTGGGTCCCCAAAGGCGAGGAGGTTAAACCGAGTGCCTTCCTCTTGCTGATGAGTGGCCTTTGGAATATACACCTGCGTCCCACCCCTCTGTGAGTGTGAGGTGTACTGATGAAGCCCCCACCCCACCAGTCCTCTGCGGTAGGGTTTAGTGGGAAGGTCAGGGAGCTGTGGACAGTGGAACACCAGTCAATGTGGGGGTCCGCACGAAGCCCAGAGCTCAGCGAGGAGAGAATGAGGCCATGGCTAGCCGTGTTGCTCTTCTGTAGAGGGTTTCTCTCCTGTGTTTTATGATAAACCCTGTTTATATTTTGACGGTGTCAGATACTGAGAAGCAGAGTGTCGAATCGACTACTACTCGACTGGAGGGATTGGGCGAAAGGGTGGCACAGGAAGTGACAACACAGGAAATGGGCCGTCACCGTTGAACACCCATGCGCCGTGAGAGGTGCCAAGAAAAGACGGCCAGCCCAGTGTGGCGGCGCCAAGGCGGAGCGACGGAGCGATAGCCGCTACCTCTGAGCACAGAATGAATCTGCGTTTTATGGCACCTTGATGCCTGAAAGGTGAGGGGGCACCGACCAAAGCGGGGAGGCTTTCCGTTCCTTCCTTGGCCCAGTTGGTCCGGCAGGAAAATGTGTCCCTAGGAACTGGAAGTGAGGTGGTTGGAGGTGTGTGAGGGCTTTTTCGTCTACGCTGTATGGCCAAAAGTATCGGAACACTCTTATTAATTAGAGGAATTGCCCAGTTATTGCCCATTGCTGACACAGGTGTATAATTAAGTGCTCAGTCCCACAATCTCCTGTCGCAAACATTATCAGCAGAATTGGTGGTTGTACAGAAGAAGTTAGTGGAACGACAGCATTGCGGGGGGGCCACTGCTGTCATTCTTAAGGCCTCTTCTGGCTCGGTGGCTCAGGTTACTGTCTCTGAAAGCCAGTCCTCTGAACCTCTGAACTTCAGCGCCCCCTGCAGAGGACCCCGCGGAGTAGCGGGCCAGCCTTAATGAAAACGAGGGCTGCTTAGAAAAGGTGTCGTGGCAGGAAGTCATCAATCACAGATTAACTTCCAGAGCACCGCTGCAAAGTAGAGCATGAAAGGGTCCTTCAGTTGCCTTGTTCTTGTGGCTGTTTTTTTTGTTCCTTGGGGGGGGGGGTTCTTTCACGACTCAGTTACCCCTGATTTTATTTATTTGTTTATTAAAATTGGGGGTGAGAGGAAAATCGGCACCCCGTCCCGTCTTCTGCAGTGCAGCTTGGCCCGTGACCCTCACATGTCCAGCCCCCAAAGTCATGTACAGGTGGTGTTCGTGCCCGGTGGACAGACAGGAGGGGTTGGGGGGGGCTTTCAAGGGGCTCTCGTGAAGGTGTGAGGAGGCCTGTCAAGCAGGCGTCAAAACGGCAGCGTGGTGCAAACGGGCAGTGTGACCTTTTGGGTCTCTGAGGTCAGGAGAGACGGCGGCGGGGCTTGGGGGTGAACAGGAGCCCTCCGCTGCGTGGACACGTGGCGGTCATCCCTCTGAAGATGTCGCCATGCTGGTTCAAGGTTACGATACTGCTGCCGTCATCCTCTTCGATGATGATGATGATAGTGGCCTTGCTTTAGCCCAGGTTTGTGTTCCAAAGGCTCAGGGAAAGTGTTTTTTTTTTTTCCTGGTCAACACTGACTGACCGTGAAGCCTCAATGTGGGGTGGGCTGGATTTGCACCATCCTGGGCCCTGTTAACACGGATGAGCAGTGGCTCCGTCGGCAACAGTTTCACTAATGTGTTACTAATATTTCTGAATGCAGGCTGGTGTCAGTCGCAGTCCTTGATATTGCAGAGGGCTTATTGCAAGCAGGGTTAAATGATGCACGGAAGCGTGTCCCTGAACTTTCACTGAGGTTTCTTAGCTGTGGCATAAGATCATGCATACTGAGGATACATCTATAGCCGGCCCCCGCAGTGACACACACACACACACACACACACACACACACACACACGCTTTTCATACTGTTGTTTTGCCGTTTGCTCTTCCTCCTCATCTCACTCTTTGCTACCTGTCCTTGTTGGCAAAGGTGTGTGATTCCTTTTTTTTTTTTCTCCTTCACCCAGGGATTACATAATCAGTTGTGTATTGTGGCTGTTTCTATAGCAACATCTAGCCAACAGAAGTAATTGTGAGTTCCGGGTGAAGTCTGTTCTGTCTCTTTGGGGATCTGGAGTTTAGCTACATGCGGGTGGTTATGTATTGTTCTTGGGGGAGAAAAGGAGGGTTTTTTTTTTAAACAGCAGGGGGGGGGTTGTGGGGGGGGGGCGACGATGTCAGTTATCTCCTGAGGGTTCTACAGCAGCCTGTCACAGGTCTTGGTTGCAGTGATCATATGGTTCTTGCCCAAGAAAGAGTAGTTATGAACCATCTGGAGCTTTCTGAGACGCGCTGTCTTTTGCACACACACACCGGTCTACCTGTCAATGCGGGGAACTCTCCGTCAATCTCACTTCATTCAGGCCTCGCAATCACGTCTGACTAACTTTCCTCGTGTGAACGTTTTCCCCCTGCCTGTCTGGCATTTTTATAGAAAGCGCGTCATATCATGCTATAGTGTTGGTGACGTTCAGTGTGCTTGTCTAACATTTAGCAGATCTGTAGCATGTCTGGGGAAGCGGTTAACGCTAGCTGTCACTTACACATGCTGTCAAGTCGTGATTCTCCTGCTTCATGAAGAACCACCATAGGATCCAGAGAGCCAGGTTTTATGTATCTGCAAGGACATCTCTTCCACCTCCTTGTCGCCTCCGTCAAAGTGAGAAAACACTGAGTTACAAAATGATCTAATCCAGATCAAGACTAGCACAAATGACTGGGAAGCTGTCAAGAAGAATTTTGAAATGTGATACTATGTATATCTGCCTGATCCATTGGTAATGTCTGTAAGTTAACATGCTTTTTATATAATATTCTACCTTAGTGGGCAGGGTCTTTTTTGCACAGGCTCCTTAGCACCATATTTAGACACAGAAGGTGTGGTCATTTTCCTGGTTCCTGCTTGGAAGGAGCACCAGATTTTCCTGCTTATAAAAGTCTTGGGTAAAATCATTCCCTTCAAGTGAAGCAGTGGGTAAAATTAATAGTCCCTTCTCCAGAGACCTTAGTCAAAGTTAAACCCTAGTCAGAGTTAAAAAGAGACTTTGTAGAGCAGAGTCAGCTTAGCTTTGCTGTGGGGGGGGGGGTGTCTCCCATCCCAGATAGTCGATTTCAGTTGGAGGTGTGACTTTAAATGCTACGATAAGGTTTCATCGAAAGCCTGGCAGCGGATCATGCCATTTGAAGACTGGGAGGATTTGTAATGGAACGGAGTCTGTTTTCTATCCCTCTTGGCTTGGTGCGGTATAATTACAAGGAGGACACTTCCCCATCCACACCAGGGCTCAAATTGTAGGCCTGGCCTGGGTCGGAGCTCGGAGAGTCTCCGAAATAACTGTAGTGGGTTGGGGTGCTGGACTCTCTCCCAGTGGAGCCTCAGCAGCTGACCAACGTTAACCACGAGAGCCGGTTCTGCCCTGCATTCTCTCTGGCTTTTTAATGTGGTTCCTCTCGTTTTTAATGGCCATCAACCCCCCAATCATTGCGGCTGTTGAATATTCATCTTGGCCCAGAGGTCTGTTCCCCCCCTCCCCATTTCAAGGCATGCTTTCATGGATAAGTGCTTACATTTTGCTATAACGTGCATTTTTTTTTCCCCCAGCTGTGTTGTGGTTCGTTGAATAAAAGGGAAACTGGTTGGGAAAATGAGGAAAAGTCGGCATGTGTTACCATCAAAGTTCTGCACAATTCAGTGCAACTGAGTGAAATCACGAATGCACACGACGTTCTACTGATAGAAATCAAGAAAAAAACATCACTGTCTCTTTAAGGAATTTAGTATCATTGGTGGGTTTGAACGAAGACCCCGCCCACTCTAAGACAACTGAGGCTGTGATAGGGTTATGCGCACTATCAGTCAAACAACAGGGGAGCAAGCGGCCTGCTTGCTGTTTTCTGACTGGACTATTCTCGTGTCTGGATTTCTAACAATTTGCGGAGGAGCCGTGCCCAAGGCGGCCTCCGACAGACTCATAGTTACAGCAAAAGGTAGCCATGGCCAAACACTCCAGCTCCAGGCCTCTGGGGTTTGTGTGTCAGGATTGAGATGGTGGTGGGGAGGGACTGCGTTGGTGCAGGAAAGGACTGCTAATAAGCTCAGCACGGCCCCTTCCTGAAGGACGTTCTTCAGAGTGCTCATCAGATGCTTCTGCTTCTCCAGCTGCAGTTCAAACTCTAGAACTTTCAACAGACAAATGGTGTCACGAAAACCAAAAGCAATAAATGAGGCTGTCCAGCCCGACCGGACAGGTTTATGGGTTACACGCTTCTGGAGGGTGTTATCTCTGTAAGCCAGATACACCAGAGTCATGTGGTCTCGGCATGATTGAGTGCATCTTCCTACATGGTCCATAACAACAGGGGGAACTGGTTATGGAACCTAATACCACAGCATTACATATATTTCTGGGTACTTTTTTTGGCTTTTGATTCTGATTGGCTAATGTGTATGACCTCCTAACCAATAGAAGCTTCTTTTGACCACCTATCAAAGCTAATCCAACAAGGCGAAGCTTAGCCTCTGGTGGGTGGTGCTGCTTTAGTGACTGGGAGCGTGCCCCAGAGCTCTCCCTCTACCATCATGCTTACATCCATGCCATCCAGCATTCAACCCAACTGCCGATGGAAACCTACATTTTAAAGGTTTTTACATTTTAAACTTTGTGCTGAATATTAAGTAAAAAAAATGTTAATCAATTGTAGGTTGATTAACTCACAGCTTTGGCTCTGTTGTACCGGTGTCCTGCCTGGCACCTGGGATGTGCTGCAGTGCATTCTGGGAGTTTGCTCTGTGTTCTTGTCACTAACAAACTGAGCTCTCTCGATTTCCCCGAGTGAGCTTCCAGCACATTTTCTAAACAGGCCCATTGTTTCTGGACATTCAGCAGCCTGCAGTGAAAATGGGTATTTTAATATATATGTTTTTTTTAAATCGTCTTGTACCTCATCTTCAGTAACCTGCTAGCCACACCACGGAAGCCCTGGGCCTGTCGCACGCTGCCATATTGCTTCCTCTCCCCCATTCTCTCTCTCTCGCTCTCCTCCTTCCTTCCCTTTTATTTCTGGCCGCCGGCACTGATTTCCAGCATGCGCTGGAGCGGACAGTCGCTGGCCTCTCTCCACACCGCTGCTGGCCCGTGGGTCAGGCCAGGAGCAGCTCCCATCCTCAAATTGGGAACCTGGGGGCTGCCCAGACTCTGCTTCTGGCGTGGGCCGCCGTGAGGGGGCGGGCGATCCAGCTCCTTTCCTGCTCTTTACTCAGAACTGCATGAGCAGAA
>JAABNY020000034.1:21562591-21578114 GCA_015164015.2 Brevimyrus niger
GACCTATGAGGGGGAGGAAGGTGTAAAAGGGCTTTTGCCAGACCCCATCCAAGACCCACTTTTGGACAACAAATTGCCTATTTATATTTCTCCCCCCCCCCCCCCCTCTCTTTCTCTCTCTCACACACACACACACAGAGTGATGCTTTTGACAGCCTCTCCCTATAATGCACTATTTCTTCATACACAGCCTCCCAGGGCCGACTTCTCGCTCACCTGCCGCAATGACGGGGTCCCTAAGCACCTCCCTAGTGATGGGGCACAGAAACTCGTCGGGGACACGGGAGCCATCAGAGGCCATCTTCATCTCCTCAATCTTCCGTAGGACTTTATTGCGTAGGCCAGCGGACTCTGGAATGCACAGATAAGGGGTTTAATCACAATACCTGGCACTGGAATAACTAGGTGGAACGTTTAAAAACAGATTTATATGTCAACCAAAGTCGGACAAAGTCCCTGCTGTCCACAGGAGGGAAGAGAGGAAGGAGGGAGGGACAAATGGGGAGAATATTGATTAAGTGAGACAAAGGGTAAACTGGGACACATATTTGTTACTCTGTATTACTCTGTTAATAAAAGCTGGGATTAATAGATAACACTTTTATGTTTTAATACTTATAAGTAGGACCATATTTTAAAAATGAGAACATAAATTTCCAAAAACTGTACTTGTATTCCAATATAGACCCTGTACCCGAAAAAAAGTGCAAACTACCAGACCCAAAAGCACAGCTGAATAAACTCTGCAGGTGTACACACTGCAATCTCCCTTGTGTTTCACATAGATACTTAGGGAGGGACTATCAGGGCAAACCACTTGGCCAATGTCGCCGTTTTTATCCAGCAGAGCTTCTCCTGTGGGTTTCCGCTTTCCCGAGGGCCTCAGGCCAAAATAGAGTAGTAGACATCAATAATATCAATACGTCAGGCTTTAAAATGCAGGATATTAATCCTCAAAGAAAAGTGAGCACAATTATGGAAATCTCACCACGCAGATGGATTATGTTTACAAGAGAAGGCCTTGAATTAAACAATTGTAATTTCAAGGTCTGCTTAGAAATTCACAAAAAATAAAACTTAGTAGGCCCACATGTGTTGAAACGATTCAACAACCAATGATGGTGGGTAAATTGTCTCAAATTATTAGACACCCCCCCCGCATGCATACACACACTGGGGGTGGCCTCCTGCTTTTGACTTTCTTCAATCTGAAACCTTTCAGACTCGTTACGGTCAATTTAACAGAAAATGAAACACGAAAGGTCAGGCAGATTAATCCACTTAAGCATTGATTGCTATGACGAGGTTTGGGACATCACAGGGCCTCCAGGCAGCAGGGCGGGCTGTCGACACCCCCCTGAGGCGGACTGAGGCTAGTGTTACAGCCCGCATCACTGACACAGTATGTGTGTGTGTGTGTGTGTGTGTGGAGGGGGGGGGGAGGGGGGTCCATGAAAATTTCACAGTGGGAGAAAACTAGAAAATCTATTTATATCCATGTGTGCACTATGCACATTGACCCAGAGAAGGGATCGAATCGTCAGTTTGACACACTGGAGCCCACCAGTGCAGAATACCCTTTTGGGGTATGTAGTAATAGAAGCCCTTCACCAGTGGAACAGGAAAAAACCTCAAGCAGGAGACACAAGGCAGAGAACAGATCTTTCCAACACCCAAGCCCTCTGTCCCCATCTCAGTCCCCTACTCATAGCTTGAAGGCAGCTGATCATTGGACAGCCTGAGCTGTGGGGATGAAGCTCACAACTTCTGGGGGTCCAGGTCCACACACATTGGCATCTGCACAATGGATCAGCAAAATGCATGGAAGGTGAAGGAGCAGGGCAGGGTCAGGAGCGTGACATCACCGATGCGGAGGTCAGAGGTCAGCGTCTCCTTGTCCAGGCAGAGCAGCTCGGCTCCGTCAATGTTGTTGGCCCTGAAGGAGCTCTCGAGTGCTGCCAGACCTTCCTCATGCAGCCAGGCCAGCACATCTTCCTCAGACCAGCTACTCACCGGCAGGCTGGAGCGACCCACTGCACACCTTCCTGGAAGGAAGGAACAGACAGACAGCAGTGGATTCATTTCCCATCAGCCCTTGTTGGTCTGACATACTGCCAGGATACCCTATATGCCCTATACTCTGTTATAGTCCAAATTATGACCTTATGATTATGATGTGATCAAAATACCTCCATACCACATAAAAACACCAAAAAGTTTTGACAAAAAGCTTTAACCTGCTCACAACATCCATCCATCCATCCATTAACTTCCGCTTATTCGAGGTCGAGTCGAGGGGGCAGCAGTCTCAGCAGGGAAACCCAGACTTCCCTCTCCCCGGCCACTTCCTCCAGCTCCGATGGGGGAATCCCGAGGCGTTCCCAGGCCAGCCGAGAGACATAGTCCCTCCAGCATGTCCTGGGTCGTCCCCGGGGCCTCCTCCTAGTGGGACATGCCCGGAACACCTCACCAGGGAGGTGTCCAGGAGGCATCCTAAGCAGATGCCTGAGCCACATCTGGCTCCTCTCGATGCAGAGGAACAGCGGCTCTACTCTGAGTCGCTCCCGAATGACCGAGCGCCTCACCCACTCTCTAAGGTAGAGCCCAGCCACCCTGCAGAGAAAACTCATTTTGTCCGCTTGCACTCGCAATCTCGTTCTTTCGGTCAGTACCCACAGCTCGTGACCATAGGTGAGGGTAAGAACGTAGATCCACTGTTAAATCAAGGGCTTTGCCTATTGGCTCAGCTCCTTTTTCACAACAGACCGATGCAGCGCCCGCATCACTGCTGACGCCGTACCGATCTGCCTGTCGCTCCATCCTTCCCTCACTCGTGAACATGACCCTAAGATACTTAAACTCCTCCACTTGGGGAAGGACCTCCTCCCTGACCCGGAGAGAACACTCCACCATTTTCCGGCTGAGGACCATGGTCTTGGATTTGGAGGTACTGATTCTCATCCCAGCCGCTTCACACTCGGCTGCGAACTGCTCCAGTGAGAGCCGAAAGTCACGGTCTAATGAGGCCAACAGAACCACATCATCTGCAAAGAGCAGAGACCTAATTCTGAGGTCACCAAACCGGACACCCTTAACACCCTGACTGCGGCTAGAAATTCTGTCCATAAAAGTTATGAACAAAATTGGTGATAACGGGCAGCCCTGGCTGACTCCAACCCTCACCGGGAATAAGTCCGACTTACTGCCGGCAATGCGGACCAAGCTCTGATACTGGTTGTACAGGGACCGAAACAGCCCTTATAAGGCAGCCCGGCACCCCATACTCCCGGAGCACTCCACACAGGACTCCCCAAAACACACGGTCGAATGCCTTATCCAAGTCCACAAAGCACATGTACACTGGTTGGGCAAACTCCCACACACCCTCAAGGATCCTGCCGAGAGTATAGAGCTGGTCCATTGTTCCACGGCCAGGGAGAAAACCACACTGCTCCTCCTGAATCCGAGGTTCGACTATCCAATGGACCCTCCTCTCCAGCACCCACGAATAGACCTTACCAGGAAGGCTGAGGAGTGTGATCCCCCTATAGTTGGAACACACCCTCCGAAGAGGGGGACCACCACCCCGGTTTGCCAGTCCAGAGGAACCGCCCCCGATGTCCACGCGATGTCGCAGATGTGTGTCAACCAAGACAGCCCCCAACATCCAGAGCCTTGAGGAACTCTGGGGGGATCTCATCCACCCCTGGGAGCTTTTTAACCACCTCAGCGACATCCACCCCAGAGATAGAGTCCATCCCCAAGTCCTCAGTCTCTGCTTCCTCATTGGAAGGCATGTCGGTGGGATTGAGGAGGTCTTCAAAGCATTCCTTCCACCGACCCACAACATCCTGAGATGAGGTCAGCAGTGCACCATCCCCACCATAAACAGTGTTGATGCTGCTTTCCTGCCCCGAGATGCCGGATGGTGGACCAGAATCTCCTTGAAGCTGTCCGGAAGTCAAACTCCTCCCGTACCCAAGTTTTTGCCTCAGACTCCTTCTTTAGCTTGACGGCATCCCTCACTGGCAGTGTCCACCAGCGGGTTTGGGGATTGCTGCCGCGACAAGCACCAACCACGTTACAGGCACAGCTCGAGTCAGCCGCCTCGACAATGGAGCCGCAGAACATGGCCCATTCGGACTCGATGTCCCCTGCCTACCCCTGGACATGGGCGAAGTTCTACCGGAGGTAGGAGTTGAAACTCCCCCTGACACGGGATTCCGCCAGACATTCCCAGCAGACCCACAATATATGTTTGGGTCTACCAGGTCTGATCAGCTTCCTCCCCCACCAGTGGAGCCAACCCACCACCGGGTGGTGATCGGTTGACAGCTCTGCCCCTCTCCTCACTCGAGTCTCCAAAACACGCGGTCGCAAGTCCGATGACACGATCACAAAGTCGATCGTCGAACTGTGGCCTAGGGTGTCCTGGTGCCAAGTGCACATATGGACACTCTTATGCCTGAACATGATGTTCATTTTGGACAATCCGTGACGGGCACAGAAGTCCAATAACAAAACACCACTTGAGTTCAGATCGGGGGGGCCGTTTCTCCAGGTCTCACTATCATTGCTCATGTGAGCATTGAAGTCCCCCAGCAGAACAACAGAGTCCCCAGAAGGAGCGCTCTCCAACACCCCTTCCAAGTACTCCAAAAAAGGTGGGTATTCTGAACTGCCATTTGGCGCATAAGCACAAACAACAGTCAGGACCCATCCCCCCATCCGAAGGCGAAGGGAGACTACCCTCTCATCCACCGCGGTAAATCCCAATGTACAGGCGCCCAGTCAGGGGGCAATAAGTATGCCCACCCCAGCTCGGCACCTCTCCCCATGAGCAACTCCAGAGTGGAAGAGGGTCCAACCCCCTTGAAGGAGACTGGTTCCAGAGCCCAGGCCATGCGTCGAGGTGAGCACGACTACATCTAGTCGAAACTTCACAGCCTCGCGCACCAACTCAGGCTCCTTCCCCACCAGAGAGGTGACCTTCCATGTCCCAAGAGCTAGCTTCTGCAGCCGAGGATCGGTTCGCCAAGGTCCCCACCTTTGGCGACTGCCCAACTCACACTGCACCCAACCCCTATGGCCCCTCCTACAGGTGGAGAGCCCTTTGGAGGGGGGACCCAAGTGCCTTGTTCGTGCTGTGCCCGACCAGGCCCCATGGGTGCAGGCCTGGCCACCAGGTGCTCGCCATCGAGCCCCACCCCCAGGCCTGGCTCCAGGGGGGGTCCCCAGTGACCCACATCTAGGCAAGGGAAATCGTGGATCCATGTTATAACTCATCATAAGGGGTCTTGTGAGCCGCACTTCCTCTGGTTCCTCACCCAGGACCTGTTTGCCTTGGGTGAAGCCCCGGGCAACTTAGCTCCTGGGATCATTGAAACACACAACCCCCTCCACCATGATAAGGTATCGGCTCCAGGAGATGTAACATTAATGAGCATATTACATAAACAGCCCATAATTCCCCATTGATATGCATTTCTCCTTCCTTCCTCATGGTAATGTATAGAAATATGGAAATGATCAATAAAACTAACTGTGAATATATTGTGCATATATTTATAAATTCAGTAGAACCTTGGAACTCAAACACCTCTCAACTCGACCAACTTGACTTGTACCTCAACCTAAATCCTGCAACTCGACTATTCCTACTAAAAATTTTATGGGTCGAGACATGTTTAACTCCACCATTTCGGACATCAAACAGGTCGGCTGAGAAAAACCTAGCCACATGAAGACAAACACGAACCGAAACACGACAAAATAAGACAGACCTGCTAAAACCTGTACAGATCGAGTCGTGTCTGATGGGCTGACACGAAGGCAAACGGACCTGCTGAATCGCTCTCAGTCTCGCAGTACCTCTCGACCAAGTTCGACGAGTGAAAGCTGTGTTCCTGTGTTCAGTGTGAATTTTCTGCCTTACTACAGTACATTTACTAATACAGTAATCCTGCCCCCTAAGAAAGTTTGCAGTAATAGCAAACTAAAGGGTGAAGTAGTGTCTGTAGAACTTAAAAATAAAATTATAGAGAGACTTGAAGGTGGTGTGTGTGTGTGTGTGTGTGTGTGTGTGTGTGTGTGTGTGTGTGCTCTTGCTTTGGAGTGTGGGATTGTCATTTATTTCATATTTGTAACTTTATGTGTTTTTTCATGTGTGTATTAATTTTACATTGATTGTTAATGCTTTTTATCATTAGTTAGGTAGGTAGATACGTTTAAATAGGCAATCATTTGGGGGTCGGGAATGGATTGAATTCATTTTACATTATTTATGGAGAAATTTGACTTGGACCTCAATCAAATTGCCTCAATCTGTCACAGCACTCCATCTCTTTCCATGTTCACAAGATAATACAGTTCTTACATAATGACTTTTAGCATTCTTCAAGGTTATCTTGTTGAAAAACAAAAGTTTTTAGTAGGTGTGTCCTGATTTTTAATTGGTACTGTACATCACCCCCAAAGCACAGACCACAGCACACAGCAGAGACCATACTGACCCACCACAGCTGTCTTTGGCAACTCCTGAGATGAATCTGAAAGAGAACAGAATATGACATTACAACACTGGGCAGCATGATGATAAGGAGAAGCTGTGAAAAACCAAGCTTTAGAGCCACAAAAAGGAAAGTATTACAGTTCCTGCCGGACCACGTTTCACATTCGATCCCTTAAGCCAACAGTCTTAGTCAGGCACTGGTATGAAGATGGAATGTAATACAAGAACGCTAAATTAGAGTGCAGCCAGACAGACACCCTGGTGAGTCACTGCTCACACGGGGGCGCTAGAGAGGCTGAGAGAGGGAGGAGCTAGACAGTAATGTGGAATGTCAGAGATTAGAAACATTTGTGCCACGATGGTAACACACCCTGTCCACCAGAGCCGTCCTCCAAACTCCAAATGATGACCGATCGGTCCATGGAGCCCGTGGCGAGCAGGGGCATCGTTGGTGAGAAGGCGCATGCTGTTACATACCTGGAGTGTTGGGGGTTCATGGCAGAAGCTGTGATTAAGGCCAGCAGGGGGCAGCAGTGTACATCTGAGCATAAACGGCTCACTCACTGACCTTTGATGCTGGTGTAGGGAATAGAGTAGGGAAGCAGAGTTCTGAAAGATGGAGAGATGTGTTGGTGTCAAATCACAAAGCCATTTAACACCAGACTCACATATCTGTGGACTTTTTCTGAAAGGGAAAAAAAAAGGTTCTAATGTAGCACTCCACTGCAAACCCAACATATTAAGCTATATACAGGCCGTCCCCAGGTAACAGAAGAGATTTAATCCCCAAGTCTGTCTTTAAGTCGGAACAATGATAATAACAGTACATAATAATAATAATTACACAGTAATAATAAAAGTAACTCCATGTGGTACTGTTCTGTATCTCGAGCTGACCAATCACAGAAGCCGTGAGGCGTCTTCATGAGCATCACACAGTAGTGGCAGCATTGGTTAATACAAACTCTATTTATGTGCCTGTAATCACAAGGTCGCCGGTTCAAACCCAGCCACAGCATGTCTGCGGGTCCTTGAGCAAGGCCCTTCACCCCCAGCTCCCTGGGTGCCGCTACAGGAGGCAGCCCTTCGCGGACAGCTTGCTCTACATGAGCAAGTTGAGGGAGGCGTAAAAAGAATTTCCCCACGGGAATTAATAAAGTGTATTTCTTCTTCTTTATGGCAGTTTGCTTACTACGTACTAGTTGTCTATATGTTGAACATTCTTAACACAGGAACTGCCTGTACACAGCTGCGTGTGCAACTACATAATTTCACAAGAAAGATTTCGTTCAAAACATCCATAACCACCGGCGGCGTAATAAAACGCAATAAAAGTCGCGGTTTTACTTACAGCGTCGTATACAGCGACGGATTTATCCACAGAGCTGCAACGAGGACAGAGATCTTATTATACATGCGATCTTCCCCGGAACATCACAATAACGAGGAGCGGTCCATCGCTCAGCAGTTTCAGTCCAAGGCACCGATTCTAAAGAATTCATTCAAAACTGTTCATGACTAAAATGATTCTGCGCCACAGAATCAACAAGCGGGTGACAGTATAAAAGCAGAACTCTCCCTGCATTCACTGGAAGCTCGGACTGGCCGCACTTGTGCCGAGTCGACTCCTTGACAGCTGTGTTTGTGACGTGCCCCTGGCGTCACTCGCAGCTACAGCAAGCGAATGCAACGAAACAAGCAAACTTCTCAAGTTACTATTGTACAGTAATAAGTTACTAATGTATATGTGACTCGAAAAGGAACTTTGAACGTGTTCATCATTCATATTTAATTTCGGGAAGTGTGCCTCAATGAGCAAACAAAACTCCATTGCCATGTGATATATCTCGGATATTTCTGAGAGTGTTTCTGTGTCCACGGGAAGGGGGCGGGTTACCCGGACGCCAGGAGTCCTCCATCAGCAGAGAAGGAGCAGGACAGCACTGGGGCGGACTGGCCTGTTAGCGTGTGAAGCAGCTCCATCCGGCAGCCTGCCAATCCATAATCAATAAGCAATGCCGGCTTGCTGCTTTACATCACCAACACCACCAGTCCGATCCATCTCAACTGATCCAGTACATTACCATCATGACCAGTACGACTCGGTGACTCATAAGCTGAATCAATACAGGTGCCCTTATGCATAAAGCACCAGGATTTAATATCAATGTAAAAAAATGGGGGTTTTCTTTGTCGTCCCAATGGAGAGTGTTTCCTGGGACTGTCACCAAGGCGACCGGTGAGCCGTACCTGTGGCATGCTGGGAGACGGCCCATATCTTGAGCAGGCTGTCCTGCCCGCAGGAGGCCAATCGAAACCGCACAGAATGGTCATCTATCGGACAAAGGGGGCAGGTCACATACATGCCCTGAATGTTACTGCCAGTCGCAAGGGCCACCTTCCCAGAATGCACCCCCCCGTGAAGCGTAATGCTACATAGAAAAGACAATATTAATGTGTAATTAGCTGTTTTGGTAAAATCAGCCAGCTTGTTTTATAACCAATATTATATTCTGAAAGGTTTAATAATAAAAACTGTGAGCCAAACATTTGCACAAACACACATGCACCTGTACTCATATCTTTGTGGGGACTCGACATTCATTTCTATGGGCAAAACCCTAATCCCAACAATGACAACCTTAACCCCTACCCAGCCGTAACATTAACCATAAGCAACATACAAGACACTTGGCATTTTTCATTTTTTGATTGCAGTCACAGATCTTTACAAAATTGAATTTCCCCTTTTGGGGACTGAAAAAATGGTTCCCATAATGTCAACATAAAACAGGATTTTATCACATTGTTGGGACATTTAGTCCACGCAATGTAATGCAGACCTGGACCCCACACACACACACACACACACACACACACACACACACACACACACACACACAGCCATCAGTGAAAGGGAGGGGCTTTATCAATACCACCATCTAGGCTCATCTCGATATTCAAAAAAAGAGCTGCATTAAGACAATGCTCACATGCTGAACTGAGACTCCCAATGTTGTGTTTTGATACGCAGTGAAAACGTCCCACTTCCATCTTGCATTTAAAAAATGACTGACAGCCTTTTACAGTACAGATAAAGATGACCGACTAAATAGTTTAATGTGGAAAGTCTGGTCAGCTAAACGGATAGACGGACGCACACAAAGACCTGCTCATTGACTGTGACATCTGAGCCTTAAATAGCCCATGTGTCACCCACATGTCACTGAAAACTTGTGGTAAAAATGTCTGGTTGCTATTATCTTGTGATGAATACCGTTTGTATTAGTTACACAGATACCCAGCTCTGCCACAGTGATTCAACAAGACCCTGTGATAGAACGAGGCTGGCCGGCGTTTTACAAAACAGCAACAGGCAAAGGGAGACCTGGTGGACTACACAGCACTGTCACACCAAACAGCAGGTTATATAAAACCAAACAGACACCAAACCGCTGCTTTGGCACCATTGGGGTGGGTCTTACGGAAGTTTTAATGGATAAAAAGAACATTACTTATGTTTGCATGTATCTGACCCACCTAAAGGTTTGTGTGATATGACATGTAAACACAATGGCCAGCAGAGACCGGCAGCTAACTCAAGATCTGCCTTAAACAGGCCTAAATCGACACACTTACTGTATAACATCAGGAGTGGCATGTTTGCTGAAAGTACTAAACTTTAGCAGAGAGAACCTGGGAAACAGAACAGCAGCGAAGCAGATCTGTTGCCGGGTGACCGGAGCAATGGAGTGGAGAGAGAGAGAAAGAGTGAGAGAGGCGGAGAGCGGGAAGGGGAACGTTGGAGACAGACGGGGAGCAGAGGCGTGGCTCACCGCTGTGGATCTGGGGTGCGAAATGGCAGCAAGTCACCCCCAGGTCATGAGCTTCCTTGGCAGCGTGGAGCTGGTTGGCATCCAGGTCCCACACTTGCATGTCCCCATAGGTGGTGCCTGTGACAAACATCTGGCCACACGGCGTGAAGGAGCAGGCCACCACAGAGCCGTCCTTCACCACAGCCGTCCTGCGAGAGAGATCACCGTTCAGCTGAGGCTCCCCATACATGATAAGAGTCGCCCTGCATACAGATTAGCGTCACTGTGACCTATAATTACTGTAAAGCCATTTACTGACTCCTACCCCTAAGCGTATTTCAGACCATGGAGATAATATCATTCAGCTCTCCACCGCAGTGGAAAAGCACCCATCATATTAGGAGCATTCAGATAACCAGACTTCTTACACGTTTTTAGCTTAATGTAGAGTTGCCAAATTTGGTCAGTGGGCTGGAGTGAAATTTTCCATTCCAGACAAGTCTGCACACACATTTACATGTATGTGACAGTTTTATTACCTTGTAAATATTCAGTATAGGGTTTGCAAACTACCCCAAATGCTTTCGATATAGCTAATTGCAGGTTTAGAATGGAATAATACAGATTTGCCGTAAGATTGCTTGCGTCTGAAAATGTGAGTGTCACGCCAGATGGGCGAGACTTGGCAGCCCTGTTAATGTATATGGTTTTTATATCCCGCTTACTTGCGCAGCGCTCTCGACTGGAAGTCCCACAAAGCGATGCTTCCGTCAGACGCCCCGGAGACGAGGCACGCGGATCCAGGCGAGAACATGCAGACCCTGACGGGACTGCGACCCGGCTGCTCAAAGACGGCCACTTTCTCGCCGTTGCTCATGCCCCAGACCACTGTGGTGGCGTCGGTGGAACAGGAGGCCAGGTACCGGCCGCAGGAGGAGAAGCAGCACCAGTGCACCCCGTACCCATGGCCGTCCAGGGGTGAGAAGGACGCCTCGGTGAAGTCGGTGGAGGAATAGATGCGGATGCTTTTATCCAAGGAGCACGTCGCCAGTAGAGTGGAGGAAAAGCCGCACCAGTTCACATCATCTGCGTGGTCCTGGATGGAGCGCAGAAGGGACACCATCTTCTCGGCAGCCCTTGGGACGACCCTGTCAAAATTACACACAGCAAAGCCTCCGCCATAAGACGCGCATCTGGACTCACTCGCTATTAATTAACTTAATTACCGTGACTGCGACAGATCGGCATCGCCGTTAAACTTCAAAGAAGATAAAAGGATGCTAATGAATAAACGGGAAAGAAAGTTTCACAACTAATATATAATCCAAAATAGAAAAATCTCAGTAATTACATACGCAAATACGTTTTAGAAAGTACAAACATCTTGAACATTACATCTTGGACTATTACAGGTAGTTTTATAGTAAACCTTGTGCCATAGGTAACTCTTACCCAACGCCGATGTAGAAATATTAAATTAAAGGTGAATTTGAGGTAAATACAAAAACTAAACCTGTCGCACGTCTACCAATTTGTAATCGCCAACTTCCTGGTCCGGGAACGGCCATGTGACCGATAAGGCTTTAATGTAATCTTATTTACTGCCGCTGGGGATCGCTGATAAGCCTCCCTCATTTGCCGCAGACACATCTACTTATTTGCGGACGTCCTTGGATTAAGTGCGAGAAATCGCTTTTTGCCAGAGAAGTACCGAAGATGCGAGGCTAGCTCTAGATTCAGGGTGATGAATAATTTGCCTTAAAAGCTTGGACCTTTATGTTAATTATTTCCATAAGGACAGAGAGTAATCCGCGAGCAATAAACGATTTTGGGTTGTAAAACATCCTTTTATTCTTAGCTTTGTGCCCCCTCCCCATACACACATACAAACACACACATACACGCATACACAAAGTTAAAAATAATGCTTCTACAAAAAATGCTACATTTTTTTCCCACAATATATTTAAATAAAATAACTTCAAGTACTCTGACATGGGTACAAAACCAATCTGGTCTAGCTGCCTCTAGTGGGCCACATCACACAGCAAGGGTCAAACAATTTATTATTATTATAGTCATTATCGTTATTTTAATTGACCATGGGTTGGTGACAGAGGTCTGTTATGTGTGTGTGTCTTGACAAGGGCAGGAGTATTCATGAAAAACACTATGCACTGCGGTAAATACAAACATTAACCCCAATGGTAACACGAGCTGAGATACAGTTTGGGTTAAAAATAACAATAAATAAAAACAAAATTAGGAAATAAAAATACCCCTATGTTTCATTGGAAAGGCAGGCACTACCAAGATTAAGGAGACCACAGTGTATGCAGAACAGTGCTGTACAGACTCTATATGCATAATCACTTTAAGACTAAAGTAAAACGCTACAGTTTTCCTAAGGCATAAACAATATTTCATGTCTGAATCACTATGTACACATCATACATATTCCAAACAAGACTTAACATTAATGAATGCAGTACACATACACACGCACACACACACACACAAGTCACGTGATTCTCTCTTACAACCATGTGATGCAAAACCCCTATTCATATATAAATGCAGCTCTACAGTATTACCGTGACTATTCTCCTGCTTCCTGGAGACACTGAAGCGTGTAAACAGTATTCAGTTTTCTTGGCTTTGTTTTATATACGAAAAACATTCCTTAAGATTTTAAAGCAATTTCTGTCATTTCTTCCTTTTCACAGAAAATGAAGACTGGACTTTTTTTTTTTTTACTCATAAATAAAATTAAATACATTCACTATAATATTCATGGTAGAGTTTAAACAAAAGAAAAATAAACTATGTGAAGGTAGCGGAGAGTCATTTCGCAGACGGCTCTGAGGGTTGTAAATTCAGTGCGGTTTCTGGTATCTCGTATTGCACAAAGGCTGCCCCATCTGAGACTCCTTGGGTGCGTTTTTGTGCCATTATTCATCGGCTTCTGTTGCCCCCCCCCCCCCCCCCTACCGGGTGCTGAAGGGGCCACATCAGCCTGGAGCATTGGGGGAATATGTCTGCTTAGCACAACGCTTATGGGCACACCGGGCTGGACGTGAGGTGGACAGGTAGCTGTCTGAGGAGACTGAGGACAATGGTTAGGACCAGACTAGTTACTCTTGAGAAGTTCTGTCCAGCGTCTCTCAAAGAACTTCCTCATGGTGTGACCGGCCCGTCCGATCTCGGAGTTGTCTTCGTTAAACTTTTCACAGTTATCGAAAACCAAGTTGACGTCAATGATGAACATCTCGAGGTTCTGGTACCTGGAATGGGGAAGGGGGGGGGGGGGGGGGACGACACCTTTCTGAGTTTCAGGAACTACCCAAACAGAGTCTCCGTAAGCTGAACAAAAAAATATTATTATTAAAACTCCCGAAAGCAACGAGACGGGAGAGCACGAGGGACATTAGGATGGGACATTACGCACTGGCAGCTGCAGAGTTTTTCCCGGATGGTGGAGAAGTCCATTGGCTTCTTGATCACCTTCCGGTACCCGGGTACAGTCTTGATGTTGACAGGGTTGAGGAAGGGCCAGGCATCGTGGTGGTCTTCTAACTCTGCCAGGAGGATTCTGCGGGGGACCGGGAGCACGTATGACCTCGTCACAGGGGTGTCTACTTGTGACTTCACTGTACAAGACTCAGCCTCGTGACAGGTGGACCGGGAACTGTTTACGCTAACACAACATTAGCATGTTCGTTCGATGATCTGGGAGAAGTTCATGGATACAAAACATCGACGTGGCAAGGGAGTGGAAGGGGTAAGTGATGTGTGATCGCTACATCCTTGTCCAAACTACCTCAATAATGATACATTTGGCAGACGAAAGTGGCCAAGGTCAAGAGTCTAGAAAGTTCAAATCCAGGCCAAGTTTTTGTTTCAGCCAAACAGTTCTGTATAAAAAGTCACATGGTACTCAACCGGTTGGCTGGGACAAAATTCAGGTGCGGATTTATATTTTCGGGAACTATTCAACTCAATCGACCCAGGCAGATAAAACATCACAAGCTTAGGTACAAGTGCTGCTAGACTAGACTGACAAGGTACTGGAGACACTCATGGGAGAAACAGCAATAGAGACTCTACTGAAACCCGGGCAGCCGGAAGGCTGTGTACTTGTCATGAAGGCGGCGGACTCATGAAGGTGTCGTGAGCCCAGTAAGACACTGCCCGGCTGCGCCAGTTACAGGTGGCTCCGGTGCTACCTGCAGAAGGTCAGGTCCCTGTCATTGTCCTGGGAAGGCTTTGGCATCTTTACGCAGGTGGGACTGTCCGGCTTGGTTGTGCCTGCGGGGGGCGCCTCCTCCGCTTTCTTTTTTTTCGGCTCTTTGGGGGCTTTCTTCGGCGTGCCGCCCACGCCGGCCGCCCCATCCTCGGAGGCCTCCCCCCCGGCGGACGCCTTCTTCACCCGCTTCACCTCGGGGGGTTTCTTGCTGCCCCCCCCACTTGCACCGCCTTTGCTCAGCAGCTTCTTGTTTTTGGGTGACTGATCGCTGGCCTGCGGGGAAGTCATGACATTGTATACATGCATCAGCACAGCAAAGGGGGGGGAGGGGCTTGATTCCCGATCACGCATTGGTCCGTGGGGAGGGGGGGGTGTGTACCTTCGATATGCAGGTTGGACAGAACCAGTCGCCCTCCGGGATGCTGGTGATCTTGGGTCGGTGACAGTAGGTATGCCATCCTTTGTCACAGCCGTCACAGAGCAGCAGCAGGTCCTCATTGTCGCCCCTGCGGCACATCTGACAGTACTGGGACAGAGAGGAGGAGACACTCTTAGCGCAAGGAAGGCCGAGAGGTGAGCCTGGGAAGCGGGTGTGTGTACTCACCACCTTCATGATGGACCTCTCCCAGGCAACGGACTTCTGCAAGTGCTGAATGCAAAGCGAAAGCTGGGCAGCGCTGCGCACCTCGCTCACGGCCTTCCGCCACACCTTCAGCCCCGGGGCGATGTCCTCCTCCTCCCTGGGGGGTCGTGGGAAGGGGGCCCGAGTTCACAGACACGGATCAGGGCAAGCAAAGTGGAACCGTCAGCCATCCATCCCAGCAGCGACACCATCAGCGCTTCTGACAGCCATAGGAGTGCAAGGACTGGGGATTGGGGAGGGGGAGGGGGAGGGGAGGGGAAGGGGGGGTTGGCGGGGGGCCAGAAGCCGCCTGGGCCAAAGGCCCTGTG
>JAABNY020000034.1:21605088-21616103 GCA_015164015.2 Brevimyrus niger
GGGGGGGGGGGGTGGGGGGGTGGGGGGGGGGGGGGGGGGGGGGGGGGGGGGGGGGGGGGGGGGGGGGGGGGGGGGGGTGTGGGGTGGGGCTGGTGGGGGGGGGGGGGGGGGGGGGACGGGGGTGTAGCTGTAAACTCTTCATCCTGGTGAAATCAATTTTCAATCAGAAAGATGGAGGAGGGCAGACAAGGAGGTCCTGAGTCTACCGTAGGAGGGCTGCTGCAGAAACTCACTTCTGTTTTCATTTTAAGTACAAAGTCGAGATAAAAGAAGCAGCCGTCCGTCCAAACAGGATTAAGAGAGGAGGGGTGGGCGGCTCGAGATACCTCAGGTCACACGCGCACCCCCGGCACCTTTCAGATCTCCTCTTCAGTTCTGTGAGGAGACTAACAAGCACGCCTGATCAAAGAGCTGATCTTCTGCATAGAGCGCCTTCGTGAAGCTTTCCACAGCCAGCCGGGCCACCTAATATGCATCGATGTGACGGCAACGAGGACCCGCCAAGCCCTGCTCGTTATTGGCTCATAAGGACACCTAGCCAACGAGCCAAGTTCCCCTTTCAAGTCAGGGTCCTTCGGACCAAAGCTCTCTGTGACTCCGCGGCGAGGTTTTTTTTTTGTCTTTTAATTCCGTACCTCCTTCCTTGCCGAGTCCTGAAGTTGCGGGGGTTTCACACGATTAGGCAACACCGGGATACCCGAATAGGTTCGAGGACGAGCAGAGGAACGTCTGTATCCTTGTATCTTCACGACGGATGCTAAAGCGGAGTTCCTCAGGAAACAGAGAGCCACTTAAACGCCTAAAAAGCCCAGGACATCTGCTCCACCAACGGGTGCAACGTAAACAGTCACGCCGAGTCTGGCGAGCCGCAGAACCCGTCAGTATTTGTCTGGATCAATTCCGAAGATGCAGGCTTGATTCGGGGCATCCGCGCGAACGCAGCAAGGCAACGAGGCGGCCCGCAGCTCGTTAGAGATTCACACCCCTGTGTTTTCCGTGTGTTTACTTGCAATTCATTTGCTTGCCTGTTTGTCTGCACCCCCCCCCCCCCCCCAAGAGCTGCATGCCATCACTGTGCCCAGTTTACGGCAGGAAAGTGGAGAATCAAACCACGGGAAACAAACAAACAGGTTTTGGTGGCGTTGCCGTGCATTTATCAACAGGCGTGCATTGCCTGCGGAGGTCTGTGATATATGGCATCATGAACGTCTCTCACAAAATCCTTAATTCTCACAGAGTATATTCTCACTTGAGAGTTTCAGCGAGCCAGAAGGAGTTCTTTTCTTCTAACTTTAAGAGATGGAACAATTCCATCCAACCTCTTATCCTGGTCAAAAAGAGCCTGGAGCCAATACCAGGCAGACCAGGACACATGACTTGGGTACACCCTGGACCGGACGCTAGTTGCAGCACAGGGAACAGTAGGGCGCGCGCGCACACACACACACACACACACACACACACACATGCACGCACACATGTCTATCAGCTGCCAATTAGCCTTCATGTTTTTAGACCATGAGAGGAAACTGGATTGCCAAGGAAAATCCACATGGGGAGAATCTGCAGCCTCCCCGAAGCACAGTACAACGCACAACGGGGCAGAAGGATCTGATAATAACATAGCTCAGACAGCAACGGTGAAAATTAGCATTAGTGAATGCTTTAGCCTTAAGAAGCACGGCCAGCTTGGTAGCGGAGGATTCTCCAAAGTGCGGCACTCATACCAGCCTCTCCTCATCCCCACCGGACCCCGCGACCACTCATCTCAGGACCGCAATCACAGACTAGACCCGACAGGCCACTCCGCATCCAGGAGACAACATCACGGGTGGGATGACGTTCCCACGGCAACGAAGACCGTCGCCGTTGTTACCCCAAGCCTTCAGAATGACTTTGCTTTACACGCGATGTTTACAGAGGGGAGCAATCCATCAGACACAAACCGGAATCCTCGCTCATCAAAGAAACAAACAAAAAAGCCTCTAATAAACAAAAAAGAAAAAAAATCTCACTTAAAATGAAATGGGGGTGGGGGGGGTGAGACCTTAATATATCAGCAAACATGCCATAAACTAACATGATCACGGTCTCAATGAGACCGGGAAGGTCACAGAAAAACCCAGAAACAACAGCTGCTATTATACAGCCCCAGCGCAACAACAGGCCTGTTTCAGCAAGATTCCGTCTAGGTGCATGTTCACAGCGGCCACCTTGCTTTACAAAAAGCAAAAACAACCTTAAAATGGATTTTAAAATTCTCTGAGTGGCCTTCTTGGAACCCAGAGCTGACCTTTAAAGGAGTAAAAGCGGATCTGATGTGATTCCCAGCTGGAGTCTAACCCAGTGTTATGAAGAGCCTGAGTTTTTAAGTGTCCCAATCTTCAACAATCGCTCTTCCAGTTTTGTTTGCACACTTGTGCCCTAGACACGTAATGGGACACTCTTCACTCTCCAGACTCTCATCCTAATACTACAAAAATCAAATGTACTTCACCAGACAATCTCTAGGGAAGAAAGGACAGGCAGCCACACTGAATATCAGACCCAACACCCTGCGCCATTTTTATTTTAACCTCTTTACAGTTTATCGGTCACTTTACACCCACTGTGTCGGAAGTGAGTTCTTGGGGGAAAAAAAAATCTGCTTCATGAATGAATAATAGTCTGCAGTCAATGCTCATTATTTTCAGTCAATCCTTAATAATAGCACTTAGCCCTTGGCCAATTAAGGAGGCTGTAAATAACAGATTGATTTAAATTAAGTCCAATGCCAGTTTATTTATGTTTTACAAAAAAAAAACAAACAAACTGGAACATACTTTATCATTAGAACTGAATAATTAAATTCCGTTTTAGGTCTACAGACAAATTGAAAGTCGTGCGATACATTGAGTAAACAGTTAAACCTGAAGTGAAAAGGTGAGTAATTACAGAGTATGGCTAAGTGGAGTCTAGCGTGTCTAGGGGTCATGTGCGACCTGGGGGGGGGGGCGGTCCACCTACTCGCTGCCGCTCCACGGCCTCCCTGATATTTAAGCCATCCTGTTTGCATGAGCATTGAGCCGAGCCTCCTCCGGAGGGAGCCGTACGGCCAGACGCACCACAGGAGTGACCTGTCCAGCTGCACGAAAGCCACAAAGCCCAGGCCAGATAAAGATGAAAGGAAGCCTTCCCCGGCTTCACTGGGGGGCGGAGGGACAGCGGACGACAGACAGGCGTGTGGAGTAATGCCTCAGAGCTGCCAGTCACCGAGCGAGCAGGGGCTTCAGACACTGTGCAAACACACACACACACACACACACACACACACACACACACAGGCACCCTCATACACACACATTCACGGAGCTTGATCACAGCTGGTGTAGCCTGAGGAAAATCTTTCCATTTGTGTCATATTTCAGGAAACACACCAGTTGAATCTTTGCACAGAGACAAGGGGCTCCTGCAGAGAGTGTCTGTTGAAATAATATTAATTAATTACAGTAATTACTTTTCAGGGATTCACACCCAAAATTACAAACTTTATACGACGGAAGGGGCTTCGCGGAAATAAAACGCCGACGCCGGGTGACTTGAAAGCAGATTCCTGTTACGCTAGAGAGCATAAACAGCCATTCTGACAGTTAAAAACCACTAAGTGATCCCTAAATGGTTCCAGAGAGACCCAGACGGCAAGACTGAAACCAGCACGACATACCGTAATGCACTGCCTCTTCACGCTGCTGCAGGATGTGATGTCATACGGCTCGCTTGTGCCGGCTAAGACCGTTATACGGAGCACTCCTGGCAGTCGTCACTTGCTGCAGACCCCCTGGACCTCCCTGAAAAACAACGGAGAGCAGGAAAAATAAACAACGTCAATGTCGTCAAACACAGCCAGCGTCCCCTCCCCCTCCCCAAAGTCAGATACTCAAAAGGAAGGGGGATTTAATTAAATGATAGCGATGTGGCGTTCGCAACGAGGACGGGCAGCCCTCCTACGGCAAAGCCCCCCCCCCCCCCTGCCTGCCCAGACCTGAAGGCCTGGAAGAATCGACCGCTCTGACTTTGAGACGCTAACAGATGGAGAATGCAAAGCGGGTGAGGACGTCGCTCACCCCGGAACGAGGGACCTCGAAAGATCCTCGATTGCTGGCACACACGAGCACGCGGTCATACCGATTCTCCGCAAACGACACCGAGACTTAACCGGTACAACAAGGCCGAGCGAGCGGAAGCTGGCTGAAGATGCATGGCATCATCTGATTAAAAAGATCATCATCATCACTTATCATCCCATTAAGTCAGAGGAGAGAAATAAACACTGAATCACAGCAGAGCCGGGGTTTGTCTAACAGCAGAGAGTGTCCTTAGTCCACAATAACACCCCCCACACAACACTCTGCTCAGTCATCATTAGATGTGTTTGTGTTTACCTATTAAATCCGCGTCCTAACAGCAAACTGTTATGTGATAATGAGGGAAACGCGGATAGGAGTCTTCTGGAAAGATCCGTGTGCTGTGACACATTGACTCCGATTTTAAGGCAGGGGGTAAAATTTAATTAAAGCAGCACATGGAAATGTGACGTTTGTGACCCAAAGTGACACAATGGGGCGTTCTGTATTCGGGCAGGACCAGCCCCAGCCGGCCGCCCTCCGGGCCACATTCCTGGTTTTGTAAGCGAGCCTCTTAATTCCTGGTCCTGGGTCAGCCCTCGGGCCGCCCCGGGGGCCGAGCGGAAATGTGGATTTAAATCTCCCCGTTAAAGGTTCCGGCGCACTCACTGCTGTTCCGTCAGCAGAACGGGCTTTCAGACAGGGAAGCGTGGGAGTGGGGCAGCGAGAGGCGAGGTGGACCCTGCGTTACCACAGCGATAGCAGGAACGGTACATGGGAGAGGGGATAGAAGCTGCTAGACACACTGCAAACATACTGTATACACACAGAGACACGCAGATACACACAGGTACAGTCACGCAGATATGCACACAGATCTGCAGACACACAAGATTTTTAACATGCTTTTTTAGGCCCATGGTCTAGCACCCTAAGCTATGAAAAAAAAGCAGAACAGGACGTGACAAAAAAGGGAACAGGCCTGACCTTCTGATTTTTGGTAGAGCCGCCGCAGAAGCTGACTCACTGCGGATCGTGTGGCAAAAGCAGCAGCTAACGGCAGTAACCGCCGGCTGCCCTCCGCTGCTCTTCCGGGTGCTAATGGGCCAATCGCGGCCTGGGCCCCGGCACCGGCCGCGAGTCCCCGCTGGCAGGGAGACGGGTTTACGCGGGGACAGGGAGAGGCCTAGGGAGCTCTCTCCCTCTCCGGAAACTCCCGCAGCGCCCGACCGCGCCAGATGCTCGGCGGGGAGACCGCAGGGGGGAGGTTAGGGCCGAAGACCTGGATCTGGGTGAAAATGCCACAGGAGGAAATGGGGCTGTTCTCTCACGCCAGTGATGGAATATCTGAAAGACTATAGGCTCACAACAGGGTTTGGAGCCAACAAGGTAACCACTGAGAAGCGTCTTGGACCTGTGAGTGACTGACACAATGGATGGAGAATAATGGAAGGAACCGGAACACGGTTCCTCAGAAGCGACCGTTCCCGATAGCACAGCACAACGCACTGCGACTGGATCACTGCCGATCTGATTCCGGCCCCCACACACACCTGGGCCTCAATTGCCAAAGACGGATATCCAGCGTAGATCCATCTTAGCTAAAATTATATTATTGGGGTACATATTTAATGCATGTGCGCACACACACACACACACACACACACACACACACACACACACACACACGCGCGCGCGCACATACAGCCGTTTTCCATTAAAGTGCCAGAATTACACACTTCATAATTAAACTGAAATTAACCTCGCAGAAAAGCCCTCACACACAGGAGAATGGAGCAGTCAGCTGCACTTGACACGTGCTGTCAACAACACAACAGAGCGTGTGGTTTTGTGGGGGGGGGGGTTTACCACCACAACCACCCCCCACCGACACATCCGAAACCCCTCCGCCGTCACGTTACACATCCGCTCGCAGCCGCTGCGCAGCCCCCCATCTTGCCGTCATGTCACACATTATTCGCCGTGTACCCCGCGGTTGAGTCAGGAGCCTTCGTCTGCGCTGATTACAGTTATAAAACTCATTAGACGCCTCTTCAAATAGAGCCAAAAAAAATGAACTATAAAAAAAAAAACATTTAAGGTGCATCAGCCTGCAGAGGACAGAATGCGGGCTGACAGCTAAGGATGGTACAAAGTCACAGCCGAGTGGAATGTAAATGCAAAGCGCACTTTCCGGGGATTCAGCACCGGCCGCCCCCCGGTCTCCGACACCGCGGCCGCTTCCGTGACGCCCCCCGGCAGAGACCGCAAATCCTGCACTTACTCTCCTCGCCCTCAATGTCAGTCCCAGCTCACGCCTTGGAGGAATTCTTTACTTTTTATTCATGCAACTGAGGTGTGCGATATTTATTTTTCACACAAGGCACACCTTCCCGGTGGCTCTCTTGACATCACAGCCGTATTCCCGCTCCATACAGCGCCATCGGCTGCCACCCCCATCGGAAGGTCCGTGCCCTTCTCGAAAGGAATCGCAACAGATGGAAATAAAACACGAATTGGTAAATATGCCAGCATCGTTTCAGCCTCTTCACGCCGTGAACACACACCATACCCATCACACTGAAACCGGGGCAGTGATAAATGAACCCCAAACGCCTCGGGTGCGAGAGTTCCAGATCGAAGGACCCTGACGTCACGGCGACTCGGATTTCCCACAATCCCCCTCTCCGCAGAACAGGAGTCAGGGAGGCCAAGCACACAAGCTCATCTCGTCCTCTTTATGCCCTACAGAAGAATTTCCAGAAATAAAGAGTTTTTTTTGGGGGGGGGCAAACATGAAACATGCAACGTAGACGTTCAATTTGCCAGCGCTGGAAAAGCTAAACGATTCCCTGATCCTTTGTACAGAAGGGGAATTGAGTGACTGCGAGCAAAGCACCAGAATAGAAACAAGCCGTCAATCAACTTAGCGGCGATCGTGCCGGAGACGTCAAATGCAATCCGTCCGGGGAGGGGAGCGCCGGGCCCGGCGGGGGGGCCACGCTACTGGGAGCCCGCGAAACACCCCCGAAATTAATTAGGGGGCGATCGGATTGTAGAGCGCAGCCGCGGTGTCTTCACGTTTTAAACAGCCACCCGGGATTCTTCGCCGAACTATTTTTATTTTGATGAATGTGCGGAGAAAATAACTCATTTTCTCCTTGCCTCCAAGACATCTTCAGGAGAGAGCTTCTCGTCGCCAAATTAATACTCCCATCATCCTGGTTAGCGCGTCTCCTCACTTCACCCCCCAAATCTTTCAGGAAATAAAAGAGCTTCACCTACAAAATACTTCTTAAATGTACATTTAAATATTTATATTTGTTATACATACAATTTTACAACATTATCTGTCATGCAGGACATGTTCAATTTCAAATAACATACATTCCAATAGATGTATTTTTTGGAGGTGTGTAGTTCACACTGATAAATGGTAACCAGGACAAGTAAAGCTGGCTTCTTGCTACTTTTCCAAATTTTGATTGTCATCTTTTTCAACAGAAGCTACTACGTTTATAAACACTGTCTACCTGACCAATTCCCAGCTTGGCCTGTTCCCTTGGTGCACTGGAGCAGGTGAGTGTAATGGATGAATAAGATACCCCAGTTCCACATGCGAGTCCATCCTCAGGTCGTGCAGAACCACTATTACCTGAATGCACGTGTTTAGTGTTCAGGACCAGGCTGTGGAGGGGAGAGGTTCACCAGCAGCCCCCTGATCCTCTACAGAGTCTCCCTTTCCCAAAACAGCACCAAGTGGAGCTTTGACTGGAATGAGACAGGTGGACAGGCCTCCAGCAAGCCTGATCTCAGTCACAGCCAAAGCCACACATGCATCTGTCTAAATTCAGGCGTAAACACAAAGAGACTGATTCAGAAACAGATGGAGACTCTGACATACATACAGATAAATGTACGATGAAACCGGTTAGAAACAGACAGGCAGACAAACAGGCAAGCGGGAAAGACAAACAGAATATCATGCCCAAGGCTAGCTAATGCCCAGTTACGACGGCGTAGAGCCATCACCATAGGCCCTGAGTCGCGTGCACACGCACTGACACACACACACACACACACACACACACACACACACACACACACACACACACACACAGAGTCACAGCATTTCCTTTCACAGGATTTGTTCACGGTGTTTGGGAGTCTGGAACGGAGACAGCGCATCTTCCTATTCTGATGTAAACACAGTGGGTGATCTTTAGCAAATAATTAAAGTAAGCTTTTGACCTTTAAAAAACAGTAATGACAGAATCTGGAAACTTGTGTCTTAAGTGGGAACCGGCAACTACGTACAGGACAGATTTTATAGTTTATTAAAACTGGTAACACTTTATATCCATCCATCCATTTTCTATGCCAGCTTGTCCCAGCTGCAGGATAACGCTTAATAATTTAAGTATAATTATTATAGACCCGTAAAAAGCACACTGGTGAAAAGCGAGTTAATCTTGGTTTTCAGCGAGTGACTGCATCTGCGCAGGCCGTTTTCCTCCTTCACAGTGCTGGAGCAGCTGCCGCAAGCTTTCCTGTTAATCACTCCCTTCCCAGGAATCCCACTTGCAGCAAACCCCGCCGCTGCCCCCCGGCCCGTTCATCGCAGAGACGAGGCCGGAACAGCAGCGATCACCTTGATGGCACCGGCAGACGGGAAGATGGATGGCCGACATGACCGGGCGGTCACAGCCTGAGTGCTGGGCTGAGGGCTGTCACCAAAAGGCCATGAAAGTCAGGTGAGGTGGGTGAGTCAGGTGAGGTAGGTCAGTCAGGTGAGGTAGATGAGTCAGGTGAGGTAGATGAGTCAGGTGAGGTAAGTCTGTCAGGTGAGGTAGGTCAGTCAGGTGAGGCAGGTAAGGTAGATGAGGCAGGTGAGGTAGGTCAGTCAGGTGAGGCAGGTGAGGTAGGTCAGTCAGGTGAGGCAGGTGAGGTAGTCCAAACACAATTGACTGCTTCTGGAGCTCATAAGTAAGCCCTGTACGCATAAATGCACTCACACAAACAAGGCCTTCCTTTGCAAAAATAGACTCTGGTACCAGATCAGATTATACCACCTTATAACCAAAAACTGACAACCTAGATATCAGGATTATTACATTATAAGACCAAAGGGCGAAACACCTGACACAGTTACATGTGAAAAGATTTGTGTTATATAGTTTTGTTGTAGTTTTATATCAATTTTGTGAAGACATAGGTCAATTAGAACATGTATTTATCCAAAAACAGCGACATTGTTGTAATGAACAAATACAAGCATGAAAACGAAATATACAAAAAAGAAAATTGTACATTTTTTCACATTACAGTTTAACGCTAGAGGTGATGTTCTGGTGTTTCCGACAGCGATAACAATTACGAATATGCGGTGTATAATTATGTAGCAGCGTAGCGTCTGCCCAGTGTCCGAAATGTACCAAACCACTGTCCCCCCTTATCCCCTAGGGAGTGTTCTGTGCAGTGAACACTGCATAGCGAGTGAGTGAACAAGTGGACATTTCAAACACGGCCTCTGCACACGAGCTCCTTTGAGCTACTAAGAGGAGGACTCTCAGGGCCAGTGGGGGGGGCGGAGGAGGAGCTAGCTGAGAAGCCCTGGAGAGCGGTAATGGCAGGCAGGCGGAATCAGCATGTTTAGGATCCGCCCCCGTCGCTCGTCCCCGTGTTTTTCCATCGACGCCAAGCGCATGTTTCAGCAGCCCTGAGCACCGGCGGCAAGCTCACACACTGCCAGGGGAGGGAGGACACCTCGCTGACAGGTATAAAGATGGTATTAAAGCGGCAGTGCGCGGGGTACAGCCTCACACCCTCCAGGATTGCTGGTTCGAATCCCACCCCTGCTGTCTGTCTGCGGTTTGTACGTTCTCGCCAAGTCACATGGGGTTTCCACTGGGAAGCCACAGTCCTCCTGCAGTTAGGCTGAATGGTGTCTTAGAACAGGGGATCCAGGCCCTTCACAAGCCTAACTGGGATAAGGGGTTGGAATATGGATGGATGGATGGATGGATGGATGGCTACGTATTTATAATAGAGGCCAATTCCTTACCAAAACAATATTCCCTCTTTTCATCTGATCACTGTTTATACAAAAAAGGGGGGGGGGCAGATTTCACTAAGGAGGCTCATCACCTTACCAACCTCTGACCGAAATTTAGAAAAAGAATATCACAACATCATCTCCCAGCCCAGACCACAGCCTTCTGCTGAATAGTGGGTTCAACCTCCGAGTGGCGGAGTCGCTCATTTAGAGAAAAGCTCCTTCTCAAACTACCCTTTACCTATTAATATAGGTAGTTACCTATTAATATAATCCCCCCCCCCCCCCTCACATATCAGCGAAGCGCACTGCCCACGTTTCCCACGCCCAGGGAAGGGGGGCAGAAGACTGTCGCCAGCCTCCCCTGGAGAAGCAGGACCGACGTTCACACGCCGCGGAGGACGGGAAGGCAGGCCGCAGCGCCCCGGAAGGCAGGCCGCAGCGCCCCGGAAGGCAGGCCGCAGCGCCCCGGAAGGCAGGCCTTCCTGGGGGAAGTGGCCGGCGCCTGATCGCGGTGCGGCGCTGGTTTGCTGCAGGAGGACAGCGAATGCATGACAATGAGAGCTGCTAATGAAATCAAGGAGCGACCTGAAATACATACATATTAAACCGGCACCTTCCTCTCATCCTCACTGCCTCGTTTGTCCCCCCCCCCCTCCCCCCACCACCCCTCCCCTCAGCATGACCTTTCAGTATTTTATCTCGCCTTGAATTTCATCGCTTTAAGCCTACATTTCATAGTTGCAAGTTTTGCCTTCATTGTGGCCATTTGAGCATCGAGTGTGTGTGTGTGTGTGTGTGTGTGTGTGTGGGGGGGGGGGGGGGGGGCGCCTCCTGTGGTGCGACTTCGGGAACCC
>JAABNY020000034.1:21626836-21638559 GCA_015164015.2 Brevimyrus niger
CCCCCCGGGGAAACGCGGGGGGGGCGTGGCCCCCCCCCCCCCCGGGCGCGCCCCCCCCCCCCTTTCCGGCCGGGGGCCTTTTTTCGCGTCGGGGGATAAAAAAAAAGGCGCGGGGCGGGGGGGGGGGGGGGGGGGAGCACACAAGGCCAGACGAGCCAAGCTAGCACTGCACTGACCGTCCCCCCCTCCCTCGCTAAAGCACAGAGAGTGGTATTGGGTCATTCCCACTACAGAATCGGCACCATGACAACCGTCTCTAGGATTCGCCTGTCAGACCGGTGCATCAGGCTCACCCTGTGAGCGACTGTCACCTCTTATCCGGCACGGGATGGGAATCGACCTTTAAAAGGTCCCCAAATGATCCTCCATGGGCCAGGCCAAGGAGAGGGGACAACAAATTATATAGCATTAACCTCAGGGGCTTTGCATATGGAGACTTGGGTTTATTTACGTCAGGGGGGGGCGAAGTCGGCGAGACCAGGAGAAGGGGGCCGGCCTGCCAAGGCGACGACCCCGGCCGCTGTGCCGCGTCGCTGATTAATGAGCGTGCTCACGGGAGGGGGCGGGGCACGGAACAGAGAGTGAAATGGGGGGAAAACGAGGGGCTGCCTTTGGGATGGGCTCCTCTGGCACTGCGGGGAGCCGGGCATCTCTCTCGCGAGAAACACCCGCAGGGCAGTGGCCCTCCCCAGCAAAAAAAATAATAATAAATTGAAAGAAAATAAACAGAAAAAAAACAAACCTAATGTAATCGGCCTGAGGTGAGAGATGCAGGGGAGGGGGGGCCAGAGCGTGCTGGATGCCCACACCCCCACCCCCCCCCCCGCATGCCCACCACGAAAGGCACTAAAACGAAGCAGCGTCCCGCAGCACAAAGATGAACCTTCTCACCTTGTCAGCGAAAAGAGAAGGCGCTTGAAAATAAACCCCCAGCGAAAGCAGAGGGGACAGAACCCGCGCATAACAAAGGCCGGATCTGCGACCAGGATCTGCGACGGGCTGGTACCATCCTGCCTAGCCCGTTTAGTAAAGGCCGGAAGGACTTATTCCTGGCTGTCAAAAATTAACAGTTCTGCAGAGCTGCCCCCCCCCCTCCAGGTTCATGGCACGGTGCTTATGAACATTGGGTAATAACATTACGCCTATTGAAATGCATTCATCACGTTAACGGTGCCCTTACCGCGTCTCGATCGATACCCGAATACACGAGCGACTTAAAATATAACGGATGGCTGTAAGCAATTACTAAATGCAATAAAAGTGGACACTTTGTCAAGGAAACCATGGATATGCCTTGAAATGGCCCGTGGTTCGAGCAGCGGGGCCAGCCAAAAGCGCTGTTCCAAGCAGAATTTTCGTGACTTTGCAACCCAGGATGGATAGTACCATTCGGTGCTTGAATGCAGCAGGGATTTCTGGGAAGTCAGACACACTACTCGGCGAACCTGTGATCAGCACTGACACCTCTTTGCCATGCGATGGAACTTTCCGGAAACAGAACCGGGAGACGGTAACCTTCCAGCTCTGCCTCCTTATTGGTGGTCACCATGGGCACGCATAACGCGTCACGTCCGCAGGCTGATTCGCTGCATCACCTGCCCTCCCAATTAAGCCAATTACATGATGGAGCTTAAACACGCTCATGTGTTACAGGACATTCTAATGTGCAAAGTTTCCTCTTTGTCAGGGAAACTCCCCGATTCCTGAGTATCAGGATCAAGGATTTTCCAAATATTGTGGCCCCTTCCCCCCACCCTCAATAACAAAATCATGGCTTTGTGTTTCGACAGACATTAGCGTGAGGTGTAAATTAACGTGCCGATCCAACCTCCTGATGCCACTTTCCACTGAAAGACTGCATCCCACAACATCGTGTTGGCGGGACTCGACAGGCGTTACACCGCATTACATGCGACGATTAAAAAAAGAAACCAAGCGCAAATTTTACAGTGGTGACCTCTCCTTTCCAAGGTGGCCAAGGGACTAGAAGAAGAACACTGCACTTATGGCAAAAACACAGCCAGTCTGCCAGGTCAAAAAATATTAAGAACAGGGAAGATGATTTAACAACACAACCCCATGGGGACAGACAACTAGTCCATAAGGAGGGAAATAGGTAAACAAACTCCATTGACATGTAACAGAGGTGAGAAAGAGAGATACGACACATGATCACAGCATTAGAGCAAGAAAATGTCACTCTTCCTAAGTCTGCACCAATCTGAAATATCTGAATTTATCATATCCAGAATGTCGCAGTCCAATGAAAACCAAGTATGTCCACTATTTTACCATTATGACTAAGTATATAGATGGAATATGTCCGTTTTCCTTGATATATCCCATGTCCATTGATAGTGATTAACAGCTAATCGACCATTTAAAAGATGTTTTATAAAGTCATCTATTTAACTAGTATTTACGTTTGTACTAGTAAACAACTGTATTTATGATGGTCAGTTTCATGGATTCTAATTATCCACTCATGATTGAGATATAAAACTGATATCAATGTTAATTAAGCAGGACGACAAGGGTAGACATTTTACAATTGTAACAATCTGAGGCTATGATTCATCTGACAAAAAAAAAAATCACTGGTAACATATAACCAGGTTGCGACCGGCCAGTGGCCTTCACAGCAATGCAGGAATACAATTAATTGTGTTTCAGACAGCTGACTCGACATTTCATCTATACTTTAAGTCAACACTTTCACATAATCCCATTTTAACGGGGCTTTGAGAAATGAAATTGCTATATTCTGGTTATAAATGATTGGACGGAATTGGATTCAAAGGTAAATTTAAATTGGAGTGACAGACGTCGTTCTCATAATGTGTAACAAATGCTTCCATGGTTTATGTTGTTATCTTAAACTTTTTGGGAACTTTATGGATTTTTGTCCCCACTCTCAGGAATCAGCAAGCTACTGCCAACATCGAGTGAATTCTAAAAAGAAAACACTGAAATATATATAGATATATAAAAAGAATAAGTTAAATGTGAATGAAGTCATAAAGACTAATAATTCAATCGTGTCATGGTAAAAGTATTTTAAAGAATTTTCTACATCCTTTTATAAAAATGTAAACACCACGCTGTTTTTCCTTACTACAGAAATATTACAGATAGTTTGCCACACAGGTTCTGTCCATTAGCCCGAAAGTCTGAAAAATGTGAAAAATGTTGCCTTCCTGAAGTGTCAGAGGCCTCAAGGAGAAAGTGGGAGGGGCCCCATTGCCACACTAGGGAACCTGAGGGACCCCCCCCCCCTTTAATGGCCTCAGAGACCTGGACAGACCACGTCACCGCAGCAGGAATCTGGAAAATTAGCGGGACTCTGCAGCGGTAGCTGTAGGTGTGGGACATGAAGCTTAATCCCCATAAAGCGGCTCGCGGCCTGAAGCTGCACTGTGCGGAGGCAGCTGGGCCTCGAGTATCATCCATTAAAAAAAAAAAAAACATGTACAGGTAGAGCTATATGAAACACATGCAATAAAGGACACAATGGCTCTGCTGACACGCCCGTTTAAACCTCCCCCCCCCCAAACCGGAGGGATTAAACGCCGCAGCTCACAGTACATAAGGGGTCGCGGGCCCTGCTGACGCCCGCGTTTCCCCGCTCCCAGCCAGCCTCGGCGCCAGGCCCTCGGTTCCCGATTTCCCTTAATCAGCTTAACCCACTGCAAATGTTCCACGCAACTTCGGCAGACATGCAAATAGGGCTTATCTACGTCTATTTATAATTCTCGAAGGCAGCGTACGTGGCGGGAACTCCGCACGGTCCCATTTCCCCAGGTAGAGAAAACATCAGCTTAATGTTCTGTAAAAGTATTGTTCTTATTTTTATTTATTTTTTATTCCCAAGCTCTGAGAATGTAACTCAGACTAACCTTCGGGGGTTTTGTGTTTGTTTGTTTGTTTGTTTGCTTCTCTTCGCTGACATGATTGGAAAAAAAACACCAACATACATTTCCTTAAGAAAAGAAGCACACACACATCACAAACAAATCCTGACAGACGGACTTCCTCTAGCTCACGGGGAAACAGGAACCTGTCTGCGGTGCCCTCCCTGCATTTTCGGGGAGGGGGGGGGGCACACAGACACATCCACTGGCATTTATTCGCGAGGGTGTCGGAGCGGGCTCCCATTCGGCCAGCCAAAAGCAGCTAACTGTTTCTTCACGGCACAAAGACGCGCGCAAACACACACACACACACATATATATAAACAGTGAGCTGTGGAGGCGACCCAGCAGCGAAAAGGGAATCGCGCTCCCATAAGAGAGAACAGCAGCAACGCAGAAATCCTGCAAAACATCTGCTCCTGCAGGTTTCAGCTTCATGGCTGATATCCAAACAAAGAAATGAGAGGTGCAGCGATTAGCATATCATTAAGGGACGTGCTACACAGACAGGCTACCTCTCTGCGCCAACTCAGTCAGGGAGGGGGGGGGGGGCAAAAACCAGGAAACCATGATGGTGACCAGAACACGCAGGAAGGCACGGATCCCCGAGTCAAAAGTTCGGAATTGGGTTCCTGACTACAGAAGCGACAAAGATCGACTGCAGAGACCCAGTCCCGCTGGGAGGGCTAGGCCTGGTTCTGTAGCCGCCGGTCTGGACCCACATGCGGTTTCGCCCCTGCCGTCTTCGACGGGAAATATCAAATTTAACATAGCGCATCTAGAATTTCATTACAAATCCCAAGCTGTCTAGTTTGAAGTCTGCCGATGCTTCCGAGTAAAAGCAAAGTTTAAATCCTTTTTTTTTTGATCATATGGCCAGGCATTAAAGAAATTTGGGTCAGTCTCCTTTTGAGATACGAGCAAAACCTACAAGCCAATTACAATGGGGTCAGTGACAGCTTAGTATTCGAATATAGCGATTATTAAGTGTCGTGTTGTTGAACAGGGACAGAAACGTGGTACATAACCTGCACGTAAACCACAGACAGTGAATACCCTAAGCATCATGAACATAAAGCCAGTTTACAGGTCCGACATAGACCTGGCCTAGTCCCACTGGTTTGCCTCTAAGGGGGGGTGCCACGGTAACAGAGCTGAATGCAACCTTTAAAGATATCTAACATGATCTTAGGTATGCCTTCGTTCAAATAACAACGCTGCGGAGAACCTAACTTTGAAATTTGATCTAAGCGCCCTTCGAAATGCAATCTGACTCTGCCCAGATCACAGATTTTTTTCTTCCTTAAAAAAAAAATGGTCATTTGTCAATTTCCAGCGTTTCACTTCCAGTTCAGGATTAGTTGCAGGTGGGAACCTGGGTTAAAACAATGTTAAAGCATTCCCTTTCTATCCTACTTAAAAATCTACAAGATACCATTATGAAAACAAGATTTCCCCTCTTCTTGAGGTCACTTAAACGGCACAATGGTCCCATCTGGCACAGCAAATCTTCACGTCTTCACTCACTCTGACCCTTAAAGATGGGGAGAGGCCAGAAAGCTGGTCTTGCATTTGCAGCCACGGAAGAAGGTTCGCCAAAACCCCAAGGAGCAGGCCCCGTACGCGTGTATTCACGTACAAAGACGTTTTTGAAGTTGCCACAGCAGCATACGTCTAAAATAAATCCATGGCAAACAAGCAATTTGAGGCCCTTGTAAATGCACCTAAGTAATACCGCATGTAACAAAAAGTACACACTTCCTCTTCTTATCTTGCGGTTTCGTCCAGGAACCGTGGCATGACGATGCATGCGAAAAATACACCGAGTAACTGTTACTGCGTGTTTTTGTGCACTATTTATATGCATCAAAGAGCTCAATCCAGTTTGCTATAAATTCATCCAACATCAATTCCAAGAGTCCTGTTGGGATCGACTCAATTTATTTTATAGTAAATAATTGTTCGGGTATAATTTCGTACAGCAACTGGATAACTCGAAGAAATTGTTTTTCTATATAGGCTATTGATTTCCAAACGCCCAGGGGCCACATGAAATTTTCATATAAACCATCACAAAACCACAAAAATAAATACATGAAGGCTACATTTCCAATCTGACATTATACTTCCACGTATAAACGTTTGTAAAGCCGTTAATAACATCGTCACATTCGTGGGGTGCCCCCTCTCCCAACCTGTCACCCGCACAAATTATAATAGTAATAATATTGCTACAGGCATTTCTTGATGGCCCCCTTCATCAGATCAAAAAGCACTCCGCAATTGCGAGAGAGATTTCCCCTTTGCAGCAAAACACCGCAGCGCAGCGTAAAGGCGACACGACCGACACGGATAAATTTTACTTAAACTTCACATGACGTCAGCGTGTGCCTTTGAAACATTTCATAACTTTCAGTGTTTGGGGGCATGGATCCGAGTGTTTGGGAAATAAATAAATTCAAATGAAAAGGATCCGGGAATTAAAGTGACCCAAGATGGCGAGAGCCTTGTTGTTTAGGGGGCAGAGGGGAAAAATGGAGGATATTGTAATATACACAAAGGGATAAATTTCAACAACTCAGCCGGCTGCAGCTGCTTCTCTTTATAAGGAAGCAACACAATAGATAAGAGGAGGAAAAAAAAGCCTCCGAACTCGCAGAGCGGTCTGCTGGGGAACCGGGGAGATTTCTTTGGATAAAATACGAAATGCACGCGTATAAAAGCACATTCTCTATTCTTAATAATATAAGATGCTTAATTTGTGACTTAACAGTGCCGTTTGCTTACGGCAGAGCTGTTAGGTGTTTGTCATCATCTGGAATAGACATAATAATATGACCGAGGTACTCCTCTCCCATCGATTCCCGCATCGGTTTTTAATGCATTTAAAACTAAAAGCGAGCCACGATAGTGTGAACAAAACATAAGCCGCGGGCAATATGTGTAAGAACTCACTATTACACATGTGAAACATGTTTTTGTTTGTTTGTTTTCTTTTATGTAACAGTTTAACCGCACGAGTGAGGACACAATGACGATTCACGCCGAGTGATCCCAAGTCTTTAACCACCTTGATCAAAAGCGACAAGATCGACTTGGTCCAAACTTAAAGTTCTACATTTAATTACCGATATTTTGTCACGCTATTTGCAGCTACACGTACGTATTCCGCCGTATCGTGGTATAAATAAGTTTGTATCAAACACGCCAAAGATCGCACGAAAAGAGACAACTACAGCTTGTTAGCTTGCTAATGTTGGCTAAGAAATCTTGCGGACTGGGAAGCTGCACAACATTCGAGTCTCCAGTGTGCTGGACGGCTTTGATACGTATCAGCCAAACGCGTATATTAGAAGAAATTAAAACTTACCTTGCTTTCTAGACTTATAGGTATTCCCCCCCTCCCCCGACTTGGTTTCAAGTATTATTTCAAGTAAGCTTTATGTCTCTTTTCCTTCTCGGTTTCGTGTTAGATAGAGGCCGGTAGCCGGAGATGATAAAGAAGGGAATTGAGCAGTAATTGAGTCTGTGTGACTGAGTGACTGAGTGAGTGTGTATGCATGTGTGTGTGTGTGTGTGTGTTAGTGTTAGATAGCGACCAACGGCAGATTGAAGGAGACTCTTCTCAAGGTTTATTCAGCTTCACTTCAAGGAACTGAAATGACGTCAGCTAACAATCTCTTCGCAACTACAATATTATAATAATAAAAAGGAAAACTTAAATTTTATAAAATTGCAATAGCGGCGGCTAACTAATTTACAATAAATGACAGTGAATGTCCGACGCTTTTAGCTTCGCCTGTGCCTTAAAAAAATCGCCCGCAGAAGAAAAAAATGCGTTAAAATATCACGCAGACATCCAGCTAAGACTGCTATCTGCCATAGATTATTTTCCGTAAACAGCCTCCTGGTCAATAGCAGCATCTATGCGAACTCCTGAAAGTCAGCATAGAACTTGATACTGCATAGTGCACAAGGAAACACATAAAGGCTAATGACAATACATGGGACAAGGATAAGCTGAATTATGTTATATTTAAACGCGAGAATATATGGATATTATTAATCAATAATGATATAAAGTTCATATTCTACTGAAACCTAATTATTTTGTAGTAAAAATCTGTAATAACAATAAAATCGACCCATTTATCTTCCAGACGCTTCTCCTGATCAAGGTCGTAGTAATGATAATATTTTGTTATAAAATATTTCCACATTAGTAAAGTACTAAGTTGATGTATAAAGACATCACGCGGTTGACAAACAAACATAAAACAATACTTTGATCTTAATATATAAGAGAAACTAGCATGCCAGATATGTCAATAAGGCAGAGAGTATTAGAATAACACAAGGTCTACACCAGGAACCAAGCGTTTATATTAATGTTTGCATTAGTCTGTGCTAGGGGGCAGTGTGCTCTGAGGTAATGCATGAAGCTAATACCCATGTTACACGGTTAATGTATTTTGGGTTTAAACGTGACTCGTGGGCAGGGAGATTACGTTTTTTTTTAATTATTGTAGAAATATTATACTATTTTTAGAATTAATACGGTTGTGATATCTTAAAGAAGGAATTAGCGAACCCCACTTGTTTCACGCTGGGAGATACACTTGAAATAATACTTGAAATAATTCTGCAAGTATCAGCATACGCGTGTCAGAACACTGGATATTTTGCAAAATGTGAATGCATGCTATTTGTGGAATTGCGCCCAAAATCGCTAAAAATAAATACTGACACATGCTCATCTGACCTCGTGCCTCATAATCACTGTAGGGGGAAACCGAGTGGCCATTTTAAATCCAACATATGAAGTGCAATCCTGGATATTGTAATGTATCTGCATATAAAATAGACCTGGAAGACATCATTTCAAATGGGAGCCCAATGATCTTTTGATTTAATTACATCTGGACAATTTCAGATTTGTCATTTATTTAATAGCGTATCTCCAGTTAGTCAAAGGCTACCATCTGTGCTTAATCTGAATTTTTCCCCTTTCTCTGCCTGTACGTGTGTGTGTACGTGTGTGTGTGTGTGTGTGTGTGTGTGTGTTTGCATGTAAAATTCAGCAACAGGCTGGCGGAGACCTTTAGACCTAGTTTTGGGCACAGCCAGCCTCATACATTCCGCAGATCGCCCTCAGACAATAGCTGGAGAGTGAAAACCAGCTCATCTGTGAATATGATGCAATCAGGACTCAGAGTAGAAAGGCAAATTAATTCTGTGCAAATAGCGGCAGCGTTACATTTATGCGACTTGTCTCGAATTTATTTGCTTATTGACCGACCGATTACAAGAAATGATGGGGACATATTTAGCATAGCTTTAGTGTCAAGACAGTCAAATTGCATTTAGAAGATCCATTCTGAATCCCCCAAAAGAAATGTAATTAAGATACCGTGTGACCCGGTTATAGGGTAACGTTGTTTAATGTAGCGCTTTGAATTTGGATTGAGTTCCGAGAACATGATTTGGTCAACGAAAGACTGAGAGGCACATTTAATAATTTCAGCTTTTTCTGAAATCAATTATTATTTCATTACAGACGTATTTATTTACTCAGACCTAATTGTTCGCATTACAGTTAATTGGATATAGTAATTCGTCTACAAAGTCACTCTTGAATAAGTAGGGTTGAGTCATTCGGATTTCAGAATTTAAGACGCTTTTGTGCGCCTGTTCACCATCTTGTTTGCTCATTGATTTTTTTTTTCTTTTCCTTCTAAGTGAAGAAATGGTGGTCAGGCCGGAGAAGGAGAATCTGCAGTTGAAAGGGGGCGGGGTAAAGGGGGGAGGCCAGGACTCATGGAGTCCCTGCTGGAGAAGTGGCGGGACGGTGGTGTGCTTGGGGTCGGAAAAATGATTGGATGACGCAGGTTTTTTTTTTTATTGTACGGGAGAATCTTCATTAGCGACAGCATTTGGGGAGCGCGCTCAGAGCCGCTTCATTACACAACGCCTCGTGGGTCTGGCCCCCTCTCGCATGCCGGGAGAATGGTAGCCGTACCGCGGTCATTTGTAACATAATAAGTGCAAGTACAATGACTGCAATGGAAGCGCACAATAAGGAGGTGGGAGGGCACCCGGCCCAACTCCTTAAAAGGGATTTTTAAAAGCGTCTTGATTAGAAAGTATAATGAACCTCTGAAAGAGCCTGTGTGGATGATCCCTTTCTGAGTCCGATGGAAAACAAATTAATGTGGCGATTCATTTTTAATTATTACTTTTCTATTAGTTTCAGGGCAGCTAGCGATGGCCATCGGACCACAGGGCTGCGCTCTCCGTTATTGATTTTGTGCCGGACACGTGCGAGGAATACAGATTTTAATCATCTCACTGCAGCGCATTGTTTAATTCCATTAAAACAAGGGCCTTCCAGCGCCACCAGCGTATTTCATTTCATTTTGTGACACAAGTTTCTCCGGGAGCCACAAACAGTGTCTTTCAAAGCAGTCGTGGCCTAAGGTTTTTATATACTTAATTTAATCCAGAGTCGTTCACGCCATGCCTCAGTCTCGTACGCTTTAGCTATTAGCGGTAATAAAGACAATAGTCTCCTAATATTATATTACTAACCTGCATCAAATTAAAAACAAATTAAACTGAATAGATGTTTCAATGTTTTGAATAACCTTCGAAACAGCCCGCAGCAGATCTATTATTGTATTAGAATACGGTATGTTGTGAATAAATTACTGTCACGCTCTACATTTAATTTCGTTTAAGAGTGCCGGTACCCGTGGGCGTCTTGGTGAATGTATGTCTTCATATAATTAGACAGAATGTATGTGCTCTATATCTGTGTATCTATTTTTCCTCTATCACTGCTTCTGTTTGTATTTCTGCTGGAAATGTTCTCCAAATTATTGCATAATTCTCCAATACATCCGCAGTAATTGTTAGAGTATTGGAAAATGAACCGGCTTTCGATGTTGACTGCGCATCAAAAGCACCGTTCAAGGGGCCGTGGGGGGGCGCCTGTCATGTTGATGATTTCGGAGGCGCACACAACCCCAATACGCGCGTGTGTGATGTTTACAAATTAAATTTCAGTTCTGCCATTTTTTTTCCCAGGCAGAGTTTGAAAGCAGACTGAGCGAAATGAAGAGAAAGTAGGAAATCCGGAAGGTATTATATCTGCTGTATTCCAGATGCAAACTCTGTTACTGTGGTATGCCTAAACGTAATTTTAATCACGTGATCATGTAACTATTCTTATTAGAACATGCTTTTAATTGCACAATTAAGTAAATTATAATTAAAATAAAGAAGTTTATAAATGCGTTTTATAGGGCATATGACACACATTAACTGAAATGTGGTTTTTATGGACATGCTGATTTTTGAGGACAAATGAGAGGCGGGTGTTTTTATATTACCGCGTGTCTTCATTTAAAAGCAATGATTTCAACAAATGTTTCACATAAAACTAAAGAAAATGTCATCACATACTGCTGTAAGCAAACTATGGCTAAAAGAAGATTCTCTCAGGTCTCTTCCCATCAGATGCATTTCTGAGGTAAGGACCAAAGCAACTTTTAAGTGAGTCAAAACTTGTTGTTATCACCAATGAAACGTTGCAATTTTACACAGTACTCTGCACCGCAAAATGGTAACAATAAAGGCCCCGTTCAGATACTTCAGACTTCTCCAGTTCTGCACACTTAGAGAGTTATTTGACCCCCAGACTCTCAGGTATTCATTTCCAACAAGGAATATACTGACCTTTGACCTCCGCGCTAGACAACAGCAGGAAGTCGGGTGACATCAGAGCATTTGGAGATACACTTCTAATTTGGA
>JAABNY020000034.1:21638580-21656702 GCA_015164015.2 Brevimyrus niger
GATTAGCACTCCTGTCGTCTTTCACGCTCTCTGCCGCGGGATTCCAAACCGGAGCTGAAGGTCAGAGACTCGCTGGAGGGTGCAGATTGCGGTTACATCAGAACGCACGCGCGATGACCAGCCCCGGTGATGTCAGTCGTTACTCAGAGACGGCAAGAACAAATCCAAGACGCAGCTTGTCTGGAGCGTGTCTGAAAACACGTCGTTCTTTTGCAAGTAATTATTAAACACAGTGTAAATTTTGCAGTCCTCGGGTGCACTCATAAATGATGACTTTTGGGGGGGGGACATTGAAAAAAGACACATGCGGACGTTTAATGAAATGCGAGATGAGGTGACTGATCAGTCCCCGGCCTCCGCTCTCTGGCTGGATCATGTGCCTGGTCTTGCAGCGGAAACGCCGCACTAACGCCAGCCTGGACTGGCCTGTCCCCTGCTTGTACGAGCCGCACTCATTACCGCGCTTCGTCAAAGATGATGCAGTCCTCTGTCTAAAAGACTGGTCTAAAAAAGTTAAGATGCTCTATATATACACCTTTCTCCTTGTTCCCCTGTTCCAGATCTTCTCAGATATAATAAATCAAGGGATTAGTCCGCTGCTATACAGCAAAAGCATTACCTGCATTAACATGATGGTGTTTTGGTGAAGCACTGAGGTAAAACCATCACAGATCTGTCAGGCAGGATTAGTTGCCTGATCTGGGGTGTATGTGAACAGCAAGATTAAACACACTTGTTTATGACAAATAAACTACCAAAAGAAAACTGGTTTATTGAGAGCTCATTCTATTAGTAAGGGAACTTGATATTATAAAATGCAGCATTAAGACTAATTAATGGTATTAAACAACTTTAAATTAAAATATTCAACGTTCAAGTTTGCAAGTGTCTCTGGAACGCAGGACACGTTACTTCTGCAGTTACCTTAGATACAAGAATAACAACAAAACACCATGAATTTTTAGTTTATTTTTCTTTTTTTGGACCACCAGTTTCATTAAACCAGAGTTGTCCAATCTTTGCTCGCTCAGAAACTGAATATGCATTTATGGGGTATTGTAAAACGCTATCCAATGGCATGGCTGTCAGTATTATTATATTTGTTTTCTGAAGTTAGTTCTTAACCCGCTTATAATTCTTTGTAACTTTGAGCCAGGGTATGAAAGTAAGATGCACTGAACTAAACGCAGCCCCAGGAAACGGGGTTATTTCAATAACTTTGCTTCTTCTATTAAAGACATTTCCAGAGTGCAGTGAAATTCGCAGCCGCAGTTCTTCTTTGTTTTCTTGGACAAGCTTCGGGACAGAGAATGAGCAGGGAACGTGATGCGGCATGGGAAACAGGTGAATCATGGGAAACGGCTGTTTACCTCTGCTTAGAAAAATCTGGGAAAAAAACAAATGAGGAGAGTATTGGTGTCTAAAGCAACAAAGGACATGAAATGTAACCAGGAATGGAAGTGAGATGAGATAATGACATGGTCCACCTTCACTGATATCCTGTAAGGCAACGTTCCTCCACGCTATACAGAACAATACTTAACAAAGGTTGCAAGGTGATCCTGGGATGTTTTTTTTTCTCCTGAAATGCAACTTTTACACTTTGATTAACTGTCAACATCCTTTAGCCGATCTCTATAGTTTATAAAGATACTAGCGTCTTAAAAACACATATTGATCGTCCGCGGAACACAGAATGGCCTCATTGCACCTGTAAATTATACATGTAGAATGTGAAATATTAGGTACCTATAAATAGCGCTGTAATTAAATCACTTGAAATGACCTCAGGCGCGATTGTTTTAGTGTCAGCCTTGGAGGACGGGTGTTGAGATTCACCGTATCGTTAAAACTGAGACAACAGCGTATAGAATAATGAGCCATAAATTAATGAGCGCATTTTATGCAAAGCTACATCTCGTGTTTGCTGTGGCTGCCGGTTGGTCTTTTTTAATGGCAGCCCATTGTCATCCTCATGTCTTGCGCTCAGCCTGGCCCCTGAACAGTTTTTATACCAACTGTCACTCTCTGTTAGCTCTCCGCGTTTTTTCAACGCTGTCTATTTTAATTAGCGATTTCAGGTCGCAGAAAACACAGCTCTTCTCTCGGCCAGATAAATATGCAATAGTCACTCGGTGGTATTTTGCTCAAGTCCGTTTCAAAAATAATCTCAAATGGCGATAGGTCGCATATAAGTCACTGCTAGATATACCCCCCCGCCCCCTTAAAAAACGCCAGATAAAAATGGGGAAGCATGATGGACTACACTCTCCTAAGTCTGTCTGGAAAATAAAGAGCTTTGTCAGACAATGTAATTACAATGTGAACGGGCCCAATCATTTTCAAGGATCTTGAGAAAGACTTTTGTTTCCACATTAACATGACAATTAATTATGATAATCGCCTTCAGGCGTAAAGAAAACATCAATTTAAAAATATCTCCTGCAATGCTGCCTTCCAGACATTTTTTTTTAATCCTGCTATATAATAACATGAATTTTACAGTACAGCACAGGTCCACTAGGCCTGTATCGATATTCCGTTTAATCGTTAGTCTCTCATTTTACTTACAGTGAAATAAAATGAAATGTTCTCACACGCAAAACCATAAGGAAACAAAAACAAAACGTTTTTTTCTTCATGCGTTCGAGCAACACGCACTGTTTTCTGAGGAAGAAGCGTCTGTAGTTAGGCATTTTTCAAATCTACACACGCGTCTGATCAGGGGACCTGGAAGCCTTCTTACTAACGAAAAGGACGAGAAGCATTCATACGCACGTTTATCCGAAGATTTGGGGATTTAAAAAGAAAAACCTATCCTGAAATAGTTTGCACATTTATGAATGGTGCAGAACAGTCGTACGAACGTTTTAGGGAAAATTGGGGGGGGGGGTGACATCTACAGTTCAGATATAAATGTGAATCTAATTTACATTTCAAGTTCAGCTTATTTTTAGTGCTTGATGAATTGCAAAAACATTTTTATGTCTGATATGCAACTAACATTCAGCAGTTATATTGAGTGAATCAACATTGGTTTTTAATGAAGGACATTATATATGCCGACATATTTATAGCGTACAATCTCAGTTAGTGAGGTGTGTCTATTGAAAAGTAAAAATAGGCATCAACACACGTGTAGCCACATGTAATAGGCAGGCCTACAGAAATGCCTGTGCGGAAGTATGCCACACACAGCATTATCACAGCATATTTAGCTTTGTTAGAGGACATTAATCGCAGCCAAATATGAAGGACGTGAGTATTTAAAGATCACCATGATCATTTTTCCAAAGATGATTTGTAGCCCCAGCTCCTGAACAACCTACATTACGAAATCATGCCATTCCATCTTTAAGTACTGACGACCCTTGGGTTTCTGGCAACAGGAACATAACAACGAGAAGTGGCTGACAGATCGGGGGTGTCCCAGCCCACACCGACTTCCATTATTCCTATAGTCGTAGTATCCGGCTATCAAGGCAGTATACAGTATTAAGTTTCCCTGGTGTGGACATACAGGCAAATATTGCAATGCAATTTTCAGCAATGTCCAGCTTTCCACCTGGAGAAGAGGAACACAGGTTCAATAGATTTTAAATTCACCCATTTAAGAAAAGAATCTATCACTGTCTGGCTTGTTGAGCTGACCGCATTTATCTGAATTATTAACCGTCAGGAGACACAGCAGAACTCTACAATCAGCAGACTGACTTCTATTAGAAGTTCCAAGATCTAGATACAAACAAATGACAGATAGAGTGTTCTGTGTAGCTGCACCTCGTCTCTGTAACAAACTACCCCCTGGGATTTGTACCATTTCTGATCATGACCATTTTAAATCGAAACTCAGGACTTCCAGAAAGCTTTTAATATTTAGTTGGGGCTGATATTTTACTCCGTTTCATGTATCCCGGGCTGAGTCTTTCAACATTGTATTGTGTTTTATGCACCGTGTTGTATGATATTGTTTCCGTGACACCGTATTCTTTTTTTGTTTTACCCAGTCTTCATTTTACCTCCTGTTTTTATTATTGATTGTGAAGCGCCTTGATCACTATAGTGTTATAAAGCGCTGTATTCAAATAAATGATTGATTGATTGATTTAGCGGCAGTTACATGCTGCCATTCGACAATTTTGTTGTTTGACACATTAACCGATGTACTACCAAAAAAATGGTTTGGCGTTCCTCTACCTTAGACACTAAAGCTTGCGCTTCACATTCTGAGAAATTCCTTCCCCCCCCCTCCCCATCTCATTTGTGGCTCCATTGTCTCTAAAATGGCATTACAAACGTGGCCTATATGCTCATTGATATATACACGTGGCTAATTTGCATTGCCAATTCTGGGTAGGAATGGAGTGATCTTAGTGCGCATACAAGTATTTATACAGCAAGCAGGATTTATAAATCTGAACGATGTGTATCCTGAGATACACAAGGTTTTATAAATTTGACATCCAGTGTTGGTGTGAACAGAGTTCTCATACATAGGCCTACATTTATTCCTATGTATGCATTATGACGGGGCAAGGCACAGGCGGGGAAAAGACGAGAAGGAGCGGCTCCGAGAAGCAGGGATTTCATTAATAACACTGAACACATCAGGGAAAAAGCACAAAATAAAAGGGAGTACGACGGGGTCAAAATCAAACAGGAAAAATAAAGAATGAACCCTGGTGTGAATGAAACCATCAAGTGAATGCAACTAAAAGGACCAGTGTGAAACAAGGAGCAGGAGTGGCAGCAGACCTACAAACATGCAGGAACAGGAACACTGACTGACTGACAAACGGAACAAAGGCAGGCACTGAAACACACTGATCACAAATACAAACAAGGGGCAGTTGTAGCTTCACAGAATTAGGAGCGACGAGGACCAGGTGAGGAAAACCCAATCAACTGATGATTAATCGCATGGGCAAGGTAGAGTAGATACAGCTAACAGGCACAGAGAGGTCAATTAAATTGGGGAAAAGGTCCAAACTCTAAGGGAAAACAAAACTAGGATAACTGAATGACAGAAAACAATGAGTAAAACAAGAAACTGCAACTGAAATACTTATACAAACATTAAACCGGGAGAACTCCAAAAACAACAGGCATTAAATAATAATTAGTTGAGGCTGACCTCTGGCCAGACTCAAACCCACAACCACAAGAGGGGATTTGGGAATAGCAGGCAAACTTTTAGCCTATTAAGACATGCATCAGCCTGGAGAGCAGGTAAACACACTAGGGCCCAAGGGGCAACATGACAGAGGCAAGAACAGGATGGCCAGTGGCACCTGCTGGCCAAACAGGGACAAAATACATGGTACACGGCCAGTTGGGCACCGATCCTGACAGTATGAACATTTTCATAAATGAGCTGCCTGCTTCTTAGGGGATTGAGAAGGAAATGTCACAAGGTGATTCTCACGGGTATCACCGATTGAGAAGTTAAAACAAGAACAGCAGTGGCCTGTACTATAAGGCGGGGTTACTGGCTTTTCGGGGCAACTTGTCTGATTTAAAGTAGTCTGTGCAGAATGTAAGTGAATGAATATGAAGTCCATTTCAACTGCGGTACCTTAAATCTAAACCTATCCCGATAAGCCTGTAACCCCACTTACATAGTACAGGTTACAGGACAGGCCTAACTGCAGTTGAAAGTAGCTGTAGCAACAACAATTAATTTTTTTTTTTACTATTATTAGTAATAACAACAACTAAGTGTGCAATTATATTAAAGCAATAAACACAATCAATAAAACCTGCACAGTGTTTGGATATGTGTCAAAGACATTATCAAATAACGTTTGGAAGCTGAAATGACGAAAAAAAAGGCACTGGGTGTGGAGCATCTCTGAAAGGTTAGACCTATATTTACTACACGACGTATTTCACACAACATTTGTTTTACTTTATTGCAATTAAATCCACGGGATTAACGTGACAGCAGGCGAACTCCCACTTCAGCAGTTTCTTCGGCGTGTGATCAAAGTATCGTCTTCAGAGGCGAAGTTCTACTCAAGTGAGATGTAACTGTTTCTTGTCAGGATACTTAAAGGCAACCTATGTGAATATACCCTAAAACGTCAAGATTATTGGACTCTCGTCTCCAAACAAGTCGTTTGTGCGAAGGTGAAATGAAAAACATTTTGTCAGCTTGCATTTTACAGCGTGAAAAACAACAGGCTTCATGAAAATAAATGAGAGGCTAAATATATACTCACTTATAATTTAGGATGAGAATCTGTGGTCAGACGGGATCGGATGGTTTTCAATTACTTTTAAAAAGGATCACGATGTGGTTTGGTTTCTGTCCAGGTGATAATCAAGTGAGCTTATAAACTGCTGTTTTAAGCGAACAAGACGGCATCCATGATGATTATTAGCACGAACGGATAATGATATATCTCAAATTCATAATAGCGCCTCTTCAGGGATCAATATATCAAGGTACAAAAAACGACTGTTTTCAGCGCCGCCAAAAAAAAAATTCCTTGAGAGAAATTTAGCAAGCTTGATAAAAACCGGTTGTTGATCTAATGACTGTATTATTCTTGAGATTAAAATAAATGTTTAAGGTTCTAAAGAAAAACGCACGCCGTATCAAACATTTAATGACTGCATCGAACATCGAAATCATATCCGCCCAAACGGAAGGCATAATATGCAGTACAGATCTGTATACCTAAAGTTATTGCCCTCTGGTTGTCTGCACGTGTTGCACCAGTTTCCCCGTAAATGAAGGGGTTTAGATCAGGAGGGACCAATCTTATCCAGAAATGGCCAGTGTGCATGCAAGCTTTTGGGATAACCTTTAGGTCGGCTGTTCAAACCAAGGTGTGAGGAGTCCTCAGCCAATCAGTCCTCTAATTAGTAATCTAGTTAGGGCATTGCAGTGAAAACACACACACACACACACACACACAATTACCCTTTCTGGATAAGATTGTCCACCCTTGGTTAGGTGTTGCCTCACTAATTGAGCATTTGTCGTTACCTGGGCCCTTGCTCCCTGCTCTCTGCACCCTTGTCTTGTTCCTGGTCTGTAAATCTTGTCGACTTGAGTTTTGTTCCTGATCCTGAGTCGCACACTTTCCCTGCTCCTGTCACCTTGCCTTTGTCCACTGCTTACCTCATTACAAACCATTTACTCGCACCTCCATACCTGCCCCCCGAGCCTCTCCCATCACCTGTCTCTGGCAATCTGTGACAGAACGATCCAATCCCAAGCCAACAGATGCTACCAGTCCAGATCCTAGACCTGCTCTGAAGGCCAGGACCCTGCGCCAGTTCCTGAGTGTGTCGCTGTTTCTGCACTCCAGAGCCCTGTCCCACATCGCTGAAGACCCAAGTCCTCCTTTGTCTGGTCCTGAAACCTTGTGCTCATCCTTGTCCTGTATGGGGGATACTGCTTTGTAAAGGAGTTGAACAAGGGCATAGATTTAGGTATGAACGATACAGATGTGTCACTGCGAATATATACTGTGCGTGTTTAGGGGGCAAGGAATTTGGGGCTGATTTGGTCCCTACCAGTGTTGAAACCAAACCTGCACCCATGGAAGTGAATGTAAAGAGTATAATGCTATCAGTTAAAGAATCTAAGTGACCATGCACAATAAGCCAGGTCTTTCCATCCGTCTTACAACTGCTTATACTGGTCAGTCATTCAGTAAATTTGGGTTTATATAATTCCATTAATACACTACAACCATCTTCGTTTGTTGTTGTTATATTACCATTAAATAGGCGTCTACATCTACACCGCGTTACCGGCAATACGCCGCTAATAAGACACGGTTTTATTCATTAGATTTGAATAAGTATTATAGCATAATAGCGGAAACAAATTACTGTTGGACAAAAATGTGGGAACCGCAGGCAGGTAAGCATCAATCTTTATTTTATTAATTCGTCTAATTTCTAACCTCTTATCCTGGTCAGGGGGGCTGGAGCCAATCTCAGGCTGCATCGGGCACACCGATAGGTTACACCCTGAACAGGATGCTGGGTTAGCACGGGGAACACACGCACACAGTCATTTTCCTTAGGAAATATAATGACACCAATTAGCCTGCTGCACGTCTTCGAACTGCGCGAGGAAACCGGAGTACCTGAAAGGAACCCATGTGAGACAGGAGAACGTGCAAACTCCACACACAGAGCAGTCGGTCGTATTTCTGTTATCATTTTACGTACTGTAGCCCACTACTGCCATCTGAAGTATTCATATGGTATTATTTTAAAATTATTACTTAAGCTGATGAAATGCCTATGTTTAATTAAATCACCATAACACTTCACATTCAATTAACATTTCAAATCGTATCAAGATAACTATTTCCTAAAAATTGCCATTCTGATTTCTCTGTGTCCTGTGCCTGCATTGCTACTTTCAGTCAGTAATGGTAAGGAAAAAAATCTTTAGTTTGCGTGATTATTTGTTTACGCCAAGGTTTTCTCTTTCCTGTTCAAGAATGTATAATAATGACATGCATGGTGTGTTATTTACAATCATCCTAATGAGCAGCCATTGCTGTTGTAGTTGTTGTTGTTGTCTTTACATTTTCCTTGCGCTGAGGGGTGCTGATCGTGAGACACTGATGTATCAGGCCATGAACAGTGCTACCACCCCAGGGGAGGGAGGTCTGGCCTGAAAGGCTGGTGTTCATTGGCTGTAAGAGACAGCGGTCAAATTAGATGGGCGGGGCATGCTTACCACGTGACCCCCTCTATATCAACACATCGGCGCCATTTTTCTAATGGTGACAGAACCGAAGCTAAGGGGAAGCTGGAGGTGAGTCTCGGTCTTCGTATGGGAAACTCTATCTAAGCCCTTAAAACGCTGACTCCTAAGAGCACGAACGCAGGCTTCGGATAAGAGCATCCTGATGCCGAATGTCTTCCTTTCCCGGCCCTCTCTCTGGTCCGCGTCTGGTGAATGGGGCCTACGCGGGGCTGAAGGCAGCCCGGCGCTCCGAGGACCCGGGCTCTCTACCGTCTCCGTTTCCGATAATCACAAGCCTGCAAGTTAATCCGTGAGGGGAAACGGCGCGGTCAGTTTGACTGCTGTCTTGAAGGCGTCTGTAATTCGGCTGTTTGGTTGGCTTGATGGTAATCGGCCGGTAAATCACTGCTGTCGGATTAATATTTTTGCTAAAATAAAGGCACCAAATAATTATTTGGGCATTTTCTTCTTTATAAAAATAAATTTTTAGCCCGCCGGATGTACTGTACGCGCGCGTTTGTGAAAGCATACCGTTATTGTACTCATTTCCACCTTCTGGCTGGTATATAAATAGTCACAGCTATGTATGTTGCTGTGTTCCACTTAAGTGTTGGACTAGCTAATGTCACGGACTGCTAGTTAATGTTTGCCCTTGCTGATATGTAATCCTCCCTCTGTTAACGGTTCAGATGACACGCTTCGACCTCTTTAATGGAGGTGATGTTTGTATTAAAGAGGGAAAGGGCGTTTGGTGTCGTGCGCATTTGCTTTTCAAGCCTGGGTGAGTTTACAGCTGCCGTCTTCATGCTGGTGTTACTGGGGCACGGCGTGGCCTTGTCGTCTTGACTCATACCCACCCTTCATAATGTCATTGCTCCTGTTAGATGTTGCCCTAAGCTGGCGATGTTCTGATTGACCCCCGCGGGGTTTGCTGTGCTGTTGTGGTATAAATCAAGGAGGTGACAGTGTTTGTGGGCACTGCTAAATGTGGGAGTGTAATGGAGGCGAACTTGTTGGCTGGTGCAATACTTTGCGTCTTGTCATAATCCAGGGGTATCTAACTCCTGTCCTGGAGAGTTACTGGCTTCTGATGAGCCACACCTGTTCTCTGGTAAATACCAGATTACCCCCATTATAATTCAAAATTCTGGTCTGGTTAGTTTTTTTTCTGGCCCTGAAAGAAACTATTAAAGATTTTTTTTCTATTTTTAGTAGCTGCCTCTGATATGTTTACTCGTTTGTTTTCATTCCTGGTCACTTCTCGCCCACTCAGGAATGGATTCAAGACCCTTTAGGCTTAGATTTACACCACCTGGAGCGACTTCCCTGTCCCCCTCATCCACTCGCCTGGGGACCAGCCGCCTGCACAGCAGAGGTCGAACTCTGGCCAGCGATGGGTATACTAGGGCCTCGTCTATCAAGCTGGATTCAGATCTTGAGGTATTGAAGGAAAAGGAGGTTGACCCCCCACACACCCCATTTCCTTCATGACTGAACAGAGAAGTCACACAGGAGAAGGTTCTGTATTACAGTGGTACATGAGTTCACTTGTCTTTGCAATTGTTTAACGATCCTGCACCTGGGGGCACTGATTTCGGTGTCGCATTGGAATTCCCTGTCCGACGTGCATGAATATGCATGTTTTTCAATTCTCCGATAGCTAAAGATGATGATTTAACTACATTTGCCTAACTATATTGGCATATTGCCAATGTGCTTTTGCTGGGTAAACATGTGTCCACTGATCTGTCAGAGGCAGGGCCATTGGTAGGAGTTCCGGTACCACAGCGTTCTTGATGTGGTTTTTACATCCTGTAGAACTAAACTGGTTAAGCAAGAGAAAATGTGATTTAATCCAACAGGGACTGAAATTCTTCTAATTATGGATTGTACTCTCATGGGAGGAGAACCAATCTTGTATAGCGTTGTCTCCTTTGGGATTAAGCTCCCACCTCGTCTTCTGCAGCGAGGTTGTTTAGTAGCACTGTAGGTCGGCCTCAGAGCAGGAACCTTTTTGAATCCAGGTATTCAGGTTACTGCAGCTATATTAGCCCGTCTTTTTATAGCCGAGCCCCAGCTCTGTCGTCGTGCACATTTCTGCCTGCCAGTCAGGAGCCGATTGTGAGGATTGGGTTACAGGGCTGTTTTTCTTGATGCCTCACCGAGGGCAATGCGAGCCGGAGTCGGCATTGCGACAGATCGAGGCTTTTGGACACATGAGGAGCTGTTCAGGTGTAACGGACTCAGGGGGCGAAAAACGCCCCCCTCTGTTTCGGAGGCTTTTGTAACGTGGTGTCTGGAGTTAGTTTTCAGCCCGAGCTTCTGTGTAAGCATTAAGGGCTTTGAAGCGGGTCATCTTCTGGACTCCAGATGCTGTTACTGTTAAAGATTAAGGGTGGAGATGGTGCAGTTTATCTTCAAAATGGTTTCAGTTTCTGCGCTTTTTGAGGAACAGCACCCCTGAGGATAATTCGCAATGTGGTTTGAATCGGTTAAAGCTGCAGTTACAGCAGGAGTTGTCTCTGAATGACGGTGGACACCAGCTAAGTTTACGCTTGGTTAATTGGTCCACACTGATATACACCTGTGTTTTCCTGGAGTGATCCTGGGCAAGTTTGCTGGAAGGTGGCGGCCCTCCTGGGAGCTGGGTGTGATCTCATGTACTACCCTTTGGGGCACAGGGTTCCAGGTTCAGCTCCTCTAGAGAATATGGGATCTCCGACAGCCGCCGCTCCAACTGGAAGGTGTCCTCCGCCTTGACAGCAGTCACGTCATGTGATCGCCCGTGGGCCGAGTCCCCGGTGGGGAGCAGGAGCAGACTGGTAGGGCAGTCCCCAACAATCTGTCCATTGAGTCTCTGCTTAAAACGGGGATAATTACCTTGCATTTGGTCGAATGATCAAAATAAATGAAATTTATTTTCTCTAAACTTCCAAGCTGCACTGCTCAGTATCTGCGCCAGAACTCTGGGGAAAATCAGTGGTGTTAATTTATAGGGTGGTTCTGAGCCACTGGGGGCCTGTTCCGGCTTTCTGAATGGAACCCAGGACAGCGATATGAAAAGAGCCAAGATCTCCTACTGCAGCAGAACGCCGTACTCCAGAGAGCCATGCTCGCCCGTGCTGAGTGGAGCCTACTGCAACCCGGGTATGGATGGCTGATCCCGGGGACGGGGGGGGGGGTTGAGGTCCAGCGTCATACAGCATGCCCCGTCATGTAGTGCTCATTTAACATGTGTGTGGTAATGTGTATGTTATTGGAAACAGTTTTTTTCGTTTTGCTTTTATCCTGGGGGTGGAGATGTTTGGTCAAAGAATATCTTTGTTTTTAACTTTATTTTTCTTTAATGTACATGGCAATAAGCAATATGACCCCTCTGTTTAGATCCGTCATGGCAGGTCCGCAGCACCCGCTCCCGATCTTCGTCCTCGTCTCCCTCCGAGGGCGGGTGGTCTCGCCGGGAGCACGATGGTCTCTCCATGCACCCCCCAAGGGCAGCTGGCCTGGCGTCCTCGCTGTGTGCGTATACACGCCCCATATGTATTTGCTTGCCTGTTATTCTGATAAAACGCGTTGTTCCTTTTGGTTCGTTCGAATGGAATGATCCGGATGGGAGTACAGTGGTTGCCCCCCCCTCCGTTAGTAGCTCTCATGCCGGGTTCATTCGATATCGGCTTCGGAGTCGGCATCTGGCTCAGCGTTTCCCTGACCTTTCGCCTTCGCTCTGTGGCTGCGGCGATAGATGCACGGTGGAGAACGCGTGCGCTGCTATTGCAAGGTCCCACCGTGCGTCGAATGCGCAATGGGACGTAAACGGCTCTGCTCGATAACTGTGTAAAACTAGACATGGCTACTGGGCCTGATCTCTCAAGTTACCGTGACGCCGTGAACCGATCGGCTGTCGGGGAGATGAGGTGGCGTCATTTCTAAGGCGTTCTTGGTCTTGGGTTTTAGCACACGGTGTTCTGCAGGAGTGAGATGGAGGGACATCTGCACTGCTTGGTGTGTTGGACACGCTGACGCGTTGCATAAAAAAAAGGATTCTTCACAAAGTCAGATCAAGATGCTTTGTTCTAGTCAATGCAGTGATACTACAGTTTTGTGAGTTGAAGTTGCTTCAGCCTGTGGAGGATTTTCTGGACCACAGATGGGGGATATTTGCTGTAACGGCACACAAACTTGTATGTGTGTGTGTATATATGTGTGTATATAATATAATATACAGTAATATAATGTAGTGCCAGTAGTCTGAAAATGTGTGGGTGATGTTATGTAATGTTTCCTCCCCCCATGTTTGGTTGCCATGCAGATCCTGAGCGTTCGGCGTCGTCTTACGCACAAGGGGCTCGGCCAAAAGAGACCTTCACCTCGGGTCAGGTCAGCGGCACGACCCGGCGCCGGACCGGCCACTATGAACCCTCCCCGCTGTCCCGTGACCCGTGCAGACCCGCCACCCCGTGGGCCGGACCGTCCCGCTCCCGCTCTTGGTACACCGGCTCGGCGGGGTCGTCAGAGGCCGCTGCCAGCAGCGGCGGCGCCCCCCGCAGGCAAGCGGCCGACGGCGGGAGTCCCGAGGGCCGATGCGCCACCAGGCAGCTGCTCTCCCGTCTGGCCAGCAGCATGTCCTCCACGCTGTTCTCCCGGAGGCCCAGTCAGGACTCCAGCAGCTCTGACTCTGCGTCCTGCTCCTTCGACTCCTTGGAGGACTCTGCCGACGCCCAGCGAGAGGAGATCTCCCCAACCAGCGGCAGCAGTAGCAGAAATGGCGGCAGCGATCCTTCCCAAGGCCTGCCTTTCCTTCGCCGTCGCCATCACGCGGCGCGGGAAACGCATGGTGCCGAGGCCGTCCCAGAGCCTCCAAGGGCGGGAACCTCCTGGCTGTCGTCCTCCCTGAGGAGCCGCTGCACCCCCCTGTTTTCCTGCAGGAGGCGGGAGGGCCTCCAGGAAGAGGAGGCGCGACAGCCGTATCGGAGCTCTCCCTTCCCTTTGCGGAGACGGGCTTCTCCGGAAACCAAAGCCACCGATCAGGAAGAGGGAGAGGATGATGACGAGGAGGAACCCGAAAGCGCTGGAGTAGTGGGGTCACCGGGGGCCGCTGGGGCCTCTGACACCACCGTGCCGTGTCCTCCGCCCGCAGGCAGAGCCCGTCGGATGGCCGGGGTCACACCCAACTCCCTGTTCCACGTCTCTGTGTCGCCGTCTCTGGAGAGCTCGCTGCCCGACAACGTGATGATCACCGTGGACATCATGGCTACCGGGAGAAGTGGCCCCGAGATGGAGAAGGCTTCCTCTTCACGGGATCCTGAGAAGCTGCGGAAAATAAAGGAGAGGTAAACCAGGGAGGGAAGCTTGGCATCCATGTGACGGGAAGGAATTTGTACGTTTTTGGTATGATCGGCCATGCTGAATTGCTGCCCCCTGTCCCCCCCGTCAGCCTGCTGCTGGAGGAGTCTGATGAGGAGGGTGACCTTTGCCGCATCTGTCAGATGCCAGAGGAGTCGCCCTCCAACCCGCTGATCGCGCCGTGCCGGTGCACCGGGAGCCTGCAGTATGTTCACCAGGACTGCATGAAGAAGTGGCTGAGCTCCAAGATCAGCTCAGGTAAGGGCCTTGCTGGTGCACCAGTGCAGTCGCGCGGACCTGGGTCCGGTCCTGCCCGTTCACCGGTAGCGTGAGACTGTAACTGCGGCTTCCAGGTTCTGCCCTGGACACCATCACCACCTGTGAGCTGTGCAAGGAGAAGCTACAGCTCAACATAGACAATTTTGACATCAATGAGCTGTACAGGATGCGTGAGAGGGTAAGGCCGGCCGTAAATAAATGGAGCCGTGGATGGACCCCTGAGGAACCTCAGTGCCTTGTGTTTCTGCCCCGCAGTCAGAGAATGAGTTCATAAGCTGCGGCCTCTACCTGGTGGTCCTGCTACACCTGTGCGAGCAGCGTTTCTCGGATGTGCTGGGAGCGGCCAATGACGCCGGGGTGAGAGCTTGGGAGCTGTGCCGCGTTCGGGTCTACACCTCCCGTGAGGGATTTGCATGTGTAATCGAGGTTTTCACTGCTTAACGTCTGATTAGCGAGTGTGTGAAGGAATGTGGCTGAAAACTCTCTCCCTCTCGCCCAGTTTTTCAACATGGCGAGAACTCTTCATGAGTACATGGACGAGCTCGAAAGTATGTCGAATCTCCTCCGGGTGGTCTCTATGTGGTCATAAGTGTGTATCGTGGCGTGGGAGACCCGCATCCGGGTGTCCATCGATCATGCGTGTCAAGGGACGCGGGCCCCGTAAGGTTACAGATTGGGTTCAAAGACACTGAAGGAAATGCGATAGGGGCTTTTTGCCGCAAATGTAGTCTTGAAGGCATACGATCCGTAAGCGCCGCAGATTACTGAAATGCTAAGAGAACCTTTAGTGTGTCTCTTAAGCGTGCAGGAAACTAGGCCATACAGGTCGGAGGTTGCAATAAAAATGGCTTCTAATGGTCAATGTCATTCGACTTGCCTGATCTCAACCCATTTCACAAATTAGGTTTACTCGTTTGGTCGTGCAGGGTTGATATCCTAACCTGACCTCTCTCTCTCTCTCTCTCTCTCTCTCTCCCCTCCCCCCATCCCCAGGCTCGAACGGAGACTCTGAAGAAGAGGTGCCAGACCGCAGGCCTGCAATTCACTTCTGCGACTTGGATGACGACGATGATGAAGAAGACTATTGAAAAGCCCTCTGACCTTTGCAAGTTTTCCGGCAATTTTTTCAGTGCTGATGTGCTTTCTTATGTATAACTTGGCAGAAGCAAGCCTACGGCATTGAACTCTTGACTTGTTTGCCTGCAGGGGTTCTATCGCTGATTTAAATGTGATTAGGCTGTTTCCCCCCCCCACCCCCTTTGATTGCGTGAGGTCTGTTCATATGAACGATAAACTGATTGACCACTAGCCATATCGACAGTTCTGGTGTAAAACTACTGTGTCATTGTCTTGCCCCAAAGGTGACTTTCACAAGTTTTCATTCATCTTCCCTTGTCAAATTAAGGTAAAAAATGAAAGATGGATTCTTTACTTATTGTGTGTTGCTTTAATTCCCTTTGTTTGGGGGTGGGGGGGAGAGGTCTGGGGGGGAAAAAAGCAGTTTTTCACCACTGAATTATAGTGATACTATTTGTCAACCTTTTGCTTGCTCTTTAGGTTGGGGTATAAAATGTCATTTCCTTGGTGAAGCTGGTTGTTCATGTTTTAATAATTAAAATTTAATAAATAAAAATCTGATGTACAATGTGTCAATTGCTGGTTAAAGAAACTCCAGATGTATCCTGTCTTATGTTCCTTTTTGCCTGTAGGGACATCTGGCCCCAAATCTGCTCAGAAAATAGAATTCCTTTTTCATCCACAGTGGACTTTTTTTTTTTTTTTTTTTTTGGACTGCTCCAAGATAGCAGTACAAAGCACTTAAAGCCAGACCTATTCTGGGGGAATTTGAGGCAAGACTTAAACCTTAACACCCCTTTTGGTCTGGCTACCCCTGAACTAAACATTCAATCTTGCCAGCAAAGGGTCGGTATGTACACAGGTTTTTGGAATAACCTGTAGGTCAGCCGTTCAAACCCAGGTGTGAGGACTTATCAGCTGATCAGTCCTCCAATTGGTAACCTAATTAGGGAGTTGCAGTGAAAACGCGCGCATACACACTGGCAGGTAAGAAACTGCTACCCCTGAGTTGAACTAGGACAGTTTTGTTTGGGCTAACAATGCCTTGAGAGAAATTTCTCTGCACTGTCAATCACTGTGTTAGGCTGTACCTCATTGGTTACTTCAGATTCCCCCTGGGATGAAGCAAGCGCTGATTGACGTTCTGCTCACCTTGGGTTTCAAAGCCCTGTTTCTGTCCTTCATGGGTAAGATTTGCCGCAGCATTCTAATTCTTAAGCCTAATTTTATGCCTTAAAAAAAAAAAAAAAAAAAAAAAAAACCTAAGACGTTCTGGAAAATGTGACATGGAAATAGGCTTCTTCAGGGTTTTTTTTGTAGGTTTGGGGGGGTATGGAGGTGAGGTTGTTGCCCTTGCTGTTGATTTGTAACAGCTGTAGTCTCTCACTTTTGCTTTGAACACCGGCCTAAATTGGGTAAATCTGTGAGCACTTTCCATTTCTCCTGATGCTGTAATGTGTAGGACGGCCACATGGCAACTCCAACAGCTCAACCCCGGGATGGGGCTTTTACATTTGAACAAACAGCTGCAGAAACTTCCTTTGTGGAGCGTGTGCAGGTTGGCGAGCGAGCCAGCTGATTCAGCTTTCCTGTGATCTGTTCGTTTAATCTCACTCTGCTGCTTTGCATTACCTGTGCTCTCCATCCATGACTGGCAGACTTATTACAAGCTAGATGACAGATTACAAATTGGGGTGAGATGTTTTAATCCTTGATTATTACTCTGGCTACGCTGACAAAAGATAATGGTTACCATTCTCTGACAGGCCCAGCAGGTGCAGTCACGGCCTAAAACCTGCAGCATGGGAGGAGGTTCCCAACTAATTTTCCAGAATGATCTTCCTGAATACCGACTCAGACCCAGAACACAAAATACCACTCGAGTGTTCTTTAAAGGGAGTTTATTGGAAGACCAAATGGAGGCAAAAAAAAAAATCATTTGTTTACAATATTAATAGGAGTGTGACGTTGCAGGCTGATCAATACACGAGGAATGTCACTGCTAAGATTGAAAAGCATCTTTGGTTTAGATTTTACTGATATTTTAAAATAAGTTCAACTATTTACAACCCACGACTGTACAACGAGTGCAATTTCAGGCATTTTTCTCCAAATATTTGTGCTTAAGTTCAGAAAAGTACAAATAAGGACACAAAGTGAAATCTTAAAGTGCTCAGAACCTGCAGTAGTTTTAGTGCATATATCCGTTATATAAACACAGCCTATGAATGAACTTTTACACATGAAATACTTCAATTAATGATTACAAGTGTGATGCAGTACATGTGCTGAGTGCAGACTCAGCCCTATGGTTGGCTGTTATATGGCTTTAGATTCTGTAATTGTAAAACGATTTAACAAAATGCAAACAATTCAACTTCACCATTTGAACAAGTACCCAAGTCAAACCGCACAAATCTCCTGGGACAGACAGTATTTTGATTTCTGCGAGTCGCGAGAATGTTGCTGCTTATTGCTGAGCACCATACACTCATACAGAAGGGTTAAGAAATTAAAATTATCTACACTTATATAATCATTAAAAATCCTCCACAGGAAAAAAAATGACAAAGCTACACACACACACACAAAAAAAAAGATTTAAAAGAACATCCTCAGTGCTTCTGTTCAAAAGCCAAAGAAAAAACACCTGATCAGTTGTAGGATGCCGAGGGCGGGGGGGTTGTTCAAGGAGTGAGGT
>JAABNY020000034.1:21674336-21686823 GCA_015164015.2 Brevimyrus niger
GTTCCAACAGGAGATCACCAGGCATCTCACTCAGTCACACAGCCCCAGTGCCTGCACCCGCCTGCACCCGCCTGCACTCGCCTGCACTCGCCTGCACCCGCCTGCACCCGCCTGCACAGCTGAGCTCATGCCAAGGCAGGTTCAGCTTATTGTCGACTGGCCTTGCTTATTTTATTTTCTGTCCCTTGGGCAGAGGAGGCAGAGCGGTCCGAACGGGACTCACCCCACCCTCCGGGCATCCAGTCATCAGCACGCTGTCATTCACCTCTCCCTTCTTCATACACATGAACGCCTGTTTTCTCTCACACGGGTCGGTCCTCCACAGGAGAGTCTGTTCACAGAGACGAGCGAAAGCTTAAGGATTCACCGTTTCTTGCATGGGAATAAACATCAGCTGGTAAGCAAGCCTCACACACAGGGATCGACACGAGCGTTTCTATATTAAAGCTCAACCTCACATCCACATTTTACATTGATGTGTCATCATTACTATTTTAATATCGCATGTAGAGTTTTTCCCCTCATATAGTAATGCGAAGGAAGGACACAGAGAGACAGACCTTTGCGGAATAGGAGACACAGGTGGAATTGCCTTGCTTAGCTGGTTGGTTCCTGGCCCAGTAAGTGAAGGTGACCGGTGAGAGTTCAGCCCAGCTGAAATAGACTTGCTCGCCGTCACTCCTCAAGCCGGTCCAGACGTCATAACCGTCGTCTGCAATGACCGAGCACAGTGTCGCTGCCTGGTGACAAGCGCCCGCACACCCACTCACAGTCGCGAGGCAGACACTGTGTATCACAGGCTGTCCCTGCTTGGGCTGCAGCACCACCAATTTACAGCTCCATCCTCCACACCAAAGGGACAAACAGCCACGAAACGATTTAATGCTATAATTAATTTTCCTTTCACTCCAAACATATGCTGCAACTTGTGTTAACCTTGTTTGCTAGTCTTTACCACAACACAATATACTGAGTGCAGTTGGATGGGAATGTGGGCGGGGCATACTGGCATGGAAGGCGGAGCTGAGCGCCTCCACGTGGCCGAGGCTGTTCACACTGAGCAGGTTGGCGCCCATATCCTGGCAACGCCGCTGGGCCTCAGACATGGGTTGTGGGGGCTCCCTCTCCAGCTTGTAGCAGGAGCCGTTCCAGGGCTGCCAACCCAGCTCGCAAATCGTGGGCCGGTCCACCCAGCGGGCTGGGGGGGAGCAATGACAGGGAGGGGGCCGAAATTCACTACAGGCCCAGGGGAACACTTCCCGGAAGCAGACATTGGAATCTCCATTTCACCGCTCATGATGACTGCATCAGAGGCTCACCTGACGACTCAGGATTTGTCCCGTTCAGGGATTTTTTGCAAATGTACGGCAGCTTCTCGTCACAGTCTGCGCTCCCCCAGAATCCTTTGGGGTTCATCACCCCACAGTCCCGTGTGTTCAAGATGGAGGTGCTCGGCATTCCTGGGGAAGGGAGACAGCTAGAATCAATGCAGGAACCCGGCTCACAATCGCCTGTCATCATCAATGTTTCGTCTCCTGCAAAGCCGCTTACAGTGTTACACTATATATTTTTTTTTACTGACATACTTGGGGTTAACAACAGGTCTCACCTTACGGGACTTGAACCTGCAACCTCTGTAGTCACGTGCATAACTGCAACAACACTGTCTCTCAGGAGCGGGTAGGACAGGCACGGCCCCACGCGTTAGTCGCATCAGAGGCGTCCCGCGTTCAGGCAGCCCATAAAGGGCGCATTCAGCACACTGGTGTGTTATTCAACGTCCCTAACAATGCCCAGACGCCGTGTGCCCAGTGACCTCGATCTTGACAAAGTACTCCTTTGTTTGCACCCCCCCCCCCCCTGCCAAGCGGCGGGTGGCGCGCTCCTGGGCACGGCCTCCTTGATGCGGCTCGGGACCGATAATCACCTTCTTCCCAGCGGACTAAGGCAAGGGGTGATCCGTCGGACCACTGCCAGCCCTGATCCATGTCCAGCTGCTCCAACCCGATCCAAACCTGAGCGGGAGAATTGACCCCCACTGGGTGTGGGGAAAAAGAAGTGACATATTTACAGGGTTCCGGGCCGGCCTTCTTGATACAAGGCCCGTCCAGGCTTTGCGCAGCTACAGTCTGCTACACCCGTCATCGCAAATACTATCACTATTATTATACATTTGTGATTAGAAAGATTAGAAAGTTTGAGTTGTTTATGAGTAAATGTGGTGTTGCTTGTGGCATCAGAAGGTAAACAGACACCCGGCACATCAGTGGGGAGTCCAGTCGAGTTGCTCAACACCTGAGAAATACTTTTAGCCAAAAGCAGCTTGTTTATTTTCAGTTTAATTCCCGAGTGCTGCTTAGTGTGAACGTCATGCCAATTCAGGCACGCCAAACTGCAAATGGGATTTATTGCAGTGGACCGAACTGCGGCTCCGAGGGCAGGTGAAGGCCGCCGCGCCCGTCCTGTCCAGAGTGTGAGGCATGGCGGTGCTCTGTAAGAAGGCCTCGTTTCTCGTCAGTCCCTCACCTGAAAACAATTGCAGCTCCTGCAGGGTGGTGATGCTCAACAGGTCCGCGCCCTGACTACGGCAAGAAGCACGGGCCTCGTGCCAGGGGAGAGCCGACTGCAGGTTTTGCTGGTAGCAAAACCCCAAGCTCGAATTCTCCCATAATACCTTGCAGCCGCTCTCTGTGAATGGAAAGCGGTCCCAAAAAAAGTGAGAGACTTCGCAGAAGATTACAACGCGCATACGCACAGTCGCTTATAACTGCCACATTATATTAATAAACAGCGTCAATCGTACTGCGGAAGGTCTGTAATGTGAAGCACGAGAAACAGACAAAGCGATTGGGTTCGAACGAAGGCAACGTGCAGTTTTAATGGTCCATTAAGCGAGGTCCCGTTAGACAGCCAGAGCCGTCCAGGATCCCTCGCCTGCCTGGTAATGACGGATTACGGAGGAACACCTGTGAGCTAAGAGCCTTAAAGAACATTCCAGGTCCTAATGCAACCCTCTGCACGACCGGCAGTGAGACCTAAAGTTTAACCAATAAAGGAGGCTGAGAACCAGTCAAAGGCTGGAGTGCCCCCCGCACACCACTGTCCATATTGAACCTCTCGCAGTCGGACAGAGGAGGGAGGCACTTGCCGGGTTTGAGGCAGTGTCCCCACTTCCTGTCCACATCGAAGTTGCCGGTGGTGGAGCACCAGGAATGCCCATCGTCCGCATCGTTTGAGAGGCATCCGTAGACCCAGCTGCCATTGTAGAGAAAGGGGAAGTTGCAGGGTGCTCCGTAGGAATTCCCCAGGGTGGTGTGCATGACTATGAGGGCAAGTCAGGAGAAGGAGGGGAGGGTGGGATGGAAACGTACAGCTTCAGCAACGATGTCATCTCGTTACCCAATCAACCCCCCCCACCACCACCACCAGAGAACATCACATTACCGCAATGAAACTCAAAACGCTTCCCTAAACAGATTGCAATTTAAGAAAGGATCCTTTTCCCTTTGTCATTTGTGGCGGACTTCTGTTATAAGATAAAAGAAAGGAGAAATGCTACAGGGGATGGGGACAGAGCAGCTTGGTAGCTTTTGGAAACCAAATTAAAGCGAAAGACTTCCTGTTGGCAAGGAGAATGTAAAGTTTCGTTTCATACTTCGAGAACATTTCAGGAGAATTATTACAGAACTATGACAAAAAAACATGCCAGTGTAATTATATATACATTTATACGTAATCGATCCCTGGAGGAAATTCTCTTGTACAGGCACAATCGGGCTATACGACTCAAAGCATCCAGGTTAAACAGCACTGTGCCAAAGGGACGCTAGCTGCTGGGAGCAAAGTGCCTCCTCTCTAAATAACAGATCATGTTGACTGTGTCAGAAAGGCCTTCTCTAGCATAGCTGCTGAAGCAGCAAAGGTCCAGCAGACGCAGTCACGTGCCTGACTGTGCACAAAAGGAAAGCAAAAACATATAAACGAAACAAATAAATTAGTCAGCAAGCAGTGCGTTCTGAAAAACACTCACTAAAGAGTGTCACCAGCTTACCAGTACAACAACATCCTTACTCATTGCTTCAAGAGAGCAAAGACACTATATAATTTGGTAAACATGCCAAACAGGCATGTCAGGTTAGGGGAGATGCTCAGAAAATACTTAAATTTCTGATATCCGTCCAACTCCATCCACACGCGCTACCAGCCTACAACCCACACAAGCAGAGAACCGACCAGGCAGACAAACAACACAGCAGCTGGACCAGACGTTGCTGCATCACAGCCGACTGACCCTGGTAGGGCCGCTGGCAGATGCTCTTCGAGGACTCGTCCCTGGTCCACCGGTCAGTCGAGTCCCGCTTGGCGGCGACCGTGCCGTTCACCACAGCCAGGGCCATCCGGTACTCTGTGTGCACGGCCCCATCCGTGCAGCGCCACCAGAGCATGTTGCCGGGGTCGCCGCAGTCGAGCAGCTGCAGCGCCTTGCTGCGCACCTCCAAGCCCAGACACTTGGTGCTGGACACGTGGAACAGCCGATGCTCGGTGCCCCACTTCCAGTGCTGCGCCTGGGAGTCGCTGCAGTCGGCCAGCTGCAGCTTCTGCTGCTCGTCCGCCAGGACACACTTCCCTGAGCTGGCATGACGGATAGCGAAGCCGTCATCACCTGGGAAAAGAGGAAAGGAACTGACTCGCACAAGCCTGCCTGTCCGTCGATTGGTCAGCGGCTCCTACCCTGTATCTCTGAGACACAAGTAACCTGAACAGAGTGAGCTTTAAGGACATAGACAGTCTCAGCAGCAGACCGACACGGCTAGAACTAAACAGGACTATACATTTTAAAAAGGCGTACACTTTTGTTGACATCTTAGGAGAACCTACAGGCCCATCCCATGCCATGATTCTTCAGTACACAGTCACTCCAATTCTAATTTTAAAAAAAATGCAGCAAATGATGAATCAGCATTATGATCCTGTAAATTATTCATAGATATCCCTGCTTGGCTACCCCCCCCCCCTCAAAAAAAAAAAAATCAAAAGCAATTCTACTTCACTTTCAGCAACAAATTTCCAAGGGGGCAGGATAAACAGGGGGAAGTCATTTTTACTGAAATCTTGATTCAATTACAAAAGAACAATAAATTAAATTAAAGGGAGGTGTACATGCCCCCTAATCATGACTCACTGATTAGCTATAAAACAGAAAAACGAGCATGATCACTACCAGTGAAAGTGAGAAGTAGTCCTAGATCATCATAGGGCAGATCTCAGGGCTGCGAGTTTAAACTGGTAACTGCAGGATATAAGTAATGATTGCGGTGATAGAGGCCTTTGTAAACAAAGTTTAAAAAACTGAGTTCAGGAAATGCTCTTAAGGAATTTTTAAAAATGGACAATCGTCAAATATAAAGAATAAAATTTCATCATTTTAAGGGAATATAAATCCTGCTCGCAAAGATCAGAGAAAAACAACGACCTCAAGCAGGAAGAAAGGAAAGCTAGAGCCATATATAATACTATTTAGTAACATTTCTCCTCTTTTTAACAAAGTTCAAATGTATTAGCCAAATAGGCTTTTGGTGAAACATTCAAGTTTCGTCGGCCGAAAACTTCTAGCACTGATTTACAGTCTGTTTACCTCGAACTGCCTGCTCGCTATGCAGATTAGATTATTGGCTACAAGAACGTGCATTATTGCATCTTTAAAATATGTATATTTCTTCCAATTAGTGATTATTTGGACAGCTTCTGTGCCGCGACGCCTCCATCTCGCCTCGGCGAGTTTCCAGCATATCCACAGCAAAAGAAAGTGGACTTTAATCTTTTATTGGGGGCAGGAACAATAATATGCAATAACATCAAACCATATACATTCCGATTTTTTTTTTACGCTTTCCGTCAGAAAGCGGAACAGAGTTTCGGTTCCCGGGACAAACGTCATGCGTAACGTCGATGCCACATTTCATTTATTTCTTTGTAAACACGTAACTTAAGACAATGCACCGTTAAAGCAATGTATATCCGTCATGGAGCTAATTGTATGGCATTAAAAGCTGAGGGGCCAGGCTGACTCTGAGTGACAGCGAAGCGGTTTCACTTTACGATGCCCGATCTTACCAGGACGTGCCGCAGCCGCGCCGTCGGAATCCGCCTTCAGGAGTCCCATAAGCAGGGGCAAACACAAGCAGAGCGCCGCCTGCGCACTCATTTCCTTATCTATGAAAGTATCACCTGGCTTTATCTATCACGATAACTGTAACACTTTGTCAGAAATCTGGCGCTTCAAAGACGAGCGACCTGCAAGGCAAAAATAAGGACTTTGACAGCGCCACTTGCACCCTCCCCGCCTCGACTCGCTGTTATGGCCATTTTCCCCCACCTCTCTCCCCTCTCAACTTTTCCCGCCCCTATTCATAGACGCGCGTCTGTGATTGGCCATCCGCTTTGGCGTCACGCCCAGAAGACCACGCCTATATATAAATACACAAGAAAAAAAAAACTCGGAACGCGTCTTTATGTTGTGCGGTTGCAGCCTTTATCGCAGCCGCATGTTGAAATTCATTATTCTGGTTGAATTTACATTCTAAAGACACAACAATTAAATGTTGAAAGCATAAAAAAACAGCTCAACTGTCACTACGACCTGAAGACCCAAACACTGTAAAGCGAGTCACGTGTAAGGACGATGCGCGGCGCAGACAGTTTTATGTTAAAAATAACACCTCCATAGGTGGGGGAGGGGAAACTAATACGAGTCTGTGCTTTGGTGGAACGTCCCCTCAACCCGGGACTCCCTTGGTGTGTTGGGTTTTAGTTATTTGAAGTGACGACAATAAAATGTTTTTGAGACAAAAAGAAAGCATAGCTGTGTATCAGTTACAAGACATCACAAATTATAGGCTATGTACGTACAGCTGCCATTTGGACCGAAGTGTACTGAATATGAAGTCCGCTAACTTACTTGGCAAATTAACCTTGTCTTTGTTGTGACGAAACATTTCCCAGAACTAGGCGCAAATACATAACAAAGTGTGTAATGCATTCCTGCGCGGCACCGCCCACGTCTCATTCCTATTGACTTTACACAGTACATTAGGTCTGCAGATCAGTGCTTAATATTATTATCTGTTGTGTAAAACCTTGCACTTTGTCTTCCAATAATATGGTGTGTCTAAATCCGAACTGACGAATTTTATTTTAAGATGTAAAGATAGATCGTACGTGGTGTATCACTTTCAGTAGATAATAGTGGTCTTGATTAGACAACGTTCGAAAGCAAACAAAACAGGCTCGACCCTCGCAAATTTCATCTGCACTCTAATCATCTATTGTAAATGAGTCCAGTAGATACATGAAAGAAAGAAATGCTGGTTTTAATGAGGCTACCGGGAAGAGAAAACCCTTATCTGGAAAGCCAGGTTAGTCTCATGAAAAATTACCCCGTGCGTTCCTCGCAATTATTTGTTGTATAGAAGGCAAGTATATACCGACTGTTCTACAGAATACATGTTCTGCATGTTGTCACTGTACTTAAAAAAAACAATTTCACTCTTTAATTTTTTTAGGTTAAGGGCCCCTTAAAGTAATGATACAAAGGGCAACATTTTGAGCAAAGTTGCCAGGCAATTCCAACGAAATGGCAGATCATCTGGATTGGGATGACAGCGAAAATGATCCCACTGACGATCAAAGTTATTCGAGCAGAAATTTACTAAAGTACTATTCGCTACAAAGGAATTATGCTTAAATACTCAATAGGTATTAGTGAACTAATTATAGTAGTTCGCTATTACTTCATTAGGAACTACTGAGTATTGCTGGTTTCATTGGGAATTATGTACTAAGTATGGATTGTTTCTAATAATTACTAGTTCATTTCTCATCAAATGAACAGTGCCTTTTTATCAGCTGATCAGGCGCAGACTTGTCAAAAAGGTTTCAGTCTTAAAGATATGGCATGCGTTTACACTAGGCCTAACATATCGCTATAATTTAAATATGATATTTGCGATCCAATCACTTTCAGAAGTATCGAGTAACCGAAACCACTAATGTCCAAGATTCGCAAATGTGAAGGGGGTTACTGTATGTAGGATAGCAGGCCTACTGCATATCCATAATTTACATGCTCTATTATCAAAACATATTTTAGGTTTTAATTTTAAACTATACATTTACATTAATCACATATTTACAAAACAACATTTAAACTTTATTATGCATTGTTCCAGTTATAGATTCCCACAATACTGAAGGTAAAAGACTTATCGGTTTACATTAAAACAGAAATAAAAGAATGCATGTACATTTTCTGGAAAAGTTGCAAATTACGGCGTTTGTGGTGTTTTATTTCTTCGAGTAAAACGTGACACGAAAAAGTACAAGCAACTGTCATCATGGACGACTGAAGAAAATGGACTCATTTATCCGCTCCTGCGTAATGTCCGGCAGAGCACAACAGCACTTTATTGGATATTATTAAAAAAAAAAAAAAAGTTTCAGCCCGCCGGTGGTTGCTTGAAGGAAGTTAGTGCGCTGCAAATGTCACGTATCAATATTTCCCTTTATGGCCTAGATTTTTTCATGCCATTCTCGTGATAATATAGGCCAATATTTAAACCCAAATCTTTAAATGTTTTAGCCAAAGAGAAGTGTATAAATTAACAAAAGAAGTCCAAGAACAGACACAGAGATATATGTATCCTAGCAGTGGAGTAGGATTTAAAATATCAAGTATCCTAAATCCGGAATATCTGAAAAAAAATTAAACCACCATTAATCGCTCGCATTCAGAAACTCATTATTGCACAATAAGCAATGCAGAAAATTGATCCCCTTTCAGCTAAGAAAATTTCACCGGCGTTTGAAATAGTTGTGCATTGCACAGCATGACTATCATCTAACAAGACCGGACATGTGGGGAGACTTAGGCCGACTTTCAGCGAACTTGGGCTGTGGGAAGATTCCAAATGTTTATAAGTGGCCGTGGGGACAATTTCCAGATAACTACACGCCGAACATTTGGTTTCTTTAGCTGGCGAAAACATTCAGTTTTATCCAAATAAAACCATGTCTGTTAGTTTAAATCCGAAATTATTCTTCAAAACCCGTGAAAGCTATCATACCATACCACATCTAATGCATCATTTTTATCTGGCCAATTAACCGGAATCAATTTATTAATATAATATTATTTATTGAACTTGTGTTCACAACGAGCAGCGACATTTGCAGATACTACAAAAAATGACGGAGTATTTCCTAGAGGTGGCGCTTCGGCTACACAGTAAAGTCAGACCGGCATGCCAGAATCAGATGTGATTCAGTCTCATGCGGCATCGATTAAAGAGTTTACACTGAGTTGTTTATGCAGATCGTCATAAACTAAACCCACAATGGAAAAAAGACCATTAACAGCAATGTTTAAAACTGTTTTTGACTTGTTTTTGCACATACTACATCACATTTACAGGAACACAGTTTATCCGTAGTATATATGTAACATTTATTGCGATGAAGAGAATCCTTGAGGAGGGAAAAATCTGTAATTTAACTGTGACAAACATTTGTATAATATAATGAAATGGTGATGCTTTATTATATAAAGTGTTAGCATGACTAACATTCCTCAAGACACAACACTCACTGTCTGTGTACAGAGAGGACATCATTCCAGAAGAGATATTTCATTCAATCCTGCAGGAGCCTCAGACCGAAATGGATGGATCTTCAGCATCTCAGTATCAGTAGAAGCAGAGGCCACGGTGTAAACTCTGCATAGGCTCAACATAGAAGCATAAATCAGCCTTAACACATCACTTTTGATAGTCTTTGGAGATGCATAAATCAGCCTTAACACATCACTTTTGATAGGCCTTGGAGAGGAATAAATCAGCCTTAACACATCACTTTTGATAGGTCTTGGAGAGGAATAAATCAGCCTTAACACATAACTTTTGATAGGCCTTGGAGAGGAATAAATCAGCTTTAACACATAACTTTTGATTGGCCTTGGAGAGGAATAAATCAGACTTAACACATCACTTTTGATAGGCCTTGGAGAGGCATAAATCAGTCTTAACACATCACTTTTCTTAGGGCTTGTAGAGGAATAAATCAGCCTTAACACATCACTTTTGATAGTCTTTGGAGATGCATAAATCAGCCTTAACACATCACCTTTGATAGGCCTTGGAGAGGAATAAATCAGCCTTAACACATCACTTTTGATAGGTCTTGGAGAGGAATAAATCAGCCTTAACACATAACTTTTGATAGGCCTTGGAGAGGAATAAATCAGCTTTAACACATAACTTTGATAGGCCTTGGAGAGGAATAAATCAGCCTTAACACATCACTTTTGATTGGCCTTGGAGAGGAATAAATCAGACTTAACACATCACTTTTGATAGGGCTTGTAGAGGAATAAATCAGCCTTAACACATCACATTTGATAGGCTTTGGAGATGCATAAATCAGCCTTAACACATCACTTTTGTTAGGGCTTGTAGAGGAATAAATCAGCCTTAACACATCACATTTGATAGGCTTTGGAGAGGCATATTGTGAATCCACATTTCTTCAGTGTTGGACAGACTTATGCTCTATTTGCCTCCTGGGGGTGTCTCAGTGAGTTAGGCCTCTGTGTCTGTGATTGGACAGTCTGTTGGGCCCTTGAGCATGACTCCTAAAGTCTAAATGGCCGAACCAGCACTCAGACCTCAGTGTCAACTCTATATGTGTGTGTTTGCAAAAACCAAAGATCTGGAAAGTACCTCCACTTGGGCAAAAGGCAAAGAAAGCACAATTTCAGATTTATTTCTTTATACCAGAAATCATTTTAACAGGAGAGCAACTTTTGACTCCCTTATGAAAATAATAAAAACAATTATTTAGTTTTTATTTACTTGCATCATGCCTTTCTGTCCAGTACAGCCGAATGCACCATGGCACAGTGTTTGGTGAATGAATCAAATTCTGATTCACACTGAATTCAGAAGGACTATGCTTTTGTGAGGGTTTTTGAAGTCACAAGATCCAAGTCTGACCCCTGAGGTGACAGAAGCCCCAGCAGAAGGGGTGTTTCCCACGTCAAGGTCACCCCAGGCTTGACATTTTGTATTTTTTGAAGGATGATCGGCAGCGGTGGTAACACACCCAGGGCTATAGCCCCGAGTGATTAGACCTAACAATGCCCATGGGGCTATAGCCCCGAGTGATTAGACCTAACAATGCCCATGGGGCTATAGCCCCGAGTGATTAGACCTAACAATGTCCATGGGGCTATAGCCCCGAGTGATTAGACCCAACAATGCCCATGGGGCTATAGCCCCGAGTGATTAGACCTAACAATGTCCATGGGGCTATAGCCCCGAGTGATTAGACCCAACAATGTCCATGGGGCTATAGCCCCGAGTGATTAGACCCAACAATGCCCATGCCCTGCAAGAATAGACTAAGTACCAATAACTTAGAAATGGTCACAGCCAGTCTATTTACACACCATCCTGAGGCGCGAGCAACAGCTTACAGCCTGCATGATGCAAACATATATGGTCTTCCCTCCTTCTCAGGTTACCCATCACACACCATAACATACTAAGAATTCTGCAAAAGGGTAAATTTGACGGCCTTAAGCAATGTTTCACGATCAACAGCCCTCGTGATGATTAAGAAACCAGTCAGAATGTCTTAACCTTGATGGTGGTGCAGTGATGCGAGAGCCCCACAGGGAGGCGACGTGGATCAAACTGCAACACCCCTGTAGGACAGCACAACACAAAAGCCTATACCAGGCTGTTTTCTGCAGGGCCCAGGACCAGGGCCAAGCCTTGCAGTCCTGGTGATGCAGTACAGGAGCCCTTGAAAGCCAAACATAGCAGTGACCCCCCCCCCCCCCCCCCAAATTACATGCAGCCAGAACTCAGTCAGTCATAGGTCTAACACAAGATTTTATTCAAACATTTTAACAAAATTAACAGAAATAAACTTAAATCAAAATTAAATTTACAGTTAAAATGTCTTTTTGGCTGTAACCAACACTAGAAAGAAAAACAGAGTAAAGTCTGTCATGTCACTGGAAACACAGGCTGCCTCTGGCAAGTCCGAAAAAAAAAAAAAAACTCCTCTTGATCATATAGACATCTATGAAAATCTTTTTTTTTTATTTCTTCAAACAGTCTGTACAAAAGTTCTTTCTTCATAAATTATTACTTTTTTAATATAATTTAATGGCTGTCTAGTACAAGATGGTTGATTAAATGCGCATTCCTTTCCCGAATCCCTCTTCAAACTCTGGACCCAGACGGCGTGTGGCACTTGATTCAGACACAACTAGCAGCAAAACGCCTCTCGGGTGCTTGACAGCTGTTTCGTGACAAGCAGGACCCCTCTGCTCCGTGAGCTACACGCCAGCTGCGAAAGTGGACCTGCAGACAGCGGCAGCTAGCGCCACGTCTCCGCGAACGACGATAACCATGTTCTGGGGAGG
>JAABNY020000034.1:21699277-21731540 GCA_015164015.2 Brevimyrus niger
AAGCCATACCCTCATGATGCGAGTGGTTGTGTTGATGTGACTCCCCCCCCCGAATGACGGCCGGATGAATCCATACCCTCACCTTCGCCATCTGCACCTGGACCCCGGTGGTCTTCAAGGCGGCGACGGCTTTCTGGGCGGCAGAGGGGCTATCGAAGTCCACAAAGCCGTAGCCTAGGAGAGACGGCGGGCGGGGGGGTGAGGCGGCCGGCGTGCATTCGGAACAGCATTAGCGGCCAGCGGGGCCGTGACCAGACGCTAAGGGGCCGCTGAGGTCTCCCCCCAGAGCAGGAGTGTGACAGGTGAAGACGTAAACCCAGACGGCCCACTGAGGGCGACCAGGTAAAACAAGCTAAAAATCTAACTGATTAACAACAATGTGTAACTATGCGGGTTATTAATGTGACTTGAATGCACAATAATTAATGTGACTTTTTAACTAGCTACATATTACTAATGAAGACGAGCTGTGATGTCACTATCGGGCTGACCGAGGCGTTCACTGTCCCCAGGGCCCTGGGTGCTGCCCCCGCCTGTTTAACCCCCGTTGACCACCTGCTCTACACGGGGCCCAGGAACCCAGGAACTCTCAGGTGGACGATGGGTTCCAAGACGCCGGAGGGGCTTATTTGGACTCGGACGATAACGCGCTCATTCACACACGGGATGGTGGCCGTGTGCTGTAGGCCACAGTAAGGACCTCAGCATGACTGTGTGGTTACCAGAGACAGCTCAAGGCTGGACTTCCACACACAGTGCTTCCCAAAGCTGTGTTTCCCAACCTCCTCAGGGACCCGGGGTCAGTCCACGTTTTTGTTGTGACCGTTGGGAACTGATCCACTTTGTAATGGTCAAGGCCCAGTGGTTGCTCTGTACACTATGCTGTTTAATCACTTCTTTATTGTGACTTTTGCATTGGAAGTGAATGAATGAGTACAACGAAAGCATGGTAAACGTGAAGGCAGCTCACGACCTTTCATGGTAGGGTGTACTATACACGCCCCCCGCAAAGTGTCAGTAGGAAGATGTGAAGTACTGTATCCAGACCACGCTGATTTCACCCCAGGCTGTCTTTACTGCCTCATGTTGGAAGGAGCATGTCAGTTGAGTGAAATTTAATTATTGCCATAAGCAGACGGATACACAAAGCAGGGCTGAATAACCCTGATCACGCACTCAAATAAGCCATTCGCCACGTCTGATTGAACTACATGATACTACGCTATGACTGCTGACTATCCAGGCAGATCTGCAAGACATTCTTTACAGGACTTGGTACCCAGGATCAAAGTTAGTCCAAAGTGAATGAAAAACACAGCCTGGAGACCCCCCACCCACACACACACACACACACAATAATGATGAGGTGAAATCCAATCAATCAGCGATACATACCTTTGCATTTGTTTGTCGTCTTGTCAAGGATGGCCTTTGTCGAAACGATCTTCCCGTACCTGCGAACAGAGAATTGTATCGTTGGCCGAGTTCAAGCACAGACCAGCGGAGAGCACCTGTCTCTGCTGCTGGGGGCGACATCACCCTAAAAAAGTACGGCGTGGAGATCTGGAAGAGGATGCATGAGTGGTGAAAGGAGCCAACAGCCCAAATCGCTAACCAAAAGCCTTTTATCCCTGGGGGAAACACCCCCCCCCCATTTCAAACACAAAGACTGTCAATGCACTTTGATGCCAAACTTTCCACCTGGGCCACCCAGTAAATGCCACAGGTCATAAGTTAAGGAGGTGGAGCCTGTCTTAATAAAGGTGACGAGCTGAAGATTCTGAGAAGACCCGTGTGAATGTCAACGATCAGCAGAATGACCAATGACTTATTTTAGAGAAAGGGATTTTTACAGAAGCAAATGCTTACGACTGACTGAAGGGTGCTCCCCCCCGCCCCCCCACCCCCCAGTCAAGGGATGTAAAACGGCGGCCTTTAGCTCATGAGCATAAATCCCCTCAGTCACTATGCACACCACAGCGTGCCTCAGCTTGAGGACTTTGGTTTGCTCATCTGAATTGAGGAATTCGCATTTGCACTCGAGCTGAAAACTGGAGCAGATGCAATGAAATAACATCATAAAATCCCCAGACCGAAGGACGGCCCTTCCAGCACGCCAGGGACAGAGCAGAACAGCCCGCAAATGAGCCCACCGGCGCAGTGCCTCCGTTTAGCGCCGCGGCTAGCTGCCGTCGCCTCGCAGGAATGTGGGAATTTATCCTGCACTGCGCTGGTCGGTGGTCAAAAATGCGAAGAGAGCAAGCATTCTCCTTTAACGGAGAGGGAATGCAACCCAGCACTCAGCTGCGGGACAACGGAGAAGAAATTTGGGTGCAAGATGCATCACAAAAAGGAGGATACAGGCAAGGGCTTTTCCCAGCATCCGGAAACATGCCTGCCGGAACTGTAAGGCCCAGTGGAGGCTGGGAAGGATGACGCAGGCCCCAGAAGCTGACTGAGAGCAGAGGAGAGTTCCTTCCAGAGAAAATGCTGACCTCTGACCCTTTCCAGGAAGCGATCGGGCAGCGTACACGTGAATGAACCTTGACCCGAAGATGCCAAATGCAACATGAGCGCAGTTCGCGCGCGCAGGCAGGCACAGGCAGCTGAGTGACCTGCTGTTTTAACCCCTACAGCTGGTCAGGATCAGGGCCGTCAGCCCGTCCTCTGTGCCTCGTCACCAATCAGAGAGAGCCATCCCCAAGGCGGAAACACGGACGTAAATCTGCCTGCGAGCAGAAGCCCAGCAGAACCGTGTATTTCTGCAGTCATCCTACCACTGCGAATGAATCACGAGGACTGAATCAGGAGGCAGTCGTACCCTGTGTTATATTAACCAGATAAGAATAACGTCGATGCCATTAAACAAGCCCTCTCACAGAAATGGAAAAAATTATAATTTGTGGGTACATCCCAGAGAGCAGACTGCAAATAATTGCAAAAAACACCACGTAACGAAGCGACTGTTACGTAGAGATGCAGGATAACAGCAGGTTTTCGTTTCCAGGGTGCCGACTCAGCTGGTTATCCATCTTTATTAATATTAATCACTAATTATATTCTGTAAGGGGCAGCGCAGCGGTCTCACGGCTCCCGGGTCCTGCGTTCACTTCCTGTCCCGGCCGCTGCAACCCCGCATCCCATTAAGCGGTTATGGGAAACGGCTGGACAGCATGATCTGCATCTCAGCAAGCTTTATGAGCTTAAGACTAACTGAGTGCCGAAAGATTAAGAAATGAAGCGGGGGCTTTGCAACGGGAACGGGACACGATGTGACACTCGACGCGGCAAGATGAGCGAGCGAATCGCTGTCGTGGCAACGGCGTCACGGGGCAGAATGTAGTGGCTGGTTAGTATTCCTTCAGGAGGTGGGTAAATGGGCAGGGGGGGTGGCCTGGGGAGAGGCGGGGCCTCGACTAAAGGCGCACTGGCTCCATGCCGCGCGGACAGAGCGTTTGTTAAGGAGTGGGGCTTAATCGGGGGAGACATCAACTGCTGTTATAGCCTTCCCATTTCCCCTGACGGTGCGATGGTGTGAGTAGGAAGACGCACACAGGCACCAGTGGTGGAAAGGTGTCCTTCACCCACACTGCGGTTCAAGGCAGAGACGGGCATGCACTGCTCCAAGCTCCCGAGAAGGTCCGGAAGGTGCAGGACTAGAGCGCCCCGCGACCGAACCCCACACAGACTCCACCAGTGTGTAAGGTTTCAATACAAAACACCCAGGCACTCGCACGCCATCCACATGACGCACTCACGTCATGCTTGAGGGGAAAGAGCGGGCATGCAGGCAAAATTCCCGGTGTCATGGCTGGGGGTGGGGCTCAGCGGGACACACGCACCAATGCAGTGGGCGCATGGGCGGTCCCGCAACGCTGCCATTCCTCGCATAGTGCACAGCGCAAGCTTAGCTGCAGAACTGCAGTTTTAAGCTGCCGTGGAGGGTCTTTAAAAACATCTTGATTAGCACATACCTCAGAGTCGACCCGCCTAATCGCCAGTAATGACAACAGCGAGTGGGCCGGCAGGGAGAGGTCAGAGGTCAAACCTTTCAAGTATCTGGACATGGATTAGCTGGGAGCCGTGGACACGGGCTGGGGGGGAGGGGGGCACCAGCTGACCCCAAACACCGCCACCTTGCATTAATCCCCACTCTTAAAGGTTGCCTTAGGGCGTCCCCAGAGACCGGAATCTCACTCACAGACGTTTCCCACGGCAACAAGCGAGACGCCGCAGTGAGGAGTGATGGGGAGCTGGGGGCTTGGAGGTTGTAAGGTCACCGTAGCTCAGTGAAACACAACAATTCTGCCCGCCATTCTGTCAGCTGGAACCGCTCCCCATGGGCCCCCCCCAGGCTGCCGTGTCATTTCTCCCCACAAATTAAAACCGACCGCCCTCTGAGGCTCCCCTGCCTGACCCACCATGCTGTGGTCTGTCACTGTAACACCCAGCCCCCCCCTCCCTACCCCCACCCATACTGCTTTTAGCTTTTAGTGCAGAGGACACAATACGGATTAACACACAAAACTGTGCTCTAAACTGTTTAAATCCAACATACATGCATGACCACAGATTAGTTATGATACAGCAGAAAAGGCCTCTCACAGCCAGGCCACATGGCAATATACTGGAATACCAGCTGCTGCATTAATATAATTACTTTAACTCATTTAATTAAATTACATGTTAAATCACATATTGTATATAATTAAATTTACAAAAATCTGATTTAAATTAATATTGCAAATTAAAATGGCACTATCACTCACATTTTTTTGAAGGACTTTTTGATGGAAACAAATTTGAATAGGAAATACATCCCCCCACTACCCCAACTAATCTCTACAGGGTGAAATTGGGGGGGGGGGGGGAGTCCTGTGACTCACAAATAGTTTTGGGATGCTTGCTTAAGTGTTCAAAATCGGTTTCATAGCAAATGTTTAACATATCTGCACATATCTTCAACACACACATTTTGTTTTTATTGACATAATAAAACTGACTCATCCAGTTCTGTTTTTGCCATTTCGCTATTAATTGCAATTGTACTTATTTGCTCCCAAAGGGATACCAAACACAAATGTTTGGCGTTCTATGTTGCTGCAGAGGTGTTACTAATTAAAAAGTACCCCGTGAAACTGATTGTCAATCGCTTTTTAAACCAAAACAGCTCCTTCAGAACTAAAATTTATTAGTACCTGAATACTTTACTTTATAACCTCTGGTTGTTCCTAATACTTTTTGTAAACAAATAAAGTAATGATGTTTCTTATAAAACCAATAAATTGGTGACGCTTTTACTGAATTAAGCAAGCATCCCGGGACTTTCTGCGAACTCTGTACATATAAAATATCTCCTGTTCGTTAGCATGACGACATGCTAACTCTGCTTCATGCTCGGTCTCAGGACAAAAATGGCTGCCCCCTAACATCATGGCCGTAATATAATTATCAGGTGGGCTCTGCGCTTCCTATGCTGCGCAGTGGCCAGAGGGATCGCTGGTTACTCACGGCTGGCAAAGTTTGACCAGGTCGTGGTCGGTGGTCGCGGGGGGCAGACCCCGGATGTACAGATTGGTCTTGCTCAGCTGATCCCAGCCTGCTGTGCTGCTGTTGCTGCTGCTGTGGTTGGCACTGCTGCTGGGGCTGGGGGGGGCCATGGGTGGGCCGGAGGGCACGGCTGGGGGCTGCGGGGAGCATACAAGAAGATCAGTACTGGGTAGGCCTCAAAATCATGCTGGTCCACAATAAGACTAGAACAGCTAAAAGACATATTTTTATACAAGCGCAAGGACCCCTCCCCCCACCTAAAAAGAATCACATAACATTTTATATCAGGGGACATTAATAAGCCACATAAACGTTTATGTCAAAGTCAAGGACAAAATGCAGGACAGCTGGGATGGGGAGACAGTCGGAACAAGCTGGAATCCAGCTACGGTGTAGATGCAGCTGAATGCTGTAGGACCGAATCTTAGTTTCAGAGCGTCAGCCCTGTCCTGGACCTGAACAGACACCTCCTGGCTGCCCTAGAGGACAGCCAAGGAAACTGAAAGCCCTGTGCATTAGCATAGCACCAGCACTGCAGCTGCACATGTAAGGGGCTTGACCCATGCGGCTGCAGAAGGGACAGACTCTGCATGTCAGCGTTGCATCGTCGACACGACTCCACATGTACAGGGCTTTACCAATTAGCATAGCGCTGACAGCTACAGAAGTGGCAGGCACCGCATGCAAGCACAATGCAAGCCAACGCTGCAGCAGGCTTCGCGCATCAGCATGGTGCGGCTAGGGCTGCCGCACACGTGGCAGGCATTCGCGCATTAGCAATGCGCCTGCGGCTACACAAGTGGTGTGCTCCGGACGTTAGCGTAGCCTGAATGCATCGGCCCTATGGACAGCAGGCTTCACACGGTACCACAGTGCTGACAGCTACATGCTCTGGACGTTAACGCAGCACGGGCGTTGCATTTGCACATGCAGCCGGCTTTGTGTATTAGCCTGGCGCCAGCGGCTACTGGAGTGGCCGTCTCTGCTCATTAGCATAGCATTGACGCTACGGAGGCACTTACAACAGGCATCGCGCATTACGATGGCGGAACTAAGCGTCCACCGGGCTTGGCACATTAGCATAGCGCGGGTGGCGCAGTTGCAGCGGGATTAGCGTAGCATAGCATCGGCCCTGTGTGTGTGTGTGTAAACAGCCCAGGCTGTTAACACCCCCGACCAGAGACAACCGACCAAACAAGTCCGTTTCCACTTCCAGGGCCCCACCCATCCTCTCATCACCCCCTCATTCACTGCTAAGAAAAAAAAAAAGTCAACATAAGACATGCAAGACTACTACCTACAAATGAAAGCTCATTTTGTTGATCACCAGGCAAGTTCCTACAAATCTGTAAGAACACATCCATTTCACCTCGAACTGGGCGGCTGTTTCTGCAGCTTAAGCTGTGACACTTTCACCTGTGTTATGACTGCAACTCCACAGAGAGTATAACTTCTGCACTTTGCGAGTCGTGAGTATCCACACCCAGTGTGTATTATTCCAGACTGTCTATCAGACTGTCATTTAACTTTCCAAATAAAAAGTTCCCACCCAGTCATGTCTGCACGAAAAAACAACTCCTGCAGCCCTTTATTAACCAGAGGGCCTTGCAGAGCAACAGAAATAAGAGGGCCTTCATAATGAAACACTGGCTAGGAGCAGGAGAAACATGGAAATGCTAATAGTAGCAGACTGCTAACTGTGGAAGTTATTGAATTTCAGTGGATCCCCCCACCACAGCCCAGCACAAATCGCATATCAATTCACGGGAAAAGCGTTTTCGCCCTGGCCAAATAGAGCAATATTTTGATCATGCGACCAGAAGAACTATAACAGTCGTTAATTCAACCCCCGGTCACCCACTGGTAATAAAATGTGACCGCTAGGAGCTGAACATATTAAATGGCCGAACAGAAAGATGGGGGGGAGGGTATCAAATCACCATAACAACAGTGTCACCTTCATCCAAAGACAGAAACACACGGCATCGGGAAAAGGGATCCTCCATATTCCTGCCCCTGCATGAGGAATACAGGATCGCATCCAGCTAGCAGAGGCAGGCCGAATATGGCGTGCTTGCTAAACTTCTGCATGTGTGAGATGGCTCCCCTCCCCCAACACCCACAACCCCCCCCCCCACATCCCCAGGAAACACATGGAATCTGAAGCATGAAGTGCTGACTGAAAGCAGCCATTTTCAGCTGGCTGAGAGCCAAGTGCGGGGTCCCTCCTCTGGGACTCGGACTCCTCCAGTCCTGGGGGTGGGGGTTCGCTATCTGCTTTCCAGGTGCCCAGACCTCACCTCTGCCCAGCTGTATGTGAGACGCAGCCCCAGCTCTGCAGTGCGATTCCTACGACGCCAACGACATTTAAAAACAACAAGGCCTGTAAAAGTTGCTCCCCGGTCAAGAAAATATGACTGTGTCCACATGTCTGCATTGCCTCAAGCCCCCACAAGACAAACGAATTTCCACAGAGTCAAACAGCAGGTGTCAAATGAGATCGAAGGTGACAATTGTTAAACCGTTATTCAGAAAATTATTGCGTGCAAACCACCACTGCTTTCCCTCCAATGACGGGGACTATCACCAAAATCGCAATAGCACCAAGTGTCATGTTCCTGCATGTAAATAAAATGGCGTCACTATCCTTTCCCCTTATTCTCATGCTGAATTCGCTCTCCAAGAAGGAATATCAGGGTTACATCAGCTCTTCGGCATCCCTGTGTGTGGCATCACACCGCTGGGGGGTGGGGGGGTGGGGAGAGGAGCATTCGCCGGCAGGGGCGTATTTATTTATCGACATCCCTGGCAGGATGCCACCCCCAAGCGGGGCGACCCGGGACCTTAACGGCCCCGGCGGCGACGGTCCGCCATGGGACGACTCAGCGTTTCCGTCTTCGTTCGCCCCGCGCCGTCAAAACAGCTTAAGTGCTTTACCGGCCCCCGACCCCCAGCTACAGCGTCAGGCATAACGGCGCAAGGCACGCAGGGAACCTGGGCTGGGAATGCTTGGGCCCCCGGTCACAGGTATGCGCGAACAGGAACCACGGATCCACCATCGGAACCAGAAAGGGCTCTTTTCCAATTCCATAAGCATCGTTTCAGCAGCAAATGCCTGTCTAGGTAATTTATAAAGAGGAAAAAAAACAAAAAACAAAGAAACGTGTAACGACCACCGGGATTTGGATGAACGACTCTATTGAGGAGTAATAAAGCTTGCGTCACAAAAAAATTACATTAGTAAAGGAATCAATTTCTAATGATGTCCCAAATCTAAAACAGAAAAACCCTTAAAGAGCCTAGACATGAACTTAGCATAGCTTACCGTACCTCAGAAATACTTCAAACATCAGAACATGATTTAAAAAGGACAGGGAATAGTTTTAAAAATGGCTTATATGAATATTTTCAAGCAATAAAGTTTTATGGGAGAAGAACTGAAGAAACATTAAAAGGGATATCATACCTAAAATAACAGTTTATTCATTTTCTGAGCTGTTTTCTCACATAACCAAAGGAAACTGTTTTACTCAAATACCTAGAAAGGCATATTAAAAAGAGAATGGCCCCTTTGTTTTCCAGGAAAAAAAATCCCAGTTGAAAACAAAAGCATGCCGCTGTGTACAACTTCAACTTTCTATTGGGAAATGGCAGAGAGCAGAATTTATGCCTCAGAAAATCGCTGCTTTTTTATATGTAAGCCAATCAATTTTCACAGCTTAAAATTTAGGCCTTATAGACTTTTCCCTAATAAATTTATTGTACGGAACTCCTAAACCGTGCAATCATTTAAATCCCCAGTTTCCCTATAATCTATCTCATCATGGGGGAAAAAACAGTGGCAAACTGAGAGCAAGATGGCAACCTGCATGTGCCCGAATCTGCCGACCACCACCTACAATCCACACCTCAGCTCATGTGTGAAAAGGGAGACTCTCAAATGCAAAATGTATTCCTAATTCCTAACAGGCCCTCTGGTAAATATGCAGACACCACCTATCAGGCACGTTTGCAATCTCTGTATGTCCAGAGAGGTTGCTCAGGAATTCACCCTTCCAGGTCTTAGCCCACCCCCCCCCCCACAGCCTGGCAGTCATTTCTAAAGCTTAAGATCACAGATGATGAGGCCTAATTGGGACCTAATGCCCTCATTTGAACAAAAAGGCACCGAAGTCCCCTTCTTAACTCAACACAGTTAATTGTCGACCAACAGTTTGACAGCACCTACCACCACCACCACCACCACCTTTTTTCGTAGAGCAGAAGCATAACAAACTAGGTGGGCGTGGAGGGGGGGGGGTCAGATTGAGGACTAACAAGCGGCCTCCGGAGCAGAGCCCTTCTCGCCAATGCCGGAGGAACAATTGCACACTTTCTGGCCTGCTGACCCACTTTGTACCGAGAAAGCATCCAATTAGCCCAGGCGAAGAAGGACTCAAATCTGGCGTGCGTCCGCAGAGCTCCTATTAATCAAGTGTAAGGTTCTCCAGGGGCAAAGTGCGACGTCGACATTAACAACCTGTAGCACTAAAAATAAACGGTGAGGAAGACGGGCCAAATTAAAACAAGAAACTAAACTTTGTGAGGGGGGCCGCAAACAAGATCTCGGCAATCCCGCAGAGTCCCGATTAAAGCAAGGCACGCCCAATGCTTCCAAAATGGCCATAGCGGGGGGAAAAGGTCAATGCTGGCGTGCCTGAAGCAGGCTCAAAGGCGGAAGCGGCCCTGCTTCCATGGTGGGCTTCCTTAAAGGGGGGGAGCTGACCTTTCAACTACCCGACACTGACACACTATGAGATGCTGACTGGATTTTCGGGCTGATAAATCAAGGGTTCATGCACTGGACACTGAAAAATTTTCCCCCCTCCCCTGTAATCAGCGAGTCCCCCATAACTACGCTTGTCACCATTTTAATATCCCCCCTCTAGCCGATAGAATAAAATAACTCATCAGACCAAAGCTTTCCTTTTACCCAGAGCGTCTTCAACTAAGAAGCTGACAAAATCTTTTTCAGGATGAAACTCAGCACCTTTCATTAAGTAACGGGTACCATGTTATACGAAATCTTTTTGTTTCATACAGATGGGTCTGTAATTCAGAGAAAAAGCAAGCCATAATTCTGGTACATTTATTTAAACGAGATTTGGGGCAAATCAGACAACTAGGTCCAAATGCACATGACATTAATAACCATAACCGATGATAAAAAGTGAATCTCTGCAAATTCTGGAAAATGGCAAAGCCATTTCGTGGAAGGTCAGCCCCTCTCCGTTGCTCAGGGAGACCGGAGCACACGGTGTCTGCTGTAGATCTTGTGATATAATTTGTTACGGCCGCATACAAGAGCCCGTTCGTGACAACCGATCATCTGATCACCGCACCAAAGGACGAGGGGCTACCACGCCGGACAAGCGGCCTTGGGCGCTATATGATGGGCAAATCGGACTCCCGAGAAAAACCTTGTGTGTAAATACATCCATATGCAAGCACACATAATTACACACACACACACATACATATATATATGGCATATATATGGTCCGGCGACAGCAGCCCGGGGCAGAGCTGGGACTGGGGTTTTGACGACGCGGACGGCGGCAGCTACTGCATCCCTCTGCTTATCTGCCTGCTCCAGACCGCCCGAGCGCGTCGTATCCACGACGGCAACCCACGAGGTTTCCAATAACAAGCCTCGCCCAACGAGCCCCAGCCCACTGCTAATTCCTCCACCCACGGCGACCTAGACCGGTTCATCAAAGTCTACCGCATACCGGCGATTCACATCCGATTTCTTTCATCTCCTACCTAGAGCTCAACCCGCGGAAAAATAAAATCAAATCAAGCACTGTGGCTAAACCTGATCGAAACAGCAAGCTAAAAAAACTTAGGGATGGGGATGAGCATGAACATGCTGAAAGTGACTGAAGAAGTTATAAGGAAAAGGGAAACGCGAGGCTCACTATTCCACCGCACGGTGTTATAACGAGGGCAGTATTTTTCTTCCATTACCTCGATGCTAGATGAAATAACTAAAAGAGGATCATTTTGTAAACCCTATCTACACTCAGAATGTACTGCATCGCATCAGCTGCGCTAAATCATGCCGCTGGACAGTATTTCGGTGGTCATTCTCAAGCCGTGAAAATCAAAGTCGGCTGTAGGTCACCGCGATGAATAATGTCCAAATCGAGGAATGCATGCATTTCCGAAGGCTAACGATTTTACCGGCAAATGTCAGAATGGTGTATGGGAGAAACGAAAATTCGTTTTTAAAAAATTACAGTTTAATGGTATAATCCATTAAACGCGATGTATTTGCCAGCTAATTGATTATTATTGGACTCCATTGTATACAGTAATTAGACTGTTTTTAAGAAGCCGATTCCAATAACTGCGGACACTATCCATCTCTCATAATCACCCAAAGACGTCTAAAAATGACAACAGCAACAAAAATAACACACCGTGAGACTACGGCCAAATAGTTTTGGAGTAAGTCGAAAAATATTGACCCCTGGTATGTCCGACTTGGGACTTAAATGACCAACCAGAGCAGGACGGCTGAGTTTAAATAAAGGTTAAAATGTCTAAAAATATTTGCCAATGCCAGAATACAAATAAGGCATAGATATAATAACTCTCCCAATAGCATATATTATGTGAAAACAAATATTTCAGAAATCAGTTGTTATTGCAGCACCCCGTCCCGAAGGTGTAAAGTACATCTATTGGCCTGTTTACGTTCGAAACTGCTGTGTAACCATCGATCGTTCGCTTTGTAGCAAAAAAATTCAGGTTTAGCTTACCTGCTTGCGATACGGAGTCCTGACTGGGTTTACCGTATTTGAAAAAATCATCCTAGTGTTATTTTCGGTTTCTCCAGTACCCCGCGGTGCGTTTATTTTATGTATTTGTATCCACAAGCCTGGTTAAGTAAAGTTGTGAATCGGAGCTAAATGCAACATACAGCTAAATATTACGAAGCGATCCCCTGTAATCCTTCTTCTTGCGTGTATCTGCCACCGAAATGATCGCTATGCCAGGGAAAGATAGCAATGTATCCAAAATCGATCTTAACTTCGATCGCCCGACTAGTACATTCAGCTGAGTTCATTGATCCCCCCTTCAGTTCGCCGCAGCAAGGACCCACCCACCGTGGAAGGAACCACTTGGCTGTGTCACGCAGGGTTTCCACAGAATATCCTGCGTCGTAATTTCGATTAAACAATACAACTGTTCAAACACAAAACTTATAAAACTGATTTAAAAAATAAAAATTCAACCAAGCGACAGTAAGCTCTTTGCTCACCGATGGAAATGTCTATAACGCTACCGTGCCCCATGGATATCCCCGCCAGTTTAGGTTAGTTCATTCCGGCATGCATACCACGCATTCCATGCAGTGGCCATAAACTGTTCCGTAGCCAAAGCCGTGGAAATCCGACGGCAATTTTTACAGTTTCGCAAGTAACAAAGAACATGTCGTTTCATTCATAACCCTAGGGTCTACTTTCGCTACAGTTTAACAGGGCGCAGTTAGATCGCACGCCACCTTTTCTTTCATTGAACTAAGGAAATTAAACTTTTATCAACATCATCATGTTAGGAGAACTCCAGCAAAACTTAAACCTATCTCAATTATCGACAATGTCCGTCTCTTAAAAGGCCAAGAGGCATATGAGTCACACGTAGAGAAAACGCTCAAAAACTCAGCTACAGAAAAGCGCAGTCGCATGATAAAATTTTACACGTTTAAAAGGTGTGTATGTCCCTAAATCCACAACCCCACCCTGTTTAACCCTGATCAAATATTTGTCTGAGGCTTTTCACGAAGCACCCTCAGGACAATCCCCTGACATTTACATTTCAATGGTGACGTCGCGATGTCATTTATGTTATGTCCCGGTCTCCTACGTACTCAACTGGGACGAGAGCTCGGCTTGCTGTAAACCACACTAAAGGTCACAGCAGCCAGAATTAATTTAATGCTATTTTCAATCAGTTACTATGCTATAGAAGTTACCCTTAATAGTCAGATTTCCACGATTGAATGACATGACAGGCTGAATTTGGTCACCCCTCCCCCACAGCAACACATAATCCCATACATCCCACACCACCCCCTCACCACACAATCCTGAAAACCTCATAAAAGCCTAAATGGAGGCAACCTTTGGTCACCTATGACCTGAGGGTTAGGCTAATACACACACACATACACACACACACAGAAGCCTTCATCCCACCCACAGACACACACAATAAATTTATCACATTGAAAAAAAAAAAACATTGTAAAAGGTACAACTTCGAAAGCAAACAGCAATGTACGTTGGTCCATGATGCTGAACACTTGGTAACCCCAAAGAGGACGTGATGAACGTGTAACACTGCAGCGGGTATAAGTGGGACAGGGGGACGCAACGGGCAAAACTGGAGAGCCTCCAGTCCTTCTGATAAAGAGATGTTACTCTGTTCAAACAGTCGGCACTCTGACGTCTAACCATCTATTATTAATGATACCACACGTTAGCTAAAGAGCATCTGCCAGCAAAAGGGGGGAACGCTGCAGACAGAGAGGAGCACACTACTACTACTACTACTACTACTACTACTACTACTACTACTACTACTACTACTACTACTACTACTACTACTACTAATAATAATAATAATTTATTTCACTTTTTTTTCACTTTTACACAAGCATGTATTGACATACATCAGTCCGGCAGAACAGTCTGTCAAATAGGTAAAAGCTGCAGACAAATGTAAATATAGGCATCCATTTAGAAATTAGCCCAACTGAAAGATTACAGAAGAATGTGAGCGACTGTCCACGCCTCCTGCAATGAACTGGCATCTTGTCCAAAGTCACATGACCTACGCTTCCTGGGATGAGCTTCAGGCTCCCACCGCCCCGTAATCGATAGGCAGTTGGTAACTGAAGGGATGGATGTAATATCCCTATGCAAACCTCTCCACACTCCGTCCATGCACTTCGCCTTTGTTAGGCTCCAGTGTTTATTTCCAGTGTTTGTACAGATGATATGAAATCAGGTGAAGCCGACGTGCATATGTAAATACGCTGGTGCCCACGGCAAAGCTGCACCGGCTAACTGCGACGAGAGCGGCGACAGCGTCGCATGGGACGGAAAACTCTCAGGGACGCCGTCCCAAAAATAACACAGAAACAGCGATCTGGGGAGGATCGAGTCGTCTCATACTGCAGAAACGTCACCTTCAATTTCGTAATCTCGTGACGTCCAAATGACTCAAATAGGAGAGAGGATGCCTGCGTATTCCAGAGGTGATTTAAAACCAAGACAGAGACAGAGAACAACAACCTACACATTAAGCCTTTCTTGTAAAGTGCATTATAAATCATTTCTAACAAGAAATATAAAAAGAACAATTTAACTGAACCTTTCTCGTTCCTCTCACAACACTGAAAGACTACAAATGCTTCTATGTAAAACCACAATTATTCCTGCTAAATCCCTGATTGTCCCTGTTAAACAAAAAGCAGGTTGGACACAAACCAGTACAAAGGGAACTGCATACAGATTATGCCAATTTCAGGTTTAGGACTGAAGCTGCATTCATATGCTCAACGCTGCAATACAATGCAGTTTCCCAACCCAAAAAAAATTCCTGTCCAAATTACGAGTCCAGGTTACAAAACACTGCCATTCATGCAGTCATCAGATCTAAAAGGAACAATGTGTTTTTCCCAAACTTTACCGAAGAGGTACATAAAAACCAAACAATCAAGTCGCGGCAGACGAAAGCGTGGGAGACATGCTTAACATTTTGCTCATGCATTCAATACACTTGGATGAATCATGGTTTAATACTAGTAATGGTGGCACGGTGATTGTGATTCAGTCAAATTCAATTCAATTCCCCTTCAACACGAAGCACTTGACCGCACCAGTTTTCCAACCCACGTCACACAGCGAACAGTGGGACAGCCCAAGAAATTCAAAACATGTGCTATGGAATCCAGCCCGGGAGTCACACCTGCGGATAGCAGAGGTCACGCCCCTCCCTTAAGCAAATGAAAGAGACGGGGGCCAATAAAGCGATTCTGATATGCACGCAACTGTCTCCTGTCCCCGCCCCCTGGACACGCTCCGAAAAACAGGCCGGCGCGACAGTGTGAACCGGAACCACCGGTTGCCGTGTCAGAACTGGATGTTCCGGTTGGCGAGTCACAGCCGGGGAGGTGGCCCCGGCTGCCCGTGTCGCCAGGCACGCCGCCGGCTAACAGCTGCCACGGGCCACGGGGCCTGATGTAGGCAATGGAGGGGGGGGGGGGAGAGTCACTCGGCCATACAGCCAAATCACAAACATTCCTGTGGCAGAAAAGAGGCGGCGAGCAGAAAGCACCTGGGCTGGGACAGAAATGAACCAAAAAGCAGCTTCCCGCCACCAGCGTTAAAGCCGTACACACTCTGAGGATGGAGGTAGGTCCCCGCACTGAAAGAACAATATTTATTAACTGGACAAAACAAATGTTAAAAAAATAAAGACAGAATGGACACTTCGGCTTGTCAGAAGCCGTATTTGGGAGGAGGAGTGTGCTGAGATGCTTTCGCTTACCATGCTGCATTTCCTGTACTCATAAAGAGCAGCGCGGCCCGAAGCCTGAACTCCGACATCGACCTCCCCGCTAGCCAGCTAGATTAGCATCGCCGAAGTTTCCTCTAGCGAGTCCGGCGGCCCGGGCACTAACGGCTAACACAGCTCGTGACATCTGTTCCTTTGATGACTGTAAACACAGCAGTGTCAACAACAGGCCCAGAGCAGCTCAGAGCAGTGAGTCAAAACTGAACCAAGAGGGTTTTTTTTTAACTTCTTTCTATTTATTAAGACGATTGATCTTCTAACCATTATGCTGGTTATGGGGGCAGCCTGGAGCTCATCCCAGGTGACGCTGGGGCACCCTGCTGGGGTGTATCCTGAACAGGATGCCAGATCGTCACAGGGCCCACACAGGCGCACACTTGCACGTACAATCATACACTACAGGTACTGTCTGTGGGCGGAAAGTAGCACAGCGCAGGGAGAACGCACAAACTCTGCACACGCAAACCCAAGGTTAGATTCAAACCAAGCAGTCGGGAGGTGTCAAGCAGCACTGCCACCCAAAATCATTCATAAGAAATGAAAAAAATATGAATATCATTCCCCAATCGGAACCTTTTCAAAAATGTTACCCAATAGCCATGACATTTTTTTTCTCCTGACATTCTTATCTGTATATTTCATTTCTACCAGCTCATAATGTTTTCCAAAAGCACCTTACAGTTTTTGCACATCACAGATTTTGTTGTAGAGTACAACAGCACTTTCCCCTTCAGGGACTTGCGCTTAGTGGTTCATAATCTGTGGACCAATGGCTTCAGTGCTCCTTAGCTCAGGATCTCTACTTCTCCAGGCTGTGCTGCCCCTTTGGTGTTGGCTGTCTGCATACCCCTCACATGTCCTGGGTACCCCACGTGCGGCAAGCTCGCCCAGCCCTGACCACACTCCTCACCCCAAATGATCTCCATTGATGGTAAAACAAGGTACGACACTCAGAGCCCCAGAACCTTCTAGTGACAATGACGGTACCAATTGCCACCCCGGTCCTGCTTACATCAGAACTACAATGTAGCAGGGATCTTCACAATAGTAGAGGTCACAAACGGTACAGCAGCAGAGGGTGCGGGGGGGCGGGGATGTATGGTGGCAGAGGACAGAGAGACAGGACTCAGCACTGTGCAGAGGTCACTGTGTGTGAGCGGACAATGAGAGCGAAACACTACCTTCTGAAGGGAAATACACCAATGTCTAACATTTTGCTCCAGCATTTCTGCCTGTGGAATGCTGCTACAAAAAAATATTTCAGTATCACTCATTACAACATAACTGGTAAATACGACATTCATGCTGATCTACAATAACCAAAAGTCTCATTAATTTTACAGTTTTGGATAAAATTTATAACAATCATCTTTTGTAGTATGTGGTGTACTGGTAATAGAATGTCATTAATGGATAGATGTATTGAGTCCCTGTACCAATACATTGGAAAACTGGGTTGATATTATCTTGGATATGTAAACTTTAATTTAAAAACCTGCACAGAAAATATCAGATCCTACATTAACCCTACTGCTTCAGTAAGCTAAAGGAAACATGAACTCATAGGTTTTGCACAGATTTTGTTTGGAGACTGCTGGGGAAACCAGAACAAACAAAAAAAAAAAACATACTGCCTCTAGCAATGCTGTCCCTCCCAAACGAGGTCGCAATAACGCTGCTGGTTTTTTTTTTTTTCTTCAGATCACTCGGACCTGCGGAGGGCTTTTCCGTGAAGGCCTGGCAAAAAACCACACAGACTCGAAACCTCACATCACTTCCTAATGTGGTTGTTTTGACACAACACAGCTGTCTGCTGAACCTACAGACCACACAAATGATCCAGAACAAGTCGCCCCTCCCCTCTCCGCCCTTTCATTTTCATTTCTCCTGCTTGCCGAAGAAACCAGCCGAGGCTCCGTCCCTCCCTGGATCTCGGTCAGATCCCCTAATGGCTGTTTACGGGAAACTCCGGGTCGTACAAACACACACGAAGATATAAAAGCCAAAAGCATCATTTCATCCCCTAAACCCCACCTCGGCTGCTCAGCGAATATCTCTAAAAAGTTGTGAGCCGTGTAAAATGATCCCTGGTCGCTTTCTCCTCTAAGCCCGGCAAGCGCGCTACGTAATGCGCCCCGAGGTCCCGAGCGACATCAAACGGGGGCTCAAACGGGGGACATCGCCGAGCGTAGCGACACTTCCTTTTAAAGAGCTAGAACTTCTCCCCGTGTAACTTCCTCTTTATAACCTCCAGCTCCGGTCAATACGAGTTCCTCCGCACTGATAGAAGGAGAGAGAGGGAGGGAGAGACAGCAAGGGACGGGGACTGGGAAAGAACTGTGGGGGGAAAAAACAAGCCGTATTTACCTTCCTGGCCGGCTGCGGGAGGTGGGCGCGAGAGCTGAAGCCCTTGTGAGGCAGGGGGAGAAGCATCTCTGACAGCTCCGGGGGCGTCGCGCTGGGCTGGCAGCGCGCGACTACGTACGTGTGTGCGCGTGTGCGCGCTCACGCGCAAGCACGCCCCGCGCAGGAAGACTGGCTGGCTGTTGCACTGCGAGTCGAGAAACCTGCCTCCGAGGGAGGTGCAGTTGCCTGTCTATGCGTGATTGCAGGAAGGCAAATAAAAAGGGCTTCGTGTGACTCAAATCAGGAGCGTAAATACCATACATACAGGAAGGAGGCGGCGACGACCTGCACCTCACTCTGGATATATATGTATCAGTATATTATTCAGAGATACAAGGACGGTCCTCCTCACTCAGCGTGACAAGGTCCCTAGCCGCCACGCCTCCTGCTGTCCTCGAGTGGATCAAGCAGTTTCACACTTAATTCGATTACTGAAATAAGCTGTTTCAAATTACAGTTAAGTTTAAACATAGATCTGTAACAAGGCTTGTTACTTTGTGTAAGTCTTGCATCATTCAGTTGTATTATTTAATAAAATATATATATAGACATATATAAACATCATAAAAAAAATGATTTGTGCAATTATGTTCAATAATTTTGTTTAGTTAAAGATTGAGCCAGATTCAAAACAAAAGGATTTAACAACCCTGTGTTTTGTGCCTGGATCAGATTTGGGAACTCCCGTGTTATTGGACACTCTGTCACAATGAAGAATTAATCCTCCCTCTGTCAAACACACTGGTCCCTGGGGAAGGGGGGTGGGAGTCATGTGACACGGAGACCGGGGCTTCGTTCAGATGGTGGATGATGTTTACTTGGGTGACAGCCATCTGAGATACAATATCGTCCTGTTGTGTTTTCCTGTCAACAGTCCATTGCTGAAGAAGGGACCTTTGGTTTCTATGGAGGTCGTCATGGTTAAGTTATTTCCTCTGGAGCAGGAGGAAGGGCTTGCCAATTCAAGTCAATAAATGCCACGGGGCTGCAGAAGAGGAAATGTTACACCAAGAGCAGGACACAAGTGCATCTCATTTCTGGGTAACTTATTTCACCTCCATAACTGTCACTTAAGGCTCTGTAGTTTGGGATCAGTGTAGCAGGAACATGGAGGATGCATCACAGACTGGGACAAATAAATATAGTCCTGGATGAAACCGACAGGGAGCCAGTATCTCCTCTATGGCCTGCAGCCATGCCACGTGTTTGCGATCCATCATCAGGGCACCTGAATCGGCTTATCAAGGGCTTGATGAGCAATTAATTAGCAGAATCAGGTGTGCTGCCGGGGGGGGGGGGGACAAATACAAAGCAGGGTGGAGGGAGAGAGGGTCCCAGAGGAGAGGTTTTAACCACCAATGTAGGGAACATGCAATGGAATTAGGACTGGATGGTGACAATGCAACACAGTAGCATTCAGACGACCTTGACTATGGGAGAGGTGCTGGTCTACAGACACCAAACTTCACAAGAGCTTCCTAATGCCTCATTATTCCTGCCTCCAGGCACATTCCAGATGGACAATGCAACACGACAGTCTTCTGCCATAGCATATTATGTACATTTGGATATATCAACCCCCTGTCCAGGGTTGTTCCCTGCCTCGAGCCCGTTGCTTCCAGGATGGGCTCCGGACCCCCCACGACCCAGTAGGATAAGCGGTTTGGAAAATGGATGGATGGATGGATATATCAACAGACAAAAACATGCAGCCAGTTTCCCATACTGGACCAGAGAGCTACAGACGCAGTGATGTTAATTAAATACTTTATTCTAATTTCTAAGATTCTAGAGTTTTTTTCCTTTTTTTTTTTGAGACGATTACAGAATTGAAACACCCGCGAATGGTGTAAGCAAACCGACTGAAACATTTTAAATATATTACTCACCCTTGCCAGTTTAATATGTCGGAGCGGGAGAAAAAAAAATTAACGCTAGAGGTTAAATATCACGCGAATCGCTTTACTTGCTCGGGATTTCATATTTTTATTTTAATAACCACGTGAATCTCTTGTGGGACTCTGATCAGAGAAAACACAGTACCGCATTCATCTCCTGTTTGAGTCCAAGAAATTTGGTAGTAACCAAGATGTCTTGCTTTGTAGTCGCCCAAACGGTACGTGCATATTACGCCATGGACATATGCCTCACACTGAATTTAGCTGACAAGATTATAACTTAATTTACAACGGTCAAGACAGTAAATCACGCCCTTACCTGGAGGTTAATAAGTCAGCATGGATCACAAGGTAGAGTGAAAGTTGACCCACTATCTATGAGGAGGACATATATTTAAAACATTTATTATGAGTTCCTTTAGTTCCATTACAAGGCGTTTAACATGGACGTTTAAAGGGCGTTTGGGGCTAGTTTGCACATCTGGTAACAGTGCTGGATGCCATCCAAAAGCTGATTTGCCCCCGACTCTTTGATTGCTGGGAAAACAGCCTTCTGCGGTTTTATTATAATAGACCCAACGTGTCGAAATCCACCACATCTAAACAGGAGGGGGGAGGGGGGAGCTCAGCGGGCGAACAAATGGTGTTGATCCTGGCAAAGTGTAGACGTTAAATTTGTGCAATGCGTGAAAAACTGCAATAAAACATCAAGGCATACAACAAATTACGATTCTCTATTTCAAGAACATTGAGTTTTGGGTACTTTCAGTGATTGAGAGCACAATGTTCAGAGTGATATGGCAACGCAATATTTACTGATATTTACTGTAAAATTGCATTCAGACACGTCAGACTGTTCTTCCAATAAAAGTAATCCAGCCAAATAACTTTCCAAAGAATTATGTCCCAGACATCTAGAAGGGAAAACACAGACCAATAGTTCAATTTGTTTGGTATTATAAAAATTTACGGCGAAATCCGGGGGAAAATTCAATAAAACACAAGTGTTATTAAATCTTCGTTTCTCATTCAGATCGATGATGTGTTAAAATAACTAGAATGTGTTTTTCTTTAAGACATCAAAAATGCGTCGCAATGGGAGCCCCCATTTTCACTTGTATGCATGTTCAAAAATGCATCGCGTTCAAAAAAAATGTCCAGAGCAAAATAATGGCACTGACGGAATTAATTAAAAGCAAAATATATTTGTGGCTCCTATCCCGCTTATCTTGGACGCTTAAAATGAGGGTCCGATTTTTTTACACCTAACGGCACGCCAATATCACCGGGAGGTTTTAATAAACGGGGTCATGATCGAAACACGAATTTAAATGTATATTTGTGTTGCCATGCGGGTTTTTGTGGGACTCAAGGATTCAGCACCGGCGTGAATCATAAAATCTCGACAAGCCTCCCAGCTGAAGCCCGCTCTTTTCAGTGATCGGACAGTCCGTATAGGCAGCGAGCTGGCCCTCATTCATACCCTGTCAAAAGTTTCAAGGACCAGAGTCAAGAGAAGCACAAAGGCCGCCCATTTTAGCCCAACGGCAAGCGCTACATTTGATGGTGTGCCCTTCACAGCCGGGCGGCTCTCCAAGCTGCATTGTAACCTGTGCTCATGGCTTTTCTTTTCGACTAATGCACAATCCTATTGTTTCCTATGCTGCACGTTATATCCGACGGCAATTAACACGCTTAAACCCCCCCCGGTCGGAGGTTAAGGTTAACAAGGACTCGCCACCAACAGATAGGACACCCGACGGTGCTTTTAATTGGCTGATTGCGCGCTCTGTTGTCCCCGAAGGTTACGGGGATTTCACCGATGACTGGCGGGACAAAAGGCCCTTTATTCCGTTAGCAGAATACCATCCTGCACAGAGGCATTGAATTTTAGCTGTTATTCTAAAGCTATTAACTTTTAGTCCCGAATGCAGCTCTTAAAATTAATCGAGAAAAACGATTAAAAGGTGGGAAAAATTAACCGCAAGGGTACCGTTGATACGCTCGTGTAGCGTTGAGCTTTTGTAATGCATCAAGATACGTAATAAGGTGACTGTCAAGGCGTAAACATCCACGTTTTAAGGGGGAAAAAAAGAAAAACTTCTGTTCTGTATGTCTATAAATTATGACATTGTCTACCTAACCTGTGCATAATACTATAACTCCATTGCTTAAAAAAGATATTTAGCTGATTAGCGCCAATGGGGTATAGCTTAAATGGCGAAATGCACATAGACATTTTATCGGCTCATTCTACCTACTCACAGCTGCAGCGCACGCGAGATTCATGCACTCGTTCACTCCGGAGTACTCGAGGACCTTGTTTTTAAGTTGTTGTGAGGTATTGCATGTTCGCATCATACCGACCTGTTATTGCCTGATTATTTACATTTCATTATTTATTTATTTATTTATCAGATGCCTTCGTCCAAAGTGACACACGTAGAGAGAAAGCAGTATCAGCCAGTCGCCGATTATCCGCTTTTGTGTACAGCCTTTGTCTCAGTTCTTGCTTTTGCCGTTCTTGGTTATTGTTTTGGATTTGGTTAACTTTCTCTGTTTCGCATTGACTGGACCTCCGGCATGAGTGGATTTTTGTGGACTTTAATGGCTTAGGTTTATCTTCGTGGCACGCTTCCCTGTTTTATGATGTACTGTCTGTGTCTTGGATCGCAGTGTTGGAGTACAATTCTGGAACTAAAACCTCCTGCAACTGGACTCTGCCATTCGTCAATTTATAACACTTGAGGCAAATGTAAGGCCACTAATAAGTCATATTTATCTTTAAATTGGGCCAATAATTGCAGTACCAAAAAACATAATAAAAACTAACAGACAGCCCCCCCCCCTCAATTTTACACCTCTGATCTAAAGCAATTCGGGAAAGTGTCAGATGCAGCAACTGACACAACAGCATGATCATTTCACACTGACACCTGCATCAGAGGAATCATAGTGCGGTACTGTTGCTGAGGACGATTTCTGCTCAAAGAGTATTCGCATCTGCTTTTTCAGATAAGCCGACTGTAAAGTGGCCCAATTAGTAAAGCGTTTACACCACTTAGGCGTTTACTTATTCTTCACCTGAATGAACCCCACTGGTCCTGGAGAGTAACAAAACAGCCGACAGCCCCTCTGCGGTGTGACTGACCAGCATTGATCACCAGGGAATGTCTCAGATCCTGATACTCTGATCCACCAGTATGTTGATAACATCATGCAAAATCCCTCACCTGCTTCCTTACAGATTTCTTGCCGAGTTGGCATGGATATATCATGTGAAGATTCTTTAACATTCACGACGTCTAGCTTAAATTAACCTACCCAATTCTGCTTTGGCAAACACCCCCGAGAACTTCAGTTAAGGACGGATTAAGTGAACAACATGATTCCCCACCCCCATTTGCCACTTGGAATATTATCGTCTTTTTATATTTTTATATTATAGTTTTCGGTTTTAGGCATTACAAGTTAAATGCTCACACACGCCTAAGTTGAGAGACATCCAGATCCTGCAGAGAGTTCGGCACAGGGCTGGACCTCCTGTGACTCATTATCTAATTGATGCTGCCTTCCAGTCTATCACAACTAACACACTCCCATTTTTATAGAGGTTTTAAGTTACCCAAAAGAGCGTGCAGTGACAATTTCCTAATACTTTCTCATAGTAACTAAAGTTCAAACCACACGTTCAATTAACGTCCAATGCCTAAACAAGTAACAAGGCCAATGTACACACGCAATGTACACGATTGCTGTCTCGAAACAACAGATGTTAAAAAGAAAATAAATCTTTGTAATAAAATAATCTCGTTTTTTTAAAAAAATAAAACATGCCAAAAAAGGAAAGAAAGAAAAAAAACAAATGCGTAAAGTAGCCTACGGAAACATTAAGTTTCGAAATGAGCCACGACATGATACGTGAAAGCTAAAAGGAAAACATGGATGTAACGCAGAGGACTGAAAAGGAAAATTAGTCCCGTATGAAGACCATGAACTTGAACTTCAGTAAGTGCTCCTCAACAGGCGCGAATTATGGACGCAGCAAGACTGCACTGTGCAGATAAGCATTGGCACAAGTCCTACAACTAAACCGAAAGCATGCAAGAAAACAGAAAATCAATTTATCGTAATGGTCACAAAATCCCGTTGTTCAAATCAGCCTTTTCTTTGTACTGCAAGGTCTTTTCACATGTTAGCTATTCACATCTAGACTCTCAAACAAGAAGGGGAAACATCAATTATCTGCATGATCACTACTATAAATGGAGACAGTATTATTTAAAAAGATCGGGAAAAAACATGCAAGGTTATTTTTCTGATTATTCTTGAAACATGGAAGCATGCGGCTATATTTTAAGATTAAAAGCAAAAAAAACAGGAACAGTCCCCCAATTTATCACTTGCAAACATGACTGCAAATTCGGTATTAAAAGCCACTCCCGAAATCCGACATATATTATCCCTGTTACAAGATCGGTCGTGTTAAGTGCCAAAACTTTAAAAATACCACTGAAAAAAGTAACAATGAGCCGCAGACACTTAAGCCAACCTCCGATCTCCCGACGTGCTCGCCGATCAGCCTTTTTTATTACCTTAGTCGGCAGGTATTGAGGATAGTAGTATTTATATTGGGGGTACATCTGCGGTTTCCACTCTTTTCCCATGAAGGTCCAAGTTTAGAGGCAAGTGCGCAGGAACTGGATGTCAGCCCTGCGTTTCCCCTGGTTCCGTTCCGCTTGTCCTAAATCCCGGCTCACACCCCCACCCAAAGAGAGACTGAGCAGCGAGGGCACGGGCGAGCTTGCCTCTCCCCCCCCGGCTCCGGGACCATGCACGTTTTATTTAATTATTGTTAAAGTAGATCTCATTAAGGGCCGCGCCGTTGAAAGGCGTTTCAACAATGAATTTGTTAAATTATTAGTTAAATCGTCGGTGCCATTTATTTAATCGGGGAGCTCTGCACATCTTTACAACTACAGCTATAGATTAGTATAAAGACGTTTCTTTGTAGACCGCTGAAACGAACGGAGGGACGCCTTCACATTGGGCTTTGTATGAATAATTCTAGTGTATGGAATAATTGCTTGTCATCTTTATAGGTCTTCAATTTTTAAAACGAGAAGCATACTTTATATGCACTCTCCCTCAGATATTGATATTTGGATACTTAATAAATTAGCCGGCCACCTAAGTGGGTCACCAATAATGTCCTGAAACTTTTGCTGCGGGAGTGTGCGGGCACTCCTAAATGAAAGGACTTTCTAGGGCCGAGTCTTGTCTTCCTGAGATTTGGACCGGTCACAGAGCGGTGATGGTTCCTAACAGCATCTGCGGGATAAAATAAAACGCGGATCTGATCGCGATTTTCTGATCGCGAAGGAACCGTCAGCGATCTGGCCGGTGGGGCGGGGGCTGCTTGACCTGTCCGCAGAGCTCCTCACCACTTACATTCCTGACATATTCAGCTGCAACCACGAAATATATTTTGGGATCCCCTTGCTGTGGAGTCCTGGTTTTATTCACGAGTGAGAGGCGAACACAGCGATGGATACCAGACTGACATTTGGAATTAATTTAGCTTTGTTTGGATCTTTCCTGCAAGCAAAAACCTCATTTCGCCCTCTTTGTAATTGTAAAATGCTCTCAATACATATTTTGAGCAACGTATTCAAAAACATTCCTCGCTAACCCCAGATGGAAATCAATACTGAACCATCCACATCGAAAAAACCTAAAACTATACACACTCTTTTGAATGTATTGCAGGACTTAATGAGGGTTTAGCTCCTCAAAAATGGCGTTGGTGCCATACTACAATTAGTAGAAAATCAGGAATGGTGGGGGTGTGGGGTGGATATAGGTGGTTCAGGGTTAGGAAGTGAATTCTGACGGGTCATTTCAAGGCAACAGGAACAATTTCTCAAACTTTTCCATACTGACTCACCACAGCTTGGCTGTGCCGGTTTCCTGTGCTGCACTGAACATTCACAGCGGGTTTTTGCTCCAGATCATATAGCTGTGGTATCGCGAGATAGTCCAGGTAGGCCTAGTCCAGGTTTTGCTCCTGCGGCCCCGGTCTCTCTGGGGCGTTCACCGGTGGCAGGAGAGCCTGTTGACAGTGGAGCAGAAGTGTGCCCAGCCTGTGGGGGAGGGTGACGGCCAGATCTACATAAGGGCAGGGGAATTCTGTGAGCTTCACACATGGTGAATAAAGTGACTTTAGCACACGCACACACACAACCATGGGAATATCCGTCCAAGGACATGGAAATTACATAGATGGAAAACTTGCAAAACACACATGCTAACATGATATTGGGAGGGGTAGCTGGAAATTGTAGGCCTCCTGACAAAAACTTTTGACGAGTGGGGGAGGGGGGATTAATAGATTTTGCTCAACGGACGGCCCCCCAACAGTAAGATTTCCAGCTCTGATATAAGTGCTGGGGGCCCTGAATCTGCACACACCCCATCCTGGCATAGAGATATGCAGGTGAGCATGCACAAGATGCCACGACTGAGAAAGAGGACAGAACCTCTGACAAACAGCCCGGAGACCAAGTGATCCAACCACAGGGCTGCCGATGGGCTGGCTTGGCTGGCTGTGCTCTGCCGGGCGTCCCAGTGACGGCAATTAACACCTCCATCTTGCATGCCATAGATTAAACCACGCTTCAGAAAGCCGTTCCATCCTGCAACCCAACTATTGTTTTGAACCGTTCTGCCACCACCATAATTCTTGTAAGAATGGATAGACAACATTATCAGTAAAGTCCTGAACATGCCTGTTTTTAACCAGCAAATCTTGGATTTTTTTCACAAGAAAATGCTGAATAATTCCAGTAAAATATGCCATAAAAGGCTGAGTGTTGTCAATTCTTGCCTGGGCAATACCTGGTTCACCTGTTGCAAGTTTTCAAGAAATTATTTCACTCGTTTGAATTATTCTTACTTAAGCACCATCTTCGGGGGACCCACTCGGCAGATGACAGCTCTGTCGGTGACACTGCAGAAATTTGCAGCACTAATCCCAATGGACCTGCGATTAATACTCACATTCTGAAAAACAGCTGACTCATCCAAGGTGACTTTCGGCGTTGACTCATCGAGGCCATCAGAACCCAGAAACAGGAAGATCGGATAGCAGTAAGATTGGGTGTCACCAGCCTAACCTGCCCGACAGTGACACCAGTCAGAGTGTCTGTGCCACTAATGGTTGGCTAACCAAATGTTCCAGTTGATGATCCACTATTGATGTCCTTGTTTATGGGCCATTATTGGCTGATTGGATTGTCTCGTCCGTCCTCCATTACTGCCTGTTTGGATATTTTTGTTTATGGTCCATTAGTGGCTAATTGGATTTCGGCACATGGTCCTGAAGGGTACCTGCCTCTAATTCACCTCAGAAATTATTTGAAAATGGTTCCCTTCTTATTCTGATGTCACAGATGTAGATCAGTTGGCAGTAACACCCATAATCGCTGCCAGGTCCCGCCGGGTGTTAATCTTCCCGGCGTCGTGAGGGGGAAACTGCCGCCGCAGTAACGTCACTAAATTTACTTGCTCTGGGTCACTTCCTGTCTAGGACAGTTAATCATTTTGTACCCTGAAGATTCAGCCACTTTCTCAATGGTTCTACATGAGTTTCAAATTTAAACATGAATATTAAGTACCCATTATTAATTATTAATTACGCGAACCCTCGTCTCAGTTGAATCAGGATTCTACTGTGTTTTCTAGGACAATCTCACAGTTTCCTACAGCTTTCTGGATAAAAACAAATTTTATTTAGGATAATTATATTATCTCATGGAAGCATCAGTCAATGGGTATTTATGCTCTATTTATGCGCCTTCAAGGAAATTTAACATACCAGCAATTTGGGATTTTTGAATTTTCTGTCAGAATTTAATATATAGCAGTTTATGTCTTTTCGAGTGATTGATAAAACCATATTAACTGCCAGCCGAAATGCATTTACAGAGGAAAGAAACATTAAATCCAATTTTAAAATGAATTAAGAAATGAATCACCACACATTCTTGTAGAATGTTATCGCAGGACTGGGATGGACAATAATTATGGAATGAAATGTCTCATTAATGGTTTGTGAGGCTGAATTCTAGGAAAGGAAATTCTGTCATGCCATTAAAAAAAGATATCCTAGACTATTCTGGGGAAATGTTCTGTTCTATTTTATGAATGGGGGAAGGAATCATCATTATGAATGTTCCTTTGTATGAACGTGTCTGAATGCATATGAGGTGTACCTTTGAACAGAGCGGTTACACTGAATAATTCCAGGAAAATAGTAATGTGTAACTGGATAAATCTGGACTGTTTGACATAAAAGTAAGAAAAAAAGCAGAATAACAAGATGGCTTTCCTTCCTGCGTGGTCCATCTCCCTTTTCCGCCATATCTTCTCTCTGATAGCTTGAACTTCCCCAGTATGAATTTTGCCCCCTTATCTGCAGTGTTCCACACAGCACTGTGCTCCTGATGGGAATCTGGGAAGTGGAGAGTGGGGGGGGGCTGACTTCCTGTTGGCGGCTTTTTTCCAGCCCCAGACGCAGACATGCCTGCTTCATGACTCACAGCAGTTGTGACCCCTTTTAGAGAGTTATAAAAGACATTTGTGTGTGTTTGTGTGGTGGGGGCACGAAGGAAAGCCATGCAGCTCTTTAAGGAACACTGGGGGAAAAACTCGCTGTTGAATTTTGACCTGTTATGGCATGAAGGGGATGGGGGGTTGGGTACAGAAATTCTGAGTTTTTTTGGCTGACCTTGTTCTTTTTTAAGCATGTAGTGGAAGAGAACAAAGCCATCAACATGTGTGCCCCCTTCCTCCTTTATTTAAGTTGTATATCATTCAGCAATCGCCTCTTTCTCCCTCTTGGCACATTCCTCAAAAACTTGTTCTCCAGGTTTCTGATATATGCGCCCCCCTCCCCCCCCCCACATACACACACACACACACATACACACACATTCCTCTGTCACTGCCCCTCCCCCGCTTCCCCTTCCATCCCCCCACCAAAAGTCTAGCCTTACACTGTATCAGACCTACAGCGGTTTGTTTGTATTCCTTTGGTTTGGGGGGGGGGGGCAAAACTTCGGGATTTTTTCCCAAATGTTTTGGTGGCGACCCGGCGGGCCCCGGCCCCCCCCCCCCCCAGCCCCTAGCCCACTTGAGATTTCTGAAGCGTGGCCGAGCCAAATATGCTTGCCGGCAGGTAAAGGCGAGAAGGAGAGTCACTGCAGATGACAGGCATATTAATCCTGCACAAAGCGGCAGACATTAACTACAGAAAATGTCCTTTGCAATTACATAGGAACTGGGATTATATCTCTTTACTACTTCATCTATGCTTCTCTACTACTAGCACAATAATAAAAACAACAACAATAATAATAATAATAATAATAATAATAATAATAATAATAATAATAATGGTGTGTGAGTGCACCCTGCGTTGGGTTGGCACCTGGTCCCAGGTCGTTCCCTATCATGCATCCGCAGCCTCTGGGATTGGCTCTGGACCCCCTGCAAGCCAGAATAGGACAAGTGCAGAAAATGGATGGATGGATGGATGAATGTATGGACAGTAATAATAATTATTATTTATTGTGGTGTTTGTAAGTGAGTAAGGCTGGGTACCGTCCAAGGCCCCAACTATGTAACCTGTTTTTTTTTTTTTTGTCTAAATTAATTATCCCCAAGGGGGCTGTTGATTGGACAAATGGCACACATCCAAATTTGTTAAGAAGAACAAGTATCTAAGAGCTCAATATGACTTTTCAGTTGGTTTTAATGCTCAAGCAATCAGATAGGGATTTAATATAATTTAAATGATATTGTTCAGTGGTAAATTTAGCGTTGATTTAATAGATTATGATATAAAGGAAGCAGCAGTTTCCAAACCCACAGGAAACGTAGACCTAAACATATATTTAACTGAAAATTTGTTATTAATTAAAGTAACAGTTACTGCAGGGTACTATTCATCCACATTTTTAAAGCAGCGTTATTATTATCTTCCACAGTGACAGATCTTCCTCGGATAAATTTGGGTGAAAAAAAATGTCTTCAAGTATGCGTTAGATTTAATACGATTCAATCTTGTCATTCGTTCAGGAAGCTTAATCAAAAATACTTAATTCTGAGCTCAGCTGGGGGAAGAAAACAGCACAGTCGGTTGCTGAGACTTGGATTAAGAATCAGCGACACGGTGGGGACTGTTTGCAGATGATTTATAATTTTATATTTTATAAATATGGGTATTAAATTTCAGGCTTAGTACCATGCCTAATGGCCAACTGGGCCCTGATCGTCTCTTACATACTACTGGGTGGTACGTTCCAGAAGACTTAGTGGTACGACCGGTCACTGAAACTCCGCCAACATAACAGTAGCCTGTAGATGAGGCTGCTTTATTCTGGCAATTTCGTCTTCATGGGTGTAAGAGGAGATGTATCTTTGCTTCATATCGCGATCTCCTGTGCTGCCAGAATACTGTGGCATTGCTCCCATCGCCTCTCCTACACACGGTGCGTAAAGCGTGCCTTCTTTACACACGGTGCGTAAAGCGTGCCTTCTTTACACACGGTGCGTAAAGCGTGCCTTCCTTACACACGGTGCGGAAGGCGTGTGTCCTTCAAACGGTGCATAAGGCATGTCTTCTGGGAAACATTCCACATCATCAAACACATCAGCTGCGATCTGAGTTTGCCAGTTATCAGAACCCAATGGTTATTATTTTACTGTCTTTATTAATTTATATCTCTGAATTTCCCTTCATCCAATTCTGATATTGGCTCATATTGCACATATGAGAACCAGTATCCTTCTGGATATGAAATCAGCTCCATAAGAACAATGCTAGCTGCTATTCCACCTGCCCTATTGCCCTCTGTCTTGCCCATGTTAGTTCTGCCCCCCTTCCCCACCCATGCAGGGATCAATAACAAAATTAGTGAGAGAATCACTTCTGATACAAGAGTGACTTGAAAACATCCGGCTTTAATGTCAGAATTTCAATTTCTTGATCACTAATTGCTTAACGAAGAGCACAACAAGCTCTTGCTCAACTTAAAATGCTTGGCTGAATGCCTCAGGAAATCATTCCTTCTGCCGGCCATAAGACTGCACAACCACTGACTCACTCAGAGCACCAGTACAGTAATACCTATTTCTATAAATATCTCTATTAAACAGTCTAGTGCAATATTTACTGAATTATTCATCATAATCACCCACCTATTAATCACCATCTCTTTATGTTTTACTTTTTATTTTTATGCAGAAATTGTTGTATGTGATACTGTGTACTGCCTGTTTTTGTCTTTTTGTGTGGTTGTGTACTAGGCTGTACACACAGTCTGTAATCGCAAACAATATCCATCCATCCAATTCCTGTAACCACTGGTCCTCTTCAAGGTCATGGGGGCCTGGAGCCCGTGGGCCCAACGCAATGCAAACAATTTCCTCCAGGATAATAAAAGTTTTCTGATTCCGATTCTTAATGTATACTTTACCTTCACAAATCCAATAAAGCGGAGCTTTGAAGGATCATTTAAAGGTTAGAGCATAAGAGAATGACGGCACTGCATTCCAGGAGCAGGGCATGCTGGGAGGGGAATCTGAGCAGGGAGACAGCCTGGCAGGGACGCTGGCCAGGTGGAGACACATTCCCTGAGTTTAATCAAGTCGTTCAGTGGGAACCCAGTATGAACAGGAAAGGTGGAGGGGAAGGGGGTGGGGCTAAGGTTGGA
>JAABNY020000034.1:21731904-21750240 GCA_015164015.2 Brevimyrus niger
CATGCGGGGGATGCAAACGGCTCCGCCCCCCCCCCCTAGCCCTGGCCTCTGGTCCCCCAGTTCCCCCCCGTAGAGGACTTTCAAGGCTGTGCCATTTACCCATAAACGCTACGGCACATTCGGAGTTACGGCGTATTTCTTCCCCGTTCCACATTTTGGCCGTGTCTTTAGCTGGATCTTTCCTGAAGTAACTCTGGCCCACATCTCCGGCTCTGTGTGTGTGTGTGTGTGTGTGTGTGTGTGTGTGTGTGTGTGTGTGTGTGTGTGCAGTTTGCTTGGCTGCCACAGTCTGGAAGCACGTGGTTAAGCTGCAGTCCCTGGTGCGTGTGAGTGTATGCCCCATAAACGGCTGACATCCTGAAGGGTGTTCCCTGCCTTGGGTCCTGTGCTTCCCAACATAACCAAGTAATTGATGAGCAGTTTCGGAAAATGGATGGATGGAACTTTGAGCCTCATGCACAAAGATCCGGGGGCACACTGTGTGCGGTGCACTGGCACGAAACTAAAGGTCCAACATCAGAGAGGGAATTTGAACTGGCAGTGCACTGATTCACACACCCATTGCACCGTCCAATGCCCTGTTAATTGTATGCCAGCCTGCGACCGTGCTAGCTTCTGTAATGAGGTAGACCAATGTTCTGCCGTCCATTGGTCGCTGTCGGTTGCTTAGACCATTTGAAGTAATGCGGGGTGATTACTGGGCCATCAAGCCAAAGGGTGTGGCTGCAGCCGGGTTAGTGATGGCCTGGGATTCCGTGATGTTAACCTCCCTGAGGGAGGGGGGTCCCTTTCACCGCACCACTGGTAAGAATTTCCATCCCAGCTGCCTTGACAGCAACTGCAGGCAATTTCAGCAATATTAAAAAAAAAAAAATCACCTCATATGCCTATGTAGAACACAGGATGTAAGGATGGATCTGAAATGGATTTTTTCATGCTTGTTAACTGTTGTTAGTTACGTCAGACAGCACAGAAATTAGACCACCCACCAGAAATTCAACGAAGATTTGAAAAGATCTAGGGGATGTGACAGGAGAATAATGGCAGTCCTGTGCCCAGACATGTTCAGGAACAATCCGATGAATGTTTTTGCTTGTTTACATCAGCCCTAAGGACACATTACCAGCCAGGGTCAACTCTGCCTCTTATGTCGGTGGTGGGAGGGGGCAACACCCAAAAATCATCTTATGGCTCACTTATCGGTGCTGAGACAGCATTATTTAATTAGTGTGAATGCAAAACATGCGGCTATGCTCTATTTTCAGACTGGCAGGGGTTACGGGGACACACCTCAACCTGAACGTGAAAAATCAGGACACCCTTCCTGCACATACAGCATGTGTAAATGGCACCTATTTCCAAATAAGCAATAGGTAATGCTGCATGTTAATTGCACCTTCATAATGCATTCATAGAACATTCATAAGCAGCATGTAGGTATACATTAAGGTCCTAACATACCCTAACAGGTTCAATATGCATTAAGGACAAACATTAAAAACATATAATCATATGAAGTTTGTTATTAGTGTATATTAAAGCTGTTATGGTAGGTTAGGACATTAATGTATACTCGCATGTTGCTTGTGAATGTTCTATGAATGCATTATGAAGGTGCAGTTAACGTACAGCAGTACCCAGTAGTGCCAAGCTGTCCCTTGCAGGGGATGCCAGAGGAGAGCTGCTCATCTCTCTCCTGGCTGTTTGTTGATCTTTCTCCTTATAGGCTGATAAAATCTCTGCAGCAGGATGGCTTTTATTTGTCCGCTAACCAGAATCACTACCAAACACTTCCACCCCATTCATACAGGACAACAACATAATACGGACAGGTTTCTGACTAACCACAGGCACAAAAATGTTTGCATTTATTAATGGGGCAGAGGATCTCCATGGCAATTTACAAGTCAGATATAAGTACAGAAGCAGGCGATCATCAATGCGGGTGCACAATAGCGCGACCTGGAAGCTTTATGCGAGACACTGTCACAAGTTTTACTGCAGTCTACACAAACTGCTCAGGAGACCGTCTGAATGACATGTACCTGCTTGGTAAAACGTGTTTTTTTTCCCTTCCCTTTGTGTGTTTGGCACAGCACTGAGCCCTAGGTGATGTCAGTGCGGGAATAGGTGTGTTTTCATGTCACGTGTGCACACAGCTACCCAGAGAAACTTACAATACTTATTTTCTTAGGAGACATTTTCAATCCAGAGCTAAACGACTAACAGTTTTACCTGTTTTCACAGCTGGATATTAAGTGAAGGATTAAGTGCCACAGGGCAGGTTCCGAACACTAATGGGAAAAACCAGGCTTTAAAACTCATGGTGAGAAATATTACTGCATGCTGTCAGTCACTGCCTGCATTATACCTCATGGGAAGCAATAAAGTAGCCAATGGGAAGTGGGTAAAAGCAGCCTGTAACCAATAAAGCAGAACAGCCCCACCAACTGTGGGCTTGGAAGCCTTTGTCCTCCCTTTGCTGATTCCCCCTTGGAAATAACAGTCGCCGGTTCGATTTTCTGAATTCTGTACCGGCAGTAATCAGGGTGACCCTGGTGGTGCTGTGGTTGCGGCCCGCTCATCACTCTGCAGCCAGGCCCAGGCATGAGAGAAGTCCAAGACGTGGCGGTTATCCTGACCGAGGCTAAAGAATCTTTACAGGGATCCATGGAAAAAACACTATGCATTTTAAATTTGAATTTTAAATATTTTCCTGCCCATGGCAACAGGAGTGACTAACAGAAGTCAGCGTGCTCCCATTTTTGGCTTCCAAAACTGTGAGAAAAAATAAAATGCGTACATACTAGAGCTCTACAGATGTTGCGTGGAGCATTATACTGCTGATCTGATTGGGAAAGCATCACTGTACATGGTAATGGCTGGCTCAGCTTAATGACAATAGTCTGGAGAAGCTACCACTTCTTTGCAATGTTTATATTTTGACATTCTGGCACAGCTCCCCCTGCAGCTTCCATAGCCGAGTCGGCATGCACAAGTAAATTAATATTTCAGTCTTTTCTTGGCTGCTAAGTTGACTACAGTTGAAATTGCTTCAAATGGCAAAGGAAAGGCAGAATTCTGAAAGTTTTCTGCTCAATAGTTTCTCACAACGGGTACATGCTTATAAATCTGTGCCATAATCTCGTTTTCCTTCCACAGCGTGTCCTGTGATGTCACTGTGAATTTGCATTACCATTGGTCAAATTCAGATGCAGACTTTTATCTTTCTTGGCCATCTCCAGAGGATAGGTGGCACTTGAGGGTGGAGTCTCCGGGTAAGTTATCACGACATGCAGGCTGTTGTAACAGAGACACACAAAAGCCACAATTATTTTTTCACAATGCTTTTGCCCAGAACGAAATCCGATTGATAACCTAGTAACTAGAACAAAATGCAACCACACAGTACAATTTGGTTACTATCTATAACCGCTCCTAATATCTTGTTATTACTATAGTCATGCAAATGTGTGAAGAACATCAAGATTGATTTTCACCATCCTGAGATTTTAATATTAATTATGCAGTTAATTATGCCTACCAATTGCTCATGAGATTATGAATCTGATGAAGCTGTCTTATTGCAGGACAGAGCTGTCCATCTCGGATTAGTAACCAATTGGAAGTGTCCTTTGCCTCTGGACTCTTATTGGACTACTAGGAAGGCCTGTGCTGAATATTTGAACTCTCAGGGGAGGGACATGACTTTTAGCCCTAAGCCTAATTATTCAGTATAAAGGCTGACACTGCAACTCTGACAGCAGAACAAACACTCTGAGAATTTTGGAGCTTTTTTCAAACCAAGGTTCCGATTGTATTACAAATATGTGTAGCAGTGTTTTAATGTACCATATAAATGTTCATATTTGATAAGTTTATATATAAATGTTTTAAATGCCATGCAAGAATTATAAGTGTAAGAATGTATTAATGTCAATATTATCCCAGCTCTTTTCTCTTTTTGACTTCAAGCCCAATTGGCACCTCGCCTCTTATGAGGAAATTAAGTCTCTGAATATCAAGCACCCCCCCCCCTTTTACAGCTATGCCTTGGAGGCTGTATTTTGTGTCTTCTGGGGTCAGGAGGTTACAGGAGGAATGTTGCAGACGCTGAGGGTGTGGCAGCCCAAGGCCAGGGGCAGAGGGCAACATAGGAACCCCACTGACCAAACTGCAGGGCTGCCAGAGCCGAGAAGCCAATCCCGGCGGCTGTCTCATGTCTCCTACAGCTTACATCAGGCAAATAGACTTTTTTCACTTATCTTTCCCTTAATTAGCCATTTGATCTGACGACAACACGGGTCCTCTGGATAACATCTCCTGAGGCTAAATTTGACTCTCCAGTGACGGCGACTTATTTTCCTGATGTTAGCATGTACCTGCTTTCCAATGCTTTTACCAGTGCTTCATATATATGACCTGCGTCACCTACACTTCACTTTATCTGTTTATATTATTGATTTATTCAGTTTGACTCACAGAAACACACTTTAATGCACAGGTTCACCCGGGCTGAAAACCAGGGGCCTCTGTGAATAAGGGGCCTCAACTAACCTTGCTCAATAAAATTTTTAATACCCTCCCCCCCGCCAATAACTTTTACCGAGACCCCACCCCCAGCTTGACAATTACATCACCACTAGAAATGTTAGGGGGGGTTCCTGACCATGTGAATGTGGTTATGACAGGTCTCCTGAGTTCTTGTCAAACAGCCTCTTTTCTTCTACGTGAACTGGCAAACTGCTAATAACATATCCGGTTCCTTACCTGCTGTGCGTTCAGCTTCAGGCAGCTTACAGCTCGGCTGTCTGCACTTCCAGGAAAAGGCTGGTTAAAATGACTAGCATCCTGTCTCTCTCTCTCACACACACACACACACACACACACACACACACAGCTGAAGAGAGATACAGAGGACACACCTGGACCGTGCACACAATGCCCAAACCATATAATCCAAAAGGCCTTTTATTCTCTGCCATCATGAAATGCTTGGGGCTCAGCCGGCAGCTTCTGCGTATGACCTCAGGTGGATGTTAGGCGAAGGGAAGCAGGTCGAAACCGCAGCTGGCTGGTGACGAGCTAAGCGCCAATGATGTTTCAACCAAACTGTGGCGCTTTAAAACGAACAGACGGCGCACTAAGCACCGATTGTGACCTGTTCATGAGGTGTGGGCTCAGTGGGCCTCCCTTGTCGTTCGTATGTCTGTGCTGTGCGTGTGTTGGAAACGCAATAAATTATTAACCCTGTCAAGACCATTCATGCCGAGCGTGCTTATTGGACGTTAGCCCTGGGCTCAATGCTGGTGTGAAAGCAAAGAACATCTGGCCTCCTTATTCACAGAGGGAACCCTGTTAGAATCCTTGTCACGTATGGTATGTGTACATAATGTACCCCAGATTAAACTGTACTCTTACTCAGATTTATGAAATTTAGCACTTAGGTTAATCTTATCAGACATGACTAATATCCATACCGCTAATACAGCGGCTCTATGTTTTTTCTGTCGTTCAACCATCTTATATTTGCTTTTACGGAACAGTTGTGGAGTAAAATTAACGAGTTTAAAATAAGATCTTTGATGAGCCACGATTGAGTTGTCAGTAAAGATGCAGTGAATGAATATAGCACGCTAATGTCAGCACTTACATTTTCTACAGCTGCTTCAGGTTCAATGGTCAATAATGGTCCTTGGAGATCTTGGAAAATAAGTGAAGAAACTTAATTTTTTTTCTCATGCTTTTCCCAGAATCGTTTATAGAATACAACGTTGCGACAAGCACAGAGTTAATGCCATGACTGCCGGCATTGCACCTACACACTAAGGGTAATCTGCAGGCATTGCATAACAAAAGGAAACTCACAGAAACCCAAGAGAGCCTGCTAACGATGCATGCGCATCTCTTCAAGTGTGAGGCCGCAGGGTAACCCGGTGAACCAGCCTCGTTACCTTAAAATTCGTTCAGTCTGCCATCTAGTGGTAGGTAAAATTCTGCCCACTGTTTTCGTAACGTGTCATACAGAGATATCACATATACTATATATTTTTATCATCGTTTACTCAATGGGTTACGAAGGTAAACAGTATATACAGTGATTATAAAAAGTCCACACACCTTTTTTGTGTGATTTACCCATCTTTCAATTGTTTATCCTATCCCAGATCGCGGAGATACATACATTATTATTTTTCATGAAATAATATATAAGGGTTACACAAAGGCAAAGTGAGTGGCAATGTTTCCTCACTCCATCGCTCATTCAGCTCCCTTAGACCCAGCACGAGATAAGCAATTGGCAGATGGATGGATGGATGGATGGAAGGTATCTTTTGTATGAAGTAGCACTGGAGGATGTCAGTAGATGGCGCAAGATAAATAAAATTAAGTACAACGTCGTAGGAAATTTCACTTCCGGGATTATATTGCTAAACACCAAAACTTCCCTTGAAGTATCTTAAGGCAGGTCTATTTAAGTTAGAAATTTCCTTGGTTATTAAACATCCATCCAACTTTTAAACGCTAACCTAGTACAGGGTCGCAGCATTCGGCATTACTCTTTTGGATGTCACCCGCTTTCATTGATTCTCTAAAGATAGTGTGGGTCGAAATGTATTTTGCAATGTAAGAATATTACGCAAAAACAAGCTGGGTACCAATGGCCAGACGTTATAAAGGTGAAATATAGTTTTGTTCACTTTTAAGTTATTTCTTTTAATTAATGTACTAATTTTTATTTCTTAAGCTCGCACGCACCTAGGCCACTGTTACAAACAAGCTAATGTAGCCAAATATGCAACGTAATGCAAAAAGGTCCGTTCGTATTACTTCATTTAATGATTTATAACGGTTAGTGTTTCGCGGATAAACGTGGTTTTACTTAATCTCATTCGTTAATTATATATGTCACGTGTACTTCTTAACTGTAACAGTGTACTACGTCTGTTATTATAGGGCACCTGGTGACGTAGGAGGACCGGAAGTGGCGTTCTGATTCACGCCTGGGGGGAATCAACTTTACCTTCTTGAGCAAGATACTTAAATTGTTTCAATAAAAGAATTACAGCATTTTAAAAAAAACGTAGGGTTGAGTAATATATTGTCCGATTAGCCAAAGTGACTATAGCGTTATAATGTGAATGACTATGGACACACTTATCACCTGATAGATATGTAAAATGCGTGTAGCAATGTACAAATACAAAAACACAGTAATCGGTTGAAACTAATAACTGTACATGAGAAAAATGATTGCACCTGAGAAAGGAAGCGGATGAGAATTGTAGTATTACTGCAAAATAAAGATCATGACCCGCAGTATTGTATAGTATAATGGATTACATAACACAATTGTGGTCGTAAGATCACTGTGACCAAAGCATTGTCATACAGTCACCATGGATGTATATTCTGTGTGTGTAGTGGCTGATGTGTGTGGTGTGGGTAAGTCACAGTACCGTTCAGTGTGGTGTTCTTGTGCGGGGGGGTTAGGGGTGTGCCCAGTGTGTTTAGCAGTGTGACAGACTGGGGGTAGAGGCTGTTCAGCAGTCTTGCCGTGTGAGTGTACAGGGCTCTATGAAACTCGCTAGATGGCAGACGTATGAAGAGGTTGGGTCCAGGGAAGGCAAGGTGTGTTTCTTTATGTGACTTAGGACCAGTTATTCGAATCACTTCATGATTATGGGGGTCTGGGCCACTTGGCGACAGTTGTTCAGGGACCTGACTTCTGCCTGTTTTGGATCAGGGATGATGGTAGAAGTCTTGAGACAGGTGGGAACGACAGCCTGTTCTAAGAAGATGTTGAACAGGCTTCTAAACCCTGTCACCAGCTGTCCCACACACTGCTTCAAGATCCACCCAGAACTCCCATACCCTACCCCTGGGGCCAATTATCGTATGACGTTAACTGTCTAGGACTGACAGTGGATTCTGAACAAAACCATATTACACCAATGAAAGCAGTTTTTGAAGACCAAGCCTTGTTGAGGCATGATTATAGCACAGCTTGTTTTCATTGGTTGTTGATTTTCTTTTTTAAAGTATAGCACAGGGCGAAGCTTAAATGTCCCATTTTACCAGATCACTCACTCTATTAATGTCCTCAACATGAATAATATGTCTTCCAGGTAGTATTAATCGTAATTAAAGATAAACAATTAATTGCTATAGTTTCCGAGTCGATATTTATAATTTTCGTTTAGTTGTGTGTTTTGCGTATCTCATATTATTTCAGTTTCCGATTTTCTTTTGCCTGTCTTAGTTTTTGTTACCGATAATAACGCTGGACTGACACGTATTCTCTGGGGGTGTCTTTAAATACTGTGTGCATTAACATTAAAAATAGTTGCGTGCATTTTCCTTCATGGAGGAGAGATCGGGTTGTAGCTGCTCCCTCGATCATATATGTGTGGATTCTTGGGAGAAAAACCCCAATAAAATCTTGGTACTGCTCAAGCTACATGCACTGTTCAGGAACATAGAAATCCTGTACTGATGCTGTACTGGATAAGCGGATTTGCGAAAGAGATGAACCAAAGGACTTTGGCACTATGTTACTCAAATGATGGTTTGATGTTATGAACACTATCATTGTCACAAGTCCAGCTCCTTAGGCCACGAATAAATAAAAGTTGGACTGCCAAGGTTACAGCTGTTCACATTCTTGGATGCTGAATACTATTCCGGTGCTTTACACAATAAAAATAAAACATTTATGATCCACAACATATTGTTTTTTTCCCTCGTACTCACATATAATGTACAATAAAATATATACAAGCCCTAATTAAATGTGTTATTGGCCCACACCAAGTTTTTAGGTGTCAAGGAGACATATGTTGGTGTTTCAAGATGACACAATCATCATGCAAGTGTGCTTATTCTGACATTTGTTTTGCAGTAAATCAACATTGCTGATATTTTACACCACAGTGTTTGAAAATGAACAGTTAACACCTCTATAAGGTATATATAAAGGTTGGAATAATAGTGTGCATGTAAGAGATTATTTTCGTAGTGGTTGGAATCCATGAAATACAGTCTAAAAGTAGGCTAAGCTTAAATTGTAGGGATTCAGTCGAGATTTAAAGATTGAGACTGAGTTGGCATCCCAAATATAGGCTGCCAGACCATTCCACAATATAGCATGTAGCAGAATGCTTTACTGCTCACCGTCGTTTTATTTATATGTGGAATGACAAGGAAACCTGCATTTTGTGTTCTGAGTGGATGGCACAGCTTGTAAACTTGAAGAAATTCTATTAGGTAGGCAGATGCTAAGTGCCTTATATATTAATTACATTTTCATAAAATATATTTTAAAAAATACATGCATATTTCACAAACTGATTGCAATTATGTATTTTCTATAAATAACTATCATCCGCCTTAATAGTTATTAGCGCAACTATGCAAATATGGGTTAATTCACTGACTCCGTCTATAGCTGCCCAAGTATAATGTAAGCTGTACTATAATGTACAGTGCAGGTCTATAATTTGTATAATGTTATATTTTGTTTAGGGCATGTATAGTTTTCAAATATATTTAGATTTTTGGTTTATCCCTGTTAATTTCTCATTAAGTCCATTATCCAATAGATGTAACTTTCAGTCCCACTCTCCGACTGGCAAGCCTGGCGTGTTGCGTACCGGTCTTGTGTTTTTACCGGATCCCGCGGCCCGGAGGGGCGGGCTGCACGCGGTGCCCCGGAAACGTTCCTCGCGCAGCCGCCGCCGTGTTGAATGAAATACGGCTGATTCATTGCGGGCTTCGTCGAGTTTTTCAACGCGGAGTTTTTTGTTTGTTCCGCTTTCAGGGGGTTAATACAGGTAATAGAAACTTAACAGTATAATACATACATTTCTCTTGTCATGGGTCAGATTTGATTGGCGAACTTCTGTGTTAAAGCAATAATGGACGAATTTATAGCGGATACCGCAAGTGTTAGCCGGCTTAGTTAGCATGCTAAGGCGCTAACGTTAGCATGAACGCCGTTAGCATGAACTGGCTAACTAGCTGACTGGTTACTCGGGACGCACTCATATGACTTTACTAAAAATATTAATGTCGATAACCGTAGGCGAAGAACTATGCTGCCAATATCTAAAACTGGATAAGTAGAATAGGGCCGCGTCGGTGGTTGTGGTGGTTGTTCGCTTCCCTGCTAGCTGACATCTGCACTGTCACTGTTAATGCTGTGGAAGAATATCAACAAACTAATAACGGCTTTTAATAAATCAGATAAATGAACGAGTAGTTGGTTTGCGAACAAAGCGAAGCATTTTGGCCAAAGTTGCAGGGGGAAAGCAAGCTGTCAGGGACTTAATGTGTCGTTATCGTTGCTTTTGCGTCCCCGTTAGCCCGACTGCCTTTGAAGATTGATATTGGAATGGAATAAAAGCAAATAATAGATGCACATAGATGTATACAAGACTGTGCCGCTAGTGCAGTTTATGATTTTGTAAGGAAATGTTTACTCTAAATATGCCATGAATTGCAGATGAGAATTCACTCTTCCTCTTACAGTTCTCAGAGGTTGATTTATTGAGATTATATAGATAGTTGTTATAGTGTGTGTATAAAATGTGTCTCATCGTTAGTAACCATTTCTCTGGTAGTAATGTAATATATGAAGTGATTTAGATGGCTGCTCTACCTTCCGGCAAGTTTTACAAAAAAAAAAACGTCTTGAATCATTCCTTGACTCTTCCAGGAATTGCAGTTAATCCGTTTTTAATCAACGCTATTCTGCGCCCATGTATTTGAATGATATTCATCTTTTTTCCTTGCTAATAAGCACATAGAATGGACACCTTCAGCTGTTCCTGTCAAAGGTCCTGGTTACTTGACCATTTTGATTATTTGCAGACTGCAGTTGTTGGAATGGATGTGTTTATTAGCGGCATTTGGGAGAGTAACCCAGCATCTAACTGGCAGCGCCCCTCGCTGCCACAGCAGACCTCGCTTTCAGTGTAGGTCAGACTCGGTCATGTTTGCTGACCAATCTGCCAAACTCCTCGTGAAGAGGTGGATAGGGCAGCTGCATGGTTCGGAAGCATTGCCCTGGGGTAGACAAGACCTCATGTTTGTTTGTGAGGTGGGTTATTTTGACATCAGTGAACAGTATGTTTTGTGACTTGTGGAAACCGGCTGTGGTTTTCTGTCTTCGGAGCCTCCAGGTGTCTTCAGTACCTGCTTGGGTTGGAGGGTCATGCCCTTGATTTATTTTGTGTCTGTCTGCTTTTTCTTCCCGCAGAGTCATGGACCGGTTACTCAGACTCGGGGGTGGGATGCCCGGCCTGGGACAGGTATGCTTTATGTCCTGAATAAACCCCTAGCTGGATGCCAACTGCATGCATTTCATTTGCCATGCGCAGGTTTCCCCATTGATGAAATGTCGTATGTGCATATATGGCGTGTCTCTCATCCACCCAGCATTTAAAATACCGGTAACATTTCATGTTTAATGCTGGAAAGACTTAATCTCATATTTAAAAATAGACTGAAAGAAGACTCGTAATATAGGATTCATAGTTTATCTAATGGCATCTTTTGTTCGGCCTGAGTTTGGAATCTCCTTGTGCAGTTTATTTTCCATCATCCATGCTGTGTTGTGTACTGTGGAGTTGTGTTTAAAATTTAAGGTCAATAACATATAATTCTTGGGAAGAAAGTGGGAGTATTATTCTTGTATTCTACTCATATTTATAGTTCTGAGTCTTAAGGACTTCAGTGGAAGCCAAAACTGGGGCATCTAACATTGTGTGATTCTAATTTCAAATTCAACAGCCCTTTCTTAGAATTTTCTTCATTATTTAAAAAAAATCACAGCAATTCTGTTTGTGCGGCATGTGGTTGCTGTTGCACAGCACTGCTCGTGAATGGGGTGTCTTTGATATCTCGACCCACCTGAGGTGATGCTTTTTGTTCTCATTGAATACTAATTATAAAAGGGCTGGCCCTGGGAATGTACTCGGATTTATCGTTTCAATCTGAACTTTTGGTTGTGGTTCTGGGTTTCCACCTCTGCTCCCAAAGCTACTGTTAAATTATCACCTTAAATATGATGCGCACCTGCTTTGGTTTCTCTGATAGGTTATATTGGGGCTGCATCAGGATACCTTTTCAGCATCTCCGTCACTGGTCCTTAGTGAGCTCTTTTGCTTTTTTTTTTTTAAAAAATATATAAAAGGATCCAAGTTTAGCCCAAATTATTGGTACCAGTTCACAGCCCAGTGCCGACGAGGTCGGCTGGGATAACTGTGTTACTTCCTGCAGTGAAGCACGTGGCATATGGCTCTGATTGGTCCTCGCAGCAGCAAACGTCTGTCCTTGGCACATGGCAGATGGGCTGCTGTTGGCCACTCCGACGCGGCGTCATTGAAAGTGCGGCACGCCAGTGACTGTGTTTACAAATGACTCAGTTTTAGGGCTGTAGCTGGCCTCAGCTCCTATAAACTGTGTTATGGATGTCTCATCATCAAGAAGACTGGATGCCTTTAAAAAATGTATTTTATTTATGTATTTCGGTCCTTTTAAAAATAAGGCCTTCCTGGAGTTGCCAAGTACAGTACATTTGAACTCTTTCCCATGGAACTTTTCAAACAATTTGTTATGGAGATGAGTCTTGCCTCATTCACTCGCAGTCCGGTGAAGTCGGCATCGATTCCCCTGTCCCAGTCCTGGAGGGTCACTCTGCACCACAGTTTGCAAATTTCTAAATTTACAAAACCTGATAATTGGCTGGTGAGCTGAATAAGATGTGTTTGACCAGGGAAATCTGCAAACTGTGGTACAGACTGGCCTTCCAGGACTGGGACTGGGGGAACCCTGTCCTAGATCTTTGTACATTTCACTTCTTAAATGTTTGATCTCCAGTCTAGTGGTTGGTCTTTCTCAGTCTGATACTTTGGTACAAATGAATGTGGGTAGCATTAATGCTAACATTGTTTCCACCTCCCACCAGAATGTGTCTGATCTGCGTGTTTTCCCTCGCAGGGCCCCCCAACGGACGCCCCCGCAGTGGACACGGCCGAGCAGGTGTACATCTCCTCCCTGGCTCTGCTCAAGGTACGGTCAGAAACAGTAGCTGGGCCTGGGGCCATATGTGAAGACGGGCTGTCTTTGGCCGTCACTAAGGGGAGACCTGCCTCTTTCACAGATGCTGAAACATGGTCGGGCTGGCGTGCCCATGGAGGTCATGGGCCTGATGCTGGGCGAGTTTGTGGACGACTACACAGTGCGGGTGATCGACGTCTTCGCCATGCCGCAGTCGGGAACGGTGAGCGCCGCTCTGTGCTGTTGCCGTCTGTGGATCAGTTTGCATTTGCACTCCAGTCAGCTGGGTGGCTTCTCTGATGCCGTCTATCTCTGCCTGGAACAGGGTGTGAGTGTGGAAGCGGTGGACCCCGTCTTTCAGGCTAAGATGTTGGACATGCTCAAGCAGACAGGCCGGTAAGCGACCAGTTATCCGATCCCTCCAATCGAAAGCCGGCTTGTGGCTTTTCGGAGCGTAACACTGGTCGTATTGGTCTATACATTCTCATCACTGTGTTTGAATGTGGGTAGGTTGACTTTGGGGGTTGTTGCTTTGTAATGAACGAGGATAATGATTTAGGGGTCTCATCTGGCCGTTTGATATCCTGCTTGGCCCTCCTGCCCAACTGATGGCCCAGGGGATGGAATGCCGGGGGAATAGCCACAGAATAGGAAAGCCTCATTCCTGCTGATTTCCCATGCCCCTCCTCTTCATCGGAGTCTGCGACCCCCTCTGCTGTGTGCTGCAGGCCTGAGATGGTGGTGGGGTGGTACCACAGCCATCCTGGGTTTGGCTGCTGGCTCTCGGGAGTGGACATCAACACCCAGCAGAGCTTCGAGGCCCTGTCAGAGCGTGCCGTTGCCGTGGTGGTGGATCCCATCCAGAGTGTCAAAGGAAAGGTACGGCACGGCCCCCAGCCAGGGGACAGGGTTGGGGTGTGACCTGTCCAGTAGTATCTCAGATTGGCAACTAGGCATTGAGTTAGCTTATAGACAGTCATTTTTATGTCCAAGGCTAAGTATTACTTACAAGGTATGTAAGAGGTACTTTATTTTTTAGAGTTTTTCTTTGCTCAGTATATGGAATCTTCATCTGGCTTTTTGATGCATGTACTGTGTGATATGCATGTATGTTGTTTAATTTTTGTGTGAATTTTTGCAGTGCAAGAATGCTAATGATTAGTTAGATTCCCTTTGAAGGGCTTTGTTAGGAAGGAAACGGTCATCACCCCTTTCTGTGCCCCCCACCCTGTGCACTGTTGCAAACCAAGCCCTTATTTCCTGCTCATAGACAGGGAGGGAACACTGTCATCAGCCTCCTCTGGGCAGTCTGTAAATCTATGCGACGGGGTTTGCACCAGCACAGCCGCAAAGTGTTAATGCCAGTGAAGTACGAAGATGGGTACTCTGGCTTTTTTCCCCCCGCTTGTAACGCTGGATGATTGGTGCTGATATATGGGTGGTGGTGTGGCTTTTCTTTAAGCAAGGATGCAGTCTGGGAGGTGTGAGACTGGGTCATTTTTAATTAACTTGTGCCCCCCAACGCGGGCAGCTTGGAGCAGCCATTCTGGGAGGTGTAGATCTCTGGAGGGTACCGCTAATATGGACTTGTAAACCACTTCATAAGGACAGGCAGGGCCCCTTGTAGACGGCTAACAACCTTCTAATCCGCATGGCACCGTAATGTCTTCTGACAATCTGTAACGAGTCTTACGAGGTCCAAATCATGCACGTCGAACCCTTTGGATAGATCCCTTACGGAACTGGAAAACTGACTGTTTGGCCTGTTACTGTGATGTTTGACCACATCAGCTGTTTATTAGATGCCATCTATGTGGTTCTATAGCTGTTTGCTTGTTAGATGCCATCTGAGTGGTTCTTCAGCTGGTTCTTTGGCAGATGCCATCTGCGTGGTTCTTCAGTCACCTGCGTTTGAAGCAGCTTGTCAAGTTTGAGTGTTGAGATGGACTTTGGCCGCTGCTGCGGAGATGTTCCTCCATTATTTTCAGTTCAAGAAAAAGCCTGACACTTTTTTTTTTTTTCCCCCTCTCCTGAATCCTGTTTTTGTAGGTCGTCATTGACGCCTTCAGGCTCATCAACGCCAACATGATGGTTCTGGGGCACGAGCCAAGGCAGACGACATCCAACCTCGGTCATCTGAACAAGCCGTCTATCCAAGTAAGCAACTCGACAGTTAGGAAGCTAATTAGATTGCAGCCAAGTGTATCTTGGAAGCGGCCGATGAGTAGACGTAGAGATACTGTAATGGCAGACCCCCATCATCATACTCATAACCCATGTTGAGTCATCGTGTTCAGTTGTTTCCATCTACCCATTTATGTCCATCGCTCTGACTTGCTCCAGAAGGCCCTGGAGAATTGGGTGGGCCTCCCCTGTCGAATCAGGCCTGCTCCTCCGCAGGCTAAGGCCTGTGTGAGACATGGAAATGCACCCTACATTAGCCATGGCATTGCCCTGTTCTTTGGGGTGCTAATTCCATGGGCAGTTCAAGGGGGGGGGCTGCCTTCGCTTGCTCATTAATTAGTGGCTATGTGATGGCCCTCTCTCGTGAGACGCAGGCAAGTCCGTTCCTGTCCCTTTAGGGGAACCATGCATTTGGACCTTAGTACACAGCGATAATGAGCTATCATTCCCCCTTTTGTCTGAGTTCCCCATTTTCAGTCTATAAGTAGGTGTCTATAATATCTGAGTGATATTTGCATCTCTTACGCTTGTTTTGCTGGAATGCTGATTTGGCTTTTGATTCTGCTCTCGTCAGCTTTTGTAGTGTCGCTGTCATTGATGAATGCTGTTGGCTCAGTCACCCTTAACGCTATCCTGCTTGTACTTGTCTTCCCAGGCCTTAATCCACGGCCTGAACAGGCATTACTACTCGATCACCATCAACTACAGGAAAAACGAGCTGGAGCAGAAGGTTTGTAACCTCTTATGTGGTTTTAAAACCGCAGCAGGAGAAGGTGAAAGGAGGAACGTTTCGTTTCCTCGGATGTGTTGCAGAGCACAGCGGCTTAAGCGAGTATGGGACTATTTTGTGTGGGGGAAGGAGACGTGTGTCATATCTGGGCGCCGCTCGGCCAGTCCTCCTCCTGGTGTCCCCTTGATATGATGCCTACTCTCGCTGCCCCTCAGATGCTGCTGAACTTACACAAGAAGAGCTGGATGGAGGGTCTGACGCTGCAGGACTACAGCGAGCATTGCAAGCTTAACGAGACCATCGTCAAGGAGATGCTGGAGCTGGCCAAGAACTACAACAAGGTGACCCGGCTCTGCGGCCCGGGGAATGTGGTGCCGTGCCGGGGGTGCCCGCATCACATGACTTGACTGACACGCTTTCTGTCTGAACTGTTCAGGCTGTAGAGGAAGAGGACAAGATGACCCCCGAACAGCTCGCAATTAAGAATGTCGGAAAGCAGGTAAGGTGTCACAGGAGTTGGTCTATTCCCCATGGGTATGAAATATGCAAAAGTTGTTCACTGAAGCCTGTATCTCAGTTCAACTAGTTTGATAGATTTAATTGCACATATGAGAAGACTAATTGATATATTTAAAGCCCTCTCTGCCTTAAACTTGAACAGCCTCTCTGTTACTCTTGCTTGTTCCTCACAGGACCCCAAACGCCACTTAGAGGAACACGTGGACGTCCTGATGACGTCGAATATCGTGCAGTGCCTAGCGGCCATGTTGGATACTGTGGTCTTTCAGTGACGCCTGTCTGTACATTATTTTTGGTTTTTTTTTTGGTTTTTTTTGTGCTTTTCCTTTGGAAATAAACATTTAAAAAGTCTGATCTTGGACTGAGACTGCTGGTTTCCTGCATATGTAATTTATACATTTAAAATTGACCGTTTGCCCACATCTGCCCTACCAGTGCTGGAGGTAGTGTTTACCTACTCGTTTGCTTTCAGCGACCTGCTAACCCTGACTGGAATCTACTCCCTCAAGCCTGTTCCTGTGGTTTGTAAATGTTTTTAATTTGGACCTGAAACTTCAGGTCAGGTGACTTTGCAGATACTGGCCTCAGTACCTGAGTGAGCTGCATTACTGGCATGCACACTGCTTCCCGGGTCTGGGGTACTGCTGTTGAACTGTGTATCTGAAGGGCACAGGGACAGGCTGCTCAAATAAAAAAAATACACATGTATAGTTTTAACTGAGTCCTGGTTTTTACAGTTATTGCCGTCTCATTCACAGCAGTAACTTGCGTGACGTTTATGTCACGGCTTTTGATGTATTCGTAAATGTCATGTGATATGTCTGTCTTGTCTTTTAGATTATGGTTGGGCCAAAGTAATGCAATATTTTTCACAATTGTTTTAAAAAAATAAATAAAGCTCTCCTCAAATCGTTATGTTTTTAACCAATAAAGAGGTTCTCATTTAAAATTAGAATGCTAAGGATGTTTCCATTGTATTTCATCATATCTAAGATTTGGGTGCCAGGTAAATACTTTAAAAAAATTAAATGAAATCTTCAAATGATCCTTGATGTTTCTGTTTAACTTGAATATTCGATGTAAGACTAAAGCTGGCACTTTTAGCTGACCTGAGCAGCTCCAGCGGGTCAGAAATGTGGCAAACTGACTCGGAGAAAAGGCGCCCTCTGCTGGCACCATGTGGAAAGACCAATTTTCTGTACGACCACTCACTCTGCTGCGTAAGACTGTGACATTTTTTTTATGCATCTGTGTTAGCAATGGCTGTGGCTTAACTGGGTAGTTCCACTATAATTAAAAGTGGCGTCCTCAAACTTGTGGCCGTTTAGTCACCTGAGTTAAACTAAGCTTTGAATAAATTGTTTGCTAACATCTGCGCTACCCCCAATGAAGTCGTCAATGCAGATGGACTGTAAGTTTGAATATGTCATTTGTTCCTGATGGGAAATGTAGTACTAGTTGTTTGGTTTGACGTTGCCAAAAGAAGGTGTGATTTTACATTTTCTTCCAACGTTTTGTGGTCCTCTCTTCAACAGAAGCAGCAAATGCTTCTAAGAAGCTGTGTAGAATTATCATTTGATATGCAGCTGAATCTCTATGCCCAACCTTCATCGATTTTCTCCACAGCATTCCTAAATATGAACAACTCTTTTCCAAGTACTGACGACCCTGAAGTCGTCTTACAAAAAACAACCTAACATTGTAGCGGATTTCGTCTCTCGCTATAAAGAACTCCACGACACCACTGGCTTCGGTGGACCACGTCTGCAGTTTATTAAAGACAGGACAGGGATTAACACCACACAAACACTCCTTCAATTCTTTGGTCTGTGAGAGTTGAA
>JAABNY020000034.1:21750340-21760860 GCA_015164015.2 Brevimyrus niger
TATACTCTCGTAAGGTTGTAAATAATATTATTTATAGAGAGAAATGAAAATGAAGAATAAAACAATTATACTTTATTAAAAAAAAATATAAAGTTTGCTGGAATAGTAAAAATCAAAACACTACAACATGTTCATAGATTTAAACATGGATTCGCCTTTGACTTTTAAAAAAAAAATCATCAGGATGACAAATTACTTGGAGGCGTATAACTTGTCGCCTCACCCTCAACCTTGGCGCCCCGCCCAAAGTTGCGAGCTACTCGCAGTTCCCGACAGAGTCTCGAACATTCATCACACTTTCGATGGATCAACGGTGAAAGTGTTCCCATTTAGCGATGCTATTTCCATCCATCCATCCATCTATTTCCCTTAATCAATTAACATTAATCAACACGGATCATAGTATCCAACTTCTGATCGCTACATTGCCAACCCGATGCTAATTAAAGAATCCTGACTGGCGCCTCTGCGCAGGGTTACTCCATCGCAGGCTGTAGCATTACACATAGCCATACGAACCTAGTTACCAAACGTGAGCTTTTTACTGCTTCTTGCCAGCGAAAAATTGATTCGTTCCCACAGACACCTGTGGCTCAAGTTCCTCAGACATTATACAGAAATGATTAACACACCCTGGGACGGTAAGTGCGCGCATAGTAAGCTTTTTAACTTTTAAAAGGCGTTTTAATTTAATCCTTTCGTTACTAAGGCTATAAACGTATTATTAAAATGAAAATAGCATATAAATGTGTTTTCTTTCACGAGGGTAATTTTACAGCAGTATTCTGAAACTTAAAATAATTTTACTTAGACCAACGTAGAATGTTTCTTTTCTTTTTATGTGGAACATATATTACAGCTATATTTGGGTACATAGGAGAATTAACAATATCGGATATTTTATTTTAAAAACGAGCATGAAAATAACGTATTTAACATAATCAATTCATGCATTCGTTGATGTTCTTGGAATATAACCGTACGTACTTTGACCAAACGTACGTTTTAATACAGTAAGATTGCTACACAATGACAATGTAACAAAATGTTTGTTTTTTATATAGTCGGATGTTTGCAATTTTAAGCCTAAATATATTTGGAATAGATTTGATGGCACATTACAGTATTTTTGTGGATATTATTTTGGCCGACCCATATCTCTCATTGACCCATTTCAAGGAGGAAGTGGATTCCCTGTGGCAAGTACAACACAATAGATTATAAGATCTTTATTAAGCCATATTGTGTACAATGACAGATGCTGTATTTAAACAGTTTTTCAAGCATTTTCATATCCACTATAAAATGTAGGCTCCATGTATATTTACTGCATCAAATAAAATGCTAAAAAATGACACAAATAGCGATTAAACGCTGAATAAAAAATAATTGCTGCCTATAAAATAAATAAAACTTAAAACGCCTTATGTACGTAATGGACATCAATTCTTATTAATATTGCAATTTAGAATATTAAACTTTTCATGCTTCAGCTGTTGGATCGTTTCTCGTTTTGTTTGATAGATTTTAAATGAGCAACAGGACATTTAGTTAAAAGGCTTTAAGATAACAACGATTGTCCTATCAGAATCAGAAAACTTTATTAGTCCCAAACGAAATTGCTTACATTACGACTGCACAACACACAGAACAATACAATGAAGTACAAAAATTGGTGTAGCTAAATTAAATTAAATACAATTAAATTAAATTAAGTACTCTAAGCATTATTTAAGTGAGATTATTTTCAACTACCATAGTAGTATTATAATATTTAATTTAATATTTAAATTTCACGACATCGTAAAAATGTATTTTGAAAATGTTCCCGTTTAATGCAATAATATCTAATTGAATCTATTTTTAAGAAATGAATGTATTTTGCGGGACAGATTTTGCTGATAACGCCACCACCTTCTTAACTTACGCGGCTGCCGGGGTAAAAACACTTCCATTTCCCCCCGGCGCTTGCCCTGCTATGCCACTGAGATGCTACACTCATCCTTCAGGGTTAAGTACTCGAAATACAAGCCTGTACTGCGGCAAATCAAGCTTTGTTATCTCCTGCCGATACCCCAGTTCATCAGGCAGCAAGTCTGTCACCTAGACACAGACGCAGAAAAAAGATTTACAGTGAGCGAAACTGAACAGAGCAGAGGACTGGACGGAGACGCCTTCCATCCATCAAGATCACAGATTGGCGCGATGGCGGGGTAGGTTACTTTGATCAAGGCAAACGAAGACGATTCTCATGGACATTTTACGATATTTCCCGTATATATCATAGGACTTCCCGACGTTCGAGTTACTTCAAAATGTTGTTCATTCCACCAACGTAATTTGATATAATAATCGCTTTTGAAATGAATAGAATTCATTTTTGAGTCATTGGTGTACAATTTCTTAGAACGGCGTATAAGGGTGAAGTACATTGGAAAACATTAGTAAACTATTTTGATTATTAATACAACATGTCTAAAATAATTGCAACTAAGCACAAATGCGGACAATTAGTATACCTCCAAGTAAAACAAATTCTTATCGATTTTCTACGAAACGTCTAAGGATATCAGCAACGAAGGATTCTTTCTTGTGTAAATTTAGGGAATACGAGGCAATAGGAATCATGGGAAATACACTGATTAATCAAGACAGGTAATTGTTTATCGCTTCTATGCGCTCAACTTGAGAAGAGCGCAGAATCAAACCAGAAGCTTTGGGAGACTCACGTGACCATATTAACTTCTGAGCATCAGGACGTCCAGTCTGGTAAGGACTGTTGCGTGGTTCCTTCATCGTAGGATGCAGATGACAAGTAATACAGTAACAAATAACATAAAAAGGACACTTTGCGTCTTACAAATGTGTTAGACGCATATTAAGGACCTTATTTTAACAGTCCTACATTTAATATGCTATTTCAGTAATTACCGGAATTCTGAAATTCATTTTGAAAAGTGATTGATCATTATTTCATAATTAGCGTATTTTGGGGAAACTGATTTATTCCGAATATATGTTAGGACTCGTGTTTTAAAGTAATACAATGAATATAATGTCATAACCAAACGTGAATATGACCCCCCAAAAGTGTCTTTTGCACGAATTGCACAAATGTAACGCATTTCTGAGTAATTTTATATTTCACATATCTCTATTACATCGACCCTATACTGGTTCTACGGTTATGGAAAATGTATAGAAAATACGTATCTCTCTTTTTGTACCAGCAACTTGGTAACTTTAATTAACCTCAGCATGTGGACAGGGAGCCATGGCGGAGACCCGGACAGCGGGACAACAGTTCTAACCACTGCATCACCGTGGCGCCCCCCTGCACATTTTATATATAGATAATATTCGTAATTCGAAATATTCCTAAATATCTCTATTTTTGCATAAGCATACGCACAGAAACCCATCTGTTGAAAATCGGCTATATTAATCCGATAAGCAAACCGGGAGCGTGCCTAGAAATTCCAGGGTCCTCGACAAAAAAAAATCACCTTGGGGCCCGCTGCCAGCGTCGCCCTGGTAGTAGATGACAGTACATTTTGGGGTCTCTCTGATGTGCTGAGCCCACAGAAACTGCTAGAGCTAGAGCCTCCATGTGCCTCGGACGCCCCCTTGTGTACGATAGCTTAAGCTAAACATGCAGGTATGGGGGAGACTGGGAGTGATGGTAACATGGGACAGTTGCAACAAAGTCTATTTCTCAAATCAGGAACGACGTACAAATCACATAACTCACTCTACACGTGCTCAGTTTAGTCTTTGTTTCACAAATGAAGAAGGAGCACCCTGTAACAAAGATTTGTTAGGAAAAAAGGACATGTTGAGGTAGGAAAGTATTATTTTGACTTTATTTTTGTGATAGCACTGCAAGCTTTGTACATTAAACAAACAAATCATTTGTATTCCTTGCCTATGTTGATATCTTTTATACAAGTTCTGAGTGCTAACATTTTTGCTCTTAGCTACAAGGTAAACTTGATCGTGCTACCATGTAGTGATATTTCTCCAACTGACTACCAGGCCACTTCTCAAGCGACCCCCCAAGGGCACTAAAGAAAGCCCCCATAAAATAGGCCCTAATGATGGCCCTGATGCACATTATTATTCAGTTATTAAAACTTGTGCACAGTAGGACATTTTGTTTGGTTTTATTATGATCTTTTATTTTAGTTGTAATTAATATACATTGTACACCTATGCATACATTTCACTCCATGTGTTTGAGGCTAAACCATTCATTGTCTGTTTGTGATACAGAGATAAAACCTGTGCTGTTTATTTGAAGACACAAGTAGGTGATATCAAATTTTGAATGGGATTCCATAAAAAAAAACTCAGGCAAAAATGTAAAAACAGGTTACAACCATTCCCAGTCTCCCCTATTAAATGGTAAATATGCATGTTGTGATGTGAAAAAGATGACAAATTAGTCAGAAAGTTTCCTCAGCAATAATTTATTAAATGTGTAGAATATGCCTGTGATGAGTTAGTGCCCCATCCTGGGTCGGTCCCTGCCTTGCACCCATAGCATCCAGGATAGGCACCGGACCTCCCACAACCCTGAAGAGGACAAGTGAGTATAGAAGAAGGATGGATGGATGCAGGTTATGCTATTTTACAAGATATTATATGTAAATGTCTGGTTATTTTCACATTATGCTTATTTGGAGAGGTGTTTCATGCATGCTGGATGGGAAGGAGGCTCCGGGGCAGACCCAGATCACCCCTTTTAAGAAGGGTAGCGTCTTTGGATTCTGTACGAGGAAACATCTCAGGAATGTTGATATATTCAGTATGTAATTCTTGCACTTCCTGGCAGAGGGCGCTAGTGCACCAGAATTCTGGGCAAGACATTTTCCTTAGCGGAACTACAAAGGGCGCTTTGTGGCTCAGTTTGGCATCAGTGCCTCACGTCTCCTACGGTTGCGGGTGCACGTGTCTTTTTTTTTTTAGCAGATATCGTTAGTTATGACATACTACAAGTTGAAATCAAAATGATCTCTTTTCAACGACAGAATGATACAATACAAATGACACAGAAACAGCATGCCAAATTTCATGATTTAGGAACTCGTGTTCCAATTGATGAAAAACCCTAGTAGGGCACTCGGAAAAAGACACCATTCCACTGGATGCAATCTTGTTGCCATTATTTAGCTTACGTTTTCGAAACCTACATGCACATTTCCACCCATGCATTTTCTGTAACCACTTTGTCCTATTCAGGGTCGCAGCGGTCCGGAGCGCAAGGCAGGGGACATCCAAGGACAGTGCATCGCCCCATCACAGCCGTGCCTACCAGCAATTTGGTAACTTTAATTAACCTCAGCATGTGGACAGGGAGCCATGGCGGAGACCCGGACAGCGAGACAACAGTTCCAGCCGCTGCACCACCGTGGCGCCCCCCTGCACATTCCATATAGATAATATTCGTAATTCCAAATTATTCCTAAACATTTTTATTTTTGCATAAGAATACGCACAGAAACCCATCTGTTGAAAAGCGGCTATATTAATCCGATAAGCAAACCAGATTTACCGAAACCCCCATTTATCACAACCAAAATGATTTAATGCCGTTTACATGACTACATGCACCCAGGTACATATGACCAGAACAGAAAGCGATTAAGCTGCATAATCTTAACATCGTCATAAAGGAGTATCAAAATAGGCCGATCTATTCGCATTTATGAAATTCTCCACCATCGGCTCGAAGAAAAAAGCTATTGGTTGAAAACGGTCACATGGTCAGCAGTAGTAGGACTTTTTCCTCACCCTGCATGAATTAGGCTGCATTTCCAGACGGTGCCGTGGTCTTGTGCAGCTTAGCATTTCACAAAGCATAAGGCTGACATCTGATGATGATTGTATAATTGCAGAAATACATCATTTATTACAATTGACGCTATTTTAGAAGCCTTCCAGTGTTTAAGACGACGTTAGGCTACAAAATCAGGCCTTGTACTGTTTGCAGGGCACAGTAAGTGCTTCAGGTTGAATCGGGGGAATAAGTAAACTTCATGGTCGATTAATGAGAAACTGTTTCCCATTAGAATTCCTGATAAATATTTGATATGCGTTAATTTTGGTATACGAAACCAACCTAATGACATGGAATATTTGACATTAGGTGTCCCTGTTTTCATCAGTTAAAATGCATCTATAACATCAAAAAATGGATGGTAAGAGCAATGATTTGATGGTCATCCCTCTAGTGGCCACTCACTCGAGATCTATCATCACTAAACCCCTGGCATATCTCTCTTATTTATTTGACATGCCATGCACATTATTTACAGTACAACTTTAATTAAACAACATGTGCTCCCTACAGCTGGATGACTAATTTCTGTTAAAAACCCGCAGGGCTTCTACTAATTCATCTTACTCTGGGTTTCTGTCTCCTGGAAGCGGTAATGAGACCAGAGCAGTTCCCTCACATAAGTGGCGCACGACCATAAATCGTCACGGTCCAATCCGGCCGGCAGTACTCGGCAGTACAGCGTGCGGCACGAACAGGCTGGTGGATTTTTTCACACATCTGATCATGTAGAGTTCATTTATGTAAAATTTAATCCTGACACAGAAGCGCCAAATTTTAACACGAAAGAAAGCAACACAGTAAAACCGTGAGAATTAACGTTAAGGGCAAAAAAGAATGGACGCAAAGGATCAAGGAGCGCAAATGGAGCCGCTGCTGCCGACGGTAATAATATTCCATTGTGATATTACATTTCCTGTATTAATCGGCTCATTTACAATATTTCACTTCAAGCTGGACGTTAATATCAATTGTTAATTGTCTATTGTATTCGTGCCTGCTTTCTCCCAAACGTGGGCTATGTGCACCAGTAACGCTGAATACGTGTTTGCATCAAATCTAATAAAGCATTTATTTACAGGTAAACGTGATGCAGCCTGTCAACATTAATTAAAAAGCAAGCCAGTCTTCCATCGATTTATCCGACATACATGCGTGTATTTCTGTGTTTTCGCGTTAAAGTAGGTCAGGTACGTTGGATCTGCGTGCTGGGAAATCAAGCGGATTTATAAGCGGCAGGAAACGGGCTCCTCTCATACTTTCTGTTCCTGGCTACACTCTATACCTTTGTCAGTCACACGTTTATTTTATTGTAATATACATATGAACTCTTAGCTAACTATACAAACATGAGGCCAGGAGCTTGAATACTTGAATTTAGGAAGACGGTTATTGAGAAAATGGCTTTCTAAACATACCGGGTGTGTGAACCACAGGTTTACGGGAATCGGTTACATATAAACGAATAACGTATATTAAATGTTAGGCTTTGATCGGAATTAACGGAGTGTTAACTTCTATGGTTATGTGCGTATTTGTAGATTTTTGTATCTTTTTCATATTTTGTCATATATTTGTTTTTTTTTTTTACTTTGGAAATCTTGAAGGACGAGATCAAAGACTGGTATTGAGCATCTGTATCACGGATATACTGATGCGAGTCGTGTGTCGGGCAATGGACGCAGCGCAGTCCTTGTGTGATGGTGGGTCTTTCTGGACGGCGTGAGAGTATTGGGCGGCTTGTTCCAGCCAACAGCTCAGTGGCAGGCTCTGCCTCTGACCAATCATGTTTCAGCTTTGTAATTAAGCGGAATTCTCCGAGGTGGGCGGGGCCACGCAGGGGTCCAGAGGAGAGACGGCGCTTTTGTATATGCGGGAGGATGCTCGTGGGTGCCGTGACAGGTTTACTTTGAGTGTGATGACTGACGTGGGGAAGATGCCAAACATGCGCAGGACCTCCTTAAATCCTAATCAGCTCACACGATGCACTGGGATCTCCGAGGAGTGAATTGAATCCAGCTTTTCCTGAAGACGGAGTAGGAAAAACGCAGGACCCAGTTGTCATACCTGCAGGGTCCACTGAAAAAAGTCATGTCTCAAAGCTACAAGCAACAGATGCATGTACAGCCAGCAATGGCCATGAGAGGTTCTCACAGTACTGAGTATCTGTACTGTATGTGAAACCTGCATTGATTGCTAGTGTGACTTGTAGGCAGAAGTACTTGGTCCTGAGATGCCTGCATAACCAGATGAATCATTTTTTATTATTCATCAGTGCATCTTATTACCGATAGCTGTGCTATTTATCCTGGACACGCAGGCATCCATATATATATACATATATATATGTACATATATTAAATATCTGAATATTATCGTTTATAGTTTTTTTTTAATCAAGATTAACTTCCGTTTTTTTTCCTAGTTGCAGGATGGTCTGTGGCTCTGTGGGTTTGAACCCTGTGTCTATTATGGAAGGTCATTGGTTGTGTTCAGGCGGCCGTGTCCCTCCCCCCACCCGTAAATAGCCTGGCCCCCTCATTGTGCAAGCTTTGGCTATGTCCCCGTTGGAGGGTGCTGGGCACTAGCTGACCCAGTGCTGTGACTCCCACACAAGGTCCAGTAGAGGTGGGGGGGGGGACCAACAGAAAAAAATGCATCCCAATGTCCCTGGACTTGTACATATGGCAGTTTCAGTTCAGTTCAGAAAGACGTCTCATTGGGTCTCTGTGTTCAGGTGACCTGGAATACCTTATGATGGACAAAAACATCCACCTTATTGGTGGTTACAAGGCTACTGTAATTGGGCCAGATCAAAGCTTTATTTGAACCATCCCATGTAAAACTCATCATTAGTCAACAGGACAGAAATAAACAAAAATAGAAAAAAAACAAGAGACAAAGCTCCTCTAAGGATTAATGGGGAATTTAGCACAACTACAGAAAACAGAGACATGCTGATTACTCCCCATGGACCATGGGCCACAGCCCTTGGACACCTACGCTGTCAGAAAAAAAAACTCACTCTTTCTGGGTACAATTACTTAATGTTACTTGGGCTGTACTTTCAATGGTCTGCCTATTGTGCCTTAGCTGTGAGTAAATGTAAATTTAAGGTACAGAAATGGACTTTGGTACATTTTTGTGCCATTGGGGGACGTTAATGTTGTTTGTATGTTGGGGTACAAAAAAGTGTTTTTTTCTGACAGTGTAGCGGATCCTTTTTGCATCCTGACTGGTCGGCTCAGTGTCCATTTAGAGGCTGGGAATGAGTTGGAAGTCTGGGCCTTCACGTGCACCCCCCCCCCCCACATGTGAGACAGACCCTCTTAGAATGAATCATACATTCTGTGTGGAATTTAGTGAACATAATGTTCTCGCCACTCACAGCTTGTTGAAGCCTTTGTCTTGCTGTGAATTTTATCTCGAACCGAACTGCTACTTCTCAGCCAGAGCGTTCAAGCAAAGCTGTTGGCAATAGTTGGTTTGTCTAAAAATAGACGAGTTTTGATAAGTTCCTAAATAGAGCTCAACAGAATGCTCTTCCTGTCTTTGTGCTTTCAAGCTCCTGTGTATCTTTTAAGTGCCCTTTGCTTAGAGAGTCTCAAAGAAATATATACTATGCTTACCCAGATTGTTCTGGAATGGTGATACTGAGCTTATTGGGGAACAGAACTGAGAAACTCTCATAAATGGTAGGAATGTACTTGACAGTACTGTGTCCTTTGCAGGTCGAAACCCCCATCGGAGCCAGGAGGGAGGTGAGCTGGACCGTGCAGTGCACGCATGTCCCCTGCATGTGGCAGGTCCGTTTGGTGCACGCGGGCCTGCCTGCCAACACAGGTCTCCCTCCTCGGCCTGCCTGTCATGCGCCATCTTCGCTAGCTCTGCCTGGCTTGTATGCTTGTATGTTTCTGGCAACAGTAGCTGATTAGGCTGGGAGGGAATGTTCTGGATCTCAGTATATATGGGATGCTGTGTAGTTGCTTCCATTCTCGCTACATCCCTGACACGCTTATCTTACGCTTATAAAGACACCTCTGTTTTCGATGGAGCTGATTCTGCTGAACTCACAGTCACCTACCCTGATGTCTGCCACTCCGCACCTGTGACAGAGCTGTGGTCTGCTGTCGGCGCTCTTGTGTCCCATGCATCAACTTTCGGACGAGACTCTGTGCCGTTTCGAAGCGTTATTTATGTTTTCCGTAACCTGGCATGTCTACTGAGCCGCCCTCCCTGCAGTGCTATCATCCATTGTAACTGCGCAGTGATGTACATTTGCAGAGAGGTGACAGCCATGATAAAAGCTGCCCCTGCAGGTGGACCCCGTGCAGGTTACTAAGCCATAGAAGTGAGGGAGAAATCTAAGCCAATGAGGAAATGGGAGCCAGTCCCCAGGTTCTGTTTGGTGTCTGACAGAGCCAGATGGAGGGCTTATCAGGTGGGATGTGAGCCCCATATCAATCAACCTGTCTGCCTGTCCCTGTGTCACTCTGTCTGTCTTTCTATCTCTGGGTCTCACTATCTGCCGCTATGTGACTCTCTGTCCTTCTGTCTGACTGTCTCTCTGTCTGTTTCAGTGTCTCTGTCTGTTTTTCTGTCTGTCTGTCTGTCTGTCTGTCCCTCTTGCTGCTTATCCTGGTCAAGGTAACGGCTAGACTGTACATTCTAACCATAAACA
>JAABNY020000034.1:21769725-21779806 GCA_015164015.2 Brevimyrus niger
CACCCCGTGTCAAAGAATCACCTGTGATCTGCTGGGCGAAATTTGCCGTCGCTGGCGTTTCTGCTCATGCCGACGCGGCGACATATTTAATGTTGTTGTTTATTGACGTTTTTTCGCGACCTGACAGAGGAATGACGAGGAGGCAGTGGTGGACAGGGGCGGCGCCCGGTCCATGCTGAAAACGAACTTTGAGAAGGAAGAACTGGAAGGTAAGTGTGTGTCCCTGACCCCCCCCCCCGTCCCACAGTAAGGTGACGATATGGCTGGTCTGGGGGCAAATGATGTGCAGAATGAGTTCTCCCGAAGGCTTGCTTCGATGGTTGTGTTAGTTAATGTTTCCCGTATAATACAGAGGGACATGCGGATGGTGATGGGGGGAGTGTTTGAATGAAGAGAGAGACCCAGAGACAGAGGCCCCCACTGCCATCTGAGATTGGCCTCTTGTCCCCCCCACCCTCAAATCTTCTGTAGCCAAATGAATAGAAATGTTAAGGCAGCCCAAGCTATTTTATTAATGAAAAGAACAATATCATATACAAATTTTCTTACTAACTATTTGAAGTCATTAGTATGTCAGTATGTTTTTTAGACAGGCATACACCTTTTTAGACATATTTAGGATAATCACGCTCAGCAAAAATATGAGAGGAGCAGATGGATTTTTTTACAAACGTATGTAAAAATCTTAAGATCACAACACAGAGCTCAGCGTCATTGTTGCTGCTTTTCGCTGCTGTGTGCTGCCGTTACTCCGCGTTCGGCGTTATGTTGAGAGCTGCCAAAATCAGCTGAGTGAGGTTTTTTTTTTTAGTGTTTCTCTGGTTCTTGTTTGTCCAGCATTTGGAGGAGAACCAGTTGTGAACTCTTTATTTCGGCTTTTTATTTTAATACAAGCAGAAGCATATTTTAGCCAGATGTCACACTTGCAGTTACCAAAACAGCAGTAAACAGAGTGAGGTTAAAAAAATTTAACCTCATTCTACCTATATCGCACTCATCCTATATGAACTTCGAGGGGGGGTCCAGTCCAGTCCAGTGACCCCCCACAAGCCCCCCCAACACCCACACACACAAACACACACACATGTTGGTGTTCCATTTATTTATATGGGAAAAACCCTAATCCCAATCATGACACTCTTAACTCTAACTCAGCCCTAACCTTAACCATAAGTAACCTAATAAAATACAAGACTTTTGGCATTTTTACTTTTTTGATTGCATTCACAGATTTTTATAAAATTGAGGTTTTTCAATTGGGGACCTGAAGAATGTCCCCAAAAGTAAGGAAGTTTCAGGTTTTAACAAACTTTGGGGACATTTTGGTCCTCAAATGTGATCAATGCACACACACACACACACACACAAACAGTACCACCATGCCGTACATGGGACATACCTTAACTCTGGGACTGGATTTCTGATGTCATCCGTGTGTGTGTCCTTCCCTTGGCAGTTAGGATCCACGGCAATGTTGCATAAAAATATACACCCCCCACCACCTTTCCCTGAAATAGTGTCACAGCGGGAGCAAACACAAGGGGCGTCTCACTGAAGTCACTTTCATAACTCCTTGCATTCTAGGTTCCATTGGATGGGGTTGGCGAAATTGGTTCTATGGGGGGGGGGGGGGGTCACAACTATGTTTGGAGATGAAGGGGGAACAAACCATTGTGTCTGGAGATGGAGGAAGGGCCAGACCACTGTTTCTGGAGATGGAGAACGGGTCAAACCACTGTGTCTGAAGATGGAGGGGAGTCCAAGCCACTGTGTCTGAAGTTGGAGGGGGGTCCAAGCCACTGTGTCTGGAGATGGAAGGAGGGTCAAACCTCTGTGTTTGGAGATGGGGGGGGGCATGCAAACCACTGTGTTTGTGCCCTCAGGTCGTAGGGGGAGGACAGGCACTGCAGATTAATGTGTGCGAAAATAAATAGATTCCACGTTTGTCGGGTTCTAAGGCTTAAACTGTGTCAGAACGTTGTATTATTTAGGTAATGGTATAGTAACACGAGTGCTTATCCCACAGTTTTATTTCTGGATCGGGCCTGTTTGTCAGACCTGGTCTGTTTGGGGGAGGGCACATGCTGCAGATCCCTCGCCACAGTGCGACCTTCGGAAATCCCCAGGTGATCCCCACCTGGCAGTCATGTTCTCACTTCCTGTCGGATGACCGCTGGGCTCTTTATGCTGGTGGAGCTGGGTGGTTGGGAGCCGCATGGTCCGGAATGTTCACCTGAAATCAGGATGATGACATCACTAATGATGACATGGAAACTTGTGTGAGGTCATTACTGTAAGGTAATGTTAGCCCCGTGTATCCTGCCTCCCCCTCCCACGCATCAGGTCACCGGACCCTGTACATCGGCGTCCACGTCCCCCTGGGTAAGAAATCCCACAGGAGACATCGGCACCACAGCCACCGAAATCGCAAAAAGGACAAGGAGAGGGACTCCGGGGCCGAGGACAGCCGGGAAAACCTCAGCCAAGGTTGGGCCTGTTTCTGTGAATCAGCTTGGAGCGGGTCAGTTAGCAAATAAAAAGTAGAGGAGCTAAGATCGCAACCCAACCGTAGGTCTCTCAATATGTCAGGCAGAGACCTTAGTGACTCTGTGTGAGATGCTCATACCAACTCTTAGATCAGAAGATGCCGGAACACGGAGGGCATATGAGAAAGAAGGGGTAATGAAGCGGGCCCGGGTCCCGGAAGGTGTACAAAAGACGGTGCGGACAACATGCTATGAATTTTTAAGAATTAATTAAGTAAGGACATGAAATTGTGTGAAGTTTGGGCTGTAAATTTAAGATGCATGCTTTGTTTTTTATTTTATACTATTGTTTTTGTTTTCTTAACCAGAGAGTTTCAGGATTCATGCAAATAGGTGTCGGTACACAAAGAATTAAAAACAGAGAGGTCCCGGAATGCGTTCTGGTAGGATCCGCCACAAGTTAAGCACAGGCTCACAGCATCCCTGCTGCTCCAAGTCTCCCGATACTCAGAAAAGAGGAATCTCCCAAATTAAACTTGGGCCCTTTTTTAAACATGTGCCTATCCTAGGATACCCCATAGCCAGCAGGCTTGGGAAGGGTTAGTGGCTTGGGGGGAAAGCAGATGAGCTGAATGCCAGCCAGCAAACGCTTGGTGCCTGTTCCGGGTCCCACAGACACCCCGTCCCAGAGGGTCCAGTTCCTGCTGGGCACCGAGGACGATGACGAGGAGCACATCCCTCACGCCCTCTTCACGGAGCTGGATGAGATCTGCCTGCGCGACGGCCAGGATGCGGAGTGGAAGGAGACCGCCAGGTAGGGTGTCAGTCCTGCTCCGCGTCAGGCCCGGCTTGGTGGCGGCGTGATGTCGTGTGACACTCCAGCTGGACGAAGATAAACTGTCACCCTGCCATCGGCATTATCCCCGATTCCCTTCCTGAGTTCAGTGCCCGAGCGTGTTTATTGGGCCTGTTCAGCCTGTAAGTCCCCCTGCAATAAATAGATCTTTGCATTTAAATGATTCAGTTGTTTCCCTTCCCCCAGTATCAAACTCTCTCCTACCCACTTGACCACATGGTCGAACTGGTGCAATTCCTTAACGCTACTGGCACCCTCTTATTCCTCAGAAGATGTGCTGGTATCTCACCAAAGGATGCTGTGAACTGTGGCGGGGAGGGAGGCTGCCACAGCTGCACATGTGTTATGAAAATTGCGGCAAATTGTCGCAGTTTCACTAATTAAATCTGAATTAATGGGGACTGGGAATGTAAGATTAGCAGTGATTTAATGTGATGATAATACATTAGTAGCCATTTATGTGTCTCACAGACCGTAGCGTGTTGATATAGAGGAGCACTTACGATGTAACTATTTCAGATATTTATCATGGCATGTCGTCATTCTGTCACACCGTCATACCGTCACATGTTCATACACCATACTGTGACACTGCCACACCGTCATACGTCACGCCGCCATACTGTCACACTGTCTTACCATCATATCCTCATACCATCATACGGTCGCATTGTCATATTGTGACACCCCCATACTGTCGCACCTCCACACCGCCAGACTGCCACACTGTCTGAGTGTCACACTGTCATACCGTCACATCGTCATACTGTGACACAGCCACGCCGTCACACCGCTGCACCCCTTATATAGAGTGTGTGTGTGTGTGTGTGTGTATATGAACACGCAGATATACATGTGTGTGTCCGTGTGTCTCGTCCTTTGATGGATTCAGGTGGCTGAAGTTCGAGGAGGACGTGGAGGATGGTGGCGAGCGCTGGAGCAAGCCGTACGTGGCCACGCTGTCCCTGCACAGCCTGTTCGCCCTGCGCAGCTGTATCCTCAATGGCACTGTCATGCTGGACATGCGGGCCAGCTCCATGGAAGAAGTCGCAGGTGGGGCTCCGCACCTCCCGCTCGTTACCCAAATAATTACCTCACCCCCCCCTCCATACGGACACATGCATCCATACATTGTCTGGTGGGGAATTAGTTTTGCCTGAGGAGAATTTTGCAGTTTCAGTGTTCCTTAGACGGTGAGGGTTGAGTGGTTTGGTTCCCGTTCCTGGGGGTCTTCTGCATGTCAAAGCATGTCATAGGTCTCTTCTCAAGTATATCTGGACAACAGGTGGTCTGTTAGAGAGGTGTATTTCTTTCTGGAAGATTGCAGGTTCAACGACTTGGGGCCTGGGCTCATAAATATCATCCGTTTCTCAGTTGCTTTAACATATCTTCAGCTGCATGCTCTACATGTGGCTATAGTACCTGCCAAACAATCAACGCATTTGGTGCCCAGTGGTAGTTTGATCTAACTTGTGCCCTTTTGGCGATTTCTTATGTTGTCCCCAGACATGGTTCTGGACCAGCAGGAGACATTGGGTCCCCTGGGCGAGGAGGTGCGCAAAAAGATCCGAGATGCCCTGCTGAAGCAGCACCACCACCAGAACCAGAAGAAGCTGGCCAACCGGATCCCCATTGTCCGCTCCTTCGCCGACATCGGCAAGAAGCAGTCGGAGCCACACTCAATGGACAAAAACAGTGAGCGTGTGTTTTGCGTGTAAACACCGGGCAAATGCCTGCTATTGGCCAACTCACCCTACTGACCAAGCTGCAGGTCCCCATGTTTGACCCCGTGTTCAGTGTCAGTCTCTTTCTTCTCTTCTTGTCTCTTCTGTCACCATCTCACCATCCATAGTGGCCGTTTCACCTCCTTGCCACATACTTCCCCTGGCTGCCTGGCTGGTCTGGCCCTGACCCACACGGCCGTCCCATACTTCCCAGTGATTCCATCACCTGCACACCCTCCACCTCACGCTTAAGCCACGCCATCCTTCTACACGGTACCGCGCCCCTGAGACAGAGGTGGAGTCAGTGGACAGGAAGCAGCCTGTTCGGCTCCAGCTCGTCTGCTGGCCGAGACGTGACAGGCCAAGGTGGTATTTTTGAAGTTTGCTCCTGAACGTTCTGTTTCTGGAGTGGTTAGGGGTTTTTCTTAGGGCTGCTTCTGGACAGTTGAGATGGGGGGTGTGGGGGGTGTCTTTATGCGTGTGTTTACCTCCGAAACGTGCTGGTTAATGTTTGCACTGATCACAGTACACAGGTGGAACCTGATTAAGATGACTCATGGAAGTCCTCTGGATGCTGTAATAGTGCCGATGATTGTGGCTGTGTGGGTTTTAATGGGACGTTTGCACGGATCACCCCACTGAAGCCAATTTGTGGATATGTCTGCGTTTCCTTTTGCACGAGGCACAAGAGGCAGTAATCGCTTTGATTAATTGTCCCTGCTAACCCTCTTTATTTGCATAATTAACAATAGGCTGTGTTCTCAGAACTGTTTGTGTGTAAGAAGCTTAGCCATATTTTACACCTTATTTTCCCCAACTTAGCACAATTTTACATTGTTTTTACATGTTATTCTGTGTCACAGTCAAGCCAGAATGTTTTCCGTACCAGTTGACAGTTGAGAGATTATTAGAAACACCAACGAATGGTCAGCCTGCACCAAGATGGCAGCCTGCTGACTGTGACACGCCCACGGTTAGCGTTAGCTTGCTTCTGGCTGTTCATCTCAAACAGGCTTGATTGGGGGTGCTTGAGCATAAGTCATGCCTGACTGCCTTGATCCCTGTATCCACCGGCCTGCAGATTTCGGCTTCTCGTGGTATCTGCGAGCTCTGTAGGGGGCGGGGGGAGGACACTGTACTATCAGCTTCATTAAACTTGCTGGTGTTGCCAGACCGATATTGATCCCTGGGCAGCTGGAAACACTGAGAGTGACAGTAAAACCTTATGCTGAGAATATTAAGCAGGCTGAAAGCTGACAAAGAAGGAGAAGGGGACTTCAGCGCACTGAAAATAGTAACAAAGTCTGTCTTTGATCACGACCGCATGTTCCTGGCGAGGAAGAACCTTAATATGGCACGGTAGCCGCGAGACACGGCGTCTGCCTGTCCCAGGGTGTCCAGATCTCTGGATAGCTGCCAGTGCACCTGAGCTCCCTCTTTGGGGGACCTGGAGGAAGCCCACACGACTATGGCGAGAAGATGCGAAACCTGCAGCCGGTTCAAATTCACACCTGGGCGGGAGTCCCGCCCTGCGTGGCACAGTGCTGCCTCATCTCTGATACCGATATTCCTGGGTCACAGGAGCTCCGTCAGCTGTAGAACATTTCACTGAGATGTTTGTCTTTGTTTAGAGGGACTTGGTCAGTTGAGAATTTTTTGTCAGTTTCCTAGGTACGTAATGCCTTTCTTCCCCCCCCCCCATCCATGACCTGCTGATTGTCTGCCCCCCCAGTGAGTGACCTGTCCTCCCTGTCCCCCCCCCTCGTACTAGGTCAGACCGCCCCACCCCAGTCACAGTCTGCTGTCCCTGAGGGGCGAGGCGAGGTCAGCAGGGAAAATAGCGCAGTGGACTTCAGCAAGGTAAGCTATGCCCCCCCCCCCCAAAAAAAACACCATTCACAGACAGGTGGTGGCCCCACTCTCGAACAAGGCTCCCATTTGTGCACAGTCACACAGATGGGTGTCCTATTGTTCTGCCGTTTCTTCACACATTGTCTCAGTAGGAAGGCAAAATGGCTAAATCTAATTAATAACTCATTGTTATGCATCACGGTGGTGCTCTTTTAGACACGCATGTATCACTCATTGATGCAGAATGATGGTTATTCTGATACTTGAAAGCAGGTCTTTAGCTCTGTCCCTGGGGTGGGATTCAGCCTCCAGGCTGCGTGTGCGTGCGTGTGTATGTGCGTGCGTGCGTGTGCGTGCGTGCGTGTGCGTGCGTGCGTGTGCGTGCGTGTGTGTGCGTGCGTGTGTGTGCGTGCGTGTGTGCATGTACGTGGAGCGTGCTGCAGGCAGACCTGGTCTCGCATACCCCGCCTGTCAGGTTTGCTGCAGTGCAGTATCGCGTGAGACGGGCTGAATGCTCATGCCGTTGGAGAGGTTGGGTCTGTGTGTGGTCCTTTCTGGGGAAAGTATAGCATCACACATGGCCAATTTTACACTGCTGATGCTGAGTCAGTCTCACAGGCATAATCTAAGGCAGCTGCCCAAATTGTTCTTAATTATAAAACTACAATATTTTCTCTGTCACATTTAATGACTTTAAGATAAGAAGGCTTGTTTTATGCTCTTGCATCGGATTCTAAATCCTAGATTCAGCCTATCATGGTACCCTTGAGATCTTAAGATGTCCGTGTTTTGATTCTGTGACCCTCTTGCTTGGCGGACAGTATTCATATTCAGAGTATTCATCTTCAGAGTTTGTCCTAATTAATTTGCTGTTTCTCAGGGTCCATATGTTAACTAGAGCTCGCTGGTGTCCCGATGTGCCCCCCTAGATAGACCTACACTTCATGAAGAAGATTCCTGCAGGAGCCGAGGCCTCCAACATCCTGGTCGGCGAGCTGGAGTTCCTTGAGCGCCCCCTGGTGGTGTTTGTGAGGCTCTCGCCCGCCATCATGCTCAACGGCCTGGCCGAGGTCCCCATCACCACCCGGTGAGCTCCTTCGACATCCCGCCCCAGAATTACCCCTCAGCTCTATGTCAGCGAATCCTGCACCTCATTGCTTACTACATCCGTATACTGGTCCAAAGCTGGGGGGTGGTATATAGCTCAGCGGGTCGGGCCTCTACGCCTATGATCGAGAGGTCACTGGATTGATTTTGTGTGTGGCAGAATAGTCACATCACCTTTGGGCCTTTTACCAAGGCCCTCAACTCCCAGGGCACTGGATAAATGGCCTGGCTGTAAGCTTTGTCCTCACCAGTGGAGAGCATGATGGTGAATAAAGCTGCTTCTTCTCGAACGTCAAGTTTCTATTTGTTATGCAATCATGCATGGTTGCGCTATGGTTAGCGTGGCTGTATTACCCCAATGGATCTAAGTTTCGAGTCTCCGCCAAGGCTGCTGGTGAATGGAGTTTGCGTGTTCTCGCCGTGTCACCCTGGGGTTTCCTCTGGGTCCTCCTTCCACAGTTGATCAACATGCTGAGGTGAATTGGCCACTAGTGTCAGTGGTCTGTCTACCTTTGCAATGGGTTGGTGCCCCGTCTTGGGGTGTTTCCCGCCTTGCATCTGTAGCTTCCATGATAGGCTCCAGACCCCTGTTGCCCTTCATTGGGCAAGTGAGTAGAAAATGGATGAACAATCATGTACTTCACTACTGTACTTTCAGCATCTCAATCCCCCAATTGATCATTCACAGGACAGTCTAAGCTCTGCTGTCTGACAGTTGGTTTGGTTAACCTCTCCTCAATTGCTTAGTAGTAGTGCTGGACAGAATGACGCCTCCTGAACTATTTGCTGTATTTTTTAACACCACTAGATAGCGATTTCTGTTTAAGAAAGGGCGGGAAGCATGCCCCAAAGCAATCCAAGAGCGCCATCTAGTGGGTTCGAAAAATACAGCAAATGGTTCATGAAATGTCCATCACTACTTAGCAGTGTTCTGTGGAAAAATTCTGTGAAAATCCAGAAAGGATCAAATTTCAAATAAAAAAAAAAAAATTGTATCTCACTAGGTTCACCATGCTACAATAGTTTGTGCTGGGTCTAGTTCCTCTTCCTGTACCTCTTAATAGGTTCCTGTTTATCCTGCTGGGGCCCTTGGGGAAAGGACAGCAGTACCACGAAATCGGCAGATCCATCGCAACCTTAATGACAGATGAGGTGAGCAATCCTCTCACTCGGAGATAGCTCGAGGTATTTCTCTGTTTCAGAGAAACATCTAAAGAGCTCCTGGTGACAGTGAGAAGGGATCACTTCAGTGATTGTTGTTTCATTCAAGCTTACCTGCCAAATTGCATTCGCGAAGGCACATCCGTTTGTCTTGCGGCACTCGGCTGAGGACGTGTTTCGGGGGGGATTGAGAAAGGGAGGAAAACCGGAGGGCCAGTTTCTCATGGATGGTAGGAAAGGAGGTCAATGAAAAATTCAAAATTTAAATAAACCAACGTGCCACAGTCTCTGGCTTTCCGGTTACATACAAGTCCTCTTCATCACTCACATCCGGTCGTTACTTAGGATTGAGGGGAGCTGAAAGTCCGCCTGTCGTTTTGGAGCCAGGCAAAGTGTCACGCGCCTGGTCCAGGGGAGGAAGGAGTGGGGAGCAGAGAGAGACCTGCTGTGTGTGTCCGTCGTAGGTGTTCCACGATGTGGCCTACAAAGCAAAGGACCGCAGTGACCTGGTGGCCGGCATCGACGAGTTTCTGGACCAGGTCACAGTGCTGCCCCCGGGGGAGTGGGATCCCTCCATCAGGATAGAGCCCCCAAAGAATGTACCTTCTCAGGTGCGAGAGGCTCCTTCACTTGGGCTGAGACATCTTTGTCTAAGCATGGTTTGAAGTGAAGCATGCCTTGGGGTGCCAGTAGCGAGCCGTGTGCCCTCACCACACAGGAGAAACGGAAGGTGCCGCCGCTGCCCAACGGCATGGCGGAGCTTTGCGAGGCTGAACATGGAGGACACGGGGGCCCAGAGCTGCAGCGCACGGGGAGGTGAGTCAGAGGCGGCTGCTGGGGGCATTGGGGGGGGGGGGGCGGGGGCAGGGGGGGGGGCGGATCCCCTGGGGGGAGGG
>JAABNY020000034.1:21783162-21795861 GCA_015164015.2 Brevimyrus niger
CCCACAAGCTCCTGACCCTCCTTGAGTCTCCCCCCCCTTTTCCACAGTCTCCTGACCCTCCCTGGGTCTCACCCCCCTTTTCCACAGTCACCTGACCCTCCCTGAGTCCCACCCCCCTTTTCCACAATCACCTGACCCTCACTGAGTCCCACCCCCCTTTTCCACAGTCACCTGACCCTCACTGAGTTCCACCCCCTTTCCCATTGCCACCTGACCCTCCCTGAGTCCCACCCCCCTTTCCCACAGTCACCTGACCTTTTCTCCTTAGCCCTACCCACTTTTCCTACAGTCAGCTGACCCTTTCTGAGTCCCAACCCCCTTTCCCACAGTCACCTGGTGTTGTGTCTACCCTGCAGGTGTGCTTGTGTTGAGCCTGTAAATCCCAGCAATGCCACCCTGAGGTACTGGAAGGAAAACAACATCACATCATCGCAGGTCAACTGGATGGGTCTGGATGTCAAGGTAAGAAGGCTGGCAGGGTCAGAACAATCAGGGAGGGAGGGTCTCTGCTTTGCAGACTGTGAGACACATGTGACTCGGACCGTGTGAGCAAGCTCATTTACAAAGAAGATATAAAAATAACTTAAATTTCATACTGATCTCTACACCTCCTATCATTTGGACTTGGTTACTATCCCACCCTCAAGAACTACAAAATGTTTGCTACTCTGGACATGTTTTATTCCAGTGTAGGGGTCTCTCTCCTCTGTAGTTAATCCACACGTGGGGGATTAGAACACATAAACAGCACAGGATTAGTAATGTTAAAATCACCAAAGAACAGGGGCTGCTCTGTGATTCTCCGCTATCAGGCAAGGTTCTGGAGGTTTGCCCTGGAGCGCGGATCTCAAGGCTCTATGGGGTTTCCCTGGAGCATGGATCTCTTGGCTCTGTGAAGTTTCTCCCGAGTGCCGATCTCTGGGCTCTGTGAGGTTTGCCCTGGAACACGGATCTCTGGGCTCTGTGATGTTTGTCTTGGAGCATGGATCTTTGGGCTTTGTGAGGTTTCCCTAGACCGTGGATCTCTGGGCTCTGTGAGGTTTGCCCTGGAGCACTAATCTCTGGGCTCTGTGAGGTTTGCCCTGGAGCGTGGATCTCTGAGCTCTGTGAGGTTTGCCCTGGAGCACTAATCTCTGGGCTCTGTGGGGTTTGCCCTGGAACCCGGATCTCTGGGCTCTGTGAAGTTTCCCTGCTCATCCATCAGTGTCACAGAACTAACATCAGCTGCCAGTATAGTGAGATGTTTGCTGTGGCAATCAGAGCGGGTGCGTTTTTCAAAAGAACAACAGCAGTTACCCACTTTAAATTTGATCCTGCAGAATTGCGGTCACAGTCACATTCAGCAGTGTGCTTATGCAGCTTGGTCACCCTGTTATTGTAAAGAACATCAATAGTACGTGGCTAAATGATGGACGGGTATGTCATCTAGGTGGTCCGGCACTGTCTGCCCTGTGCTTTCAGGGATAGATCCTAGACTCACCCTCACCTGGGACTGCTTCAGCATAGAAAAGCATATTGATCCTGAGGGAAAGTGCAGGTTTACAGTGACACACACAACATTCACAAACACGTGCAATTAGGCAATAAAAAAATATTTGGCAGTAATAAACAGTAGCAGTAAATAATAGATGACAATGACCAATAGTGGTGCAAAGAATATTAGAGAAAGTATTGCACAGAATTGCTGAGTAACAGCGCAGAAATAAATAGTAGGTTGTACGATTAAAAAACATGAATGTGCAGTGAATGTGCAATGTGCCTTAAGTGGTTCTTGTCCATTTAGACTGATGGCCACCTCTACCTCCCCGCCATAGTGTGACTCGCTATAGAGTCTAATGGCCGAAGACTGGAAAGATTAAAAAAAAAAAACATGTTTTATTATTATAACACTAGTGATTATGATTAAATAATGCTGGTGCTTTAAATGCATACAGTTCACTCTCTGAGCTGTGTGTGGGATCTTCACTGAGCTTAAACAATAGGAGATGAACAGGGACTGCTGAAGGGCTGTTACTGATCCCTACTATAAGCTGTAATTAGTGACATCATCATGAGGTATCATTCACCCTTATTATGCAGGCCTTTCATGGTGCTTGAACAGAATGACCGTCTCCTTTAACTCTGGTCCCTTATTAAATGTGGTGCGTCTTTCTGCCCCCTTGTGGTTCTCTGTGGGTCCTACGCCCCTCGCTCCCCTGTCCTCCCAGGACTGTCTGAAGAAGCGAGGTGCATTTGTGGGCTCTGCCTGTGGCCCCCATGGCCCCTACGCCCCGGATGTGCTATTTTGGTCCATCGTGCTCTTCTTCTCCACCGTGGCCATGTCATCTTTCCTGAAGGACTTCAAGACCAGCCGTTACTTCCCCACCAAGGCATGATGGCTTCCTTCGCCTGTTCTGGAGTCAGTCTGTGGCGTGTGTTTGCTTTGCATGTGTTAGTGCATGTGCGATGGATCTATTGTATTTACCCGTGCATTTTTCACACTTCTGCTTGATAATAAGTACTGTGAGGCTATTTCTGTCTGATGACTTCCTCTAGTGGTAAATCCTGGGAGTGTATCATTCTTTTCAATCCACATCCTGAGTTTGAATTTTTTATTGATGGTAATTACACTGGTCGGTCGTGCCTCGCTGTTATCTTCTACAGGTGCGATCCATCATCAGTGACTTTGCAGTCTTCATCACCATTGTCACAATGGTGCTTGTTGATTATGCTCTTGGAGTACAGTCTCCAAAGCTTCAGGTCCCCAACGAGTTCAAGGTAAAATCGATACCTATAGTACAGAGGTGGCTGTTCATCTACGCGTTGAATGAATGTTGATTGTTTGTGTTTAAACCTTTACCTTAGCATCCATGTGTTGCGTTCCCATACTTGACTTCAGCCCACCAGAGACGACCGTGGCTGGCTGGTCAACCCTTTAGGTCCCAACCCATGGTGGACCACCCTTGTGACGGCCATCCCTGCCCTGCTCTGCACCATCCTCATCTTCATGGACCAACAGATCACCGCTGTCATCATCAACAGGAAGGAGCACAAGCTGAAGGTGAATTCCAAACCGCCTTTACTCATGGTCTTTCAGCTTGTGTGCCATTCTTATAGCAACATAGAGTTAATGCAGCAATTCTCTGTCAGCCATAGCATTTATAAAGAATCATTTATGTTTTCATTGGTACCATTTATCAGTGCAGTGATTCCCAACCTGGTCCACAAGGACCCCCAGACCACATTTTTGCTCCCTCCCAGCTCCTGTCCATACAGCACACATTTTTGCTCGGGATCTGGGAGGGAACAAAAACATGGACCGTCTGAGGGGGTCTTTGAGGACTGGAGTGGGAAACACTGTTTTAGTGGACAGCCTCATGATTCTAGGGCTGCAGATTTGATTTCTGCCTCTGCATCCATTCAGGTTTTGTAAGTTTCCCTGGTTTTTGCACCACTTCCCTCCCACAGTCAAAACATATGCAGTTTGGTGAATCAATCATTTTAAACTGCCCATAGTCTGGGTGACTGTGAGTCTTCCTTGGGATGGATTTGCATCCGCTTCAAACGAGGTCCGGATGAAACAAAATCAAACAAGTCAGCAAGAACGCTATATCGCTTACTTAAAACAACGTTGCCACCTTGTTTTTTCAATGTCACTCCACAATCCTTGAGGGTTGAATGTTTTTGATGCTACAGAATCATACACAGAGCACAAATAAGCATATTGTGGCGAGTGCAGGAGTCATTTTACACTCTTTTTTTACACTTTTTACACTCTTTATTAACAGCCACTACTGGTCGAATACTAGTCGTGACGCAGACAGGGAAACCAGCAATTCACATGAATTTACATGCTATTGAAACATGCATTCTACACCAAACTATACATGGTCATGACATTTACTGTTAACAGAAATACATAAATACACATTAATTTACACTATTTAAAGAGCGGTGCAGAGCATGCTGGTACTGCATAATTAGTCTCGCTGACCAACCCCACAGCGTCATATTTATGCCAGCCAATTGTGGACAGGGGTTGTCAGTTGCATCGATTTCGTCTGAAGCATGCGCCGCCTTTAAGCATGCGCCGCCTTTAAGCATGCGCCGCCTTTAAGCATGCGCCGCAGGTCATGCTGCCATCGCTGAACGTGAGCCTGTTAATCCACAGAAAGGCTGCGGCTACCACCTGGATCTCTTAATGGTGGGTGTGATGCTGGGGGTGTGCTCGATCATGGGCCTGCCCTGGTTCGTGGCCGCCACTGTGCTCTCCATCTCGCACGTCAACAGCCTGAAGCTGGAGTCTGAGTGCTCGGCCCCCGGGGAGCAGCCCAAGTTCCTGGGCATCCGCGAGCAGAGGTTCACGGGCCTCATGATCTTCCTGCTGATGGGCTGCTCCGTCTTCATGACCTCCGTCCTCAAGGTCAGCAGCAAAGGGGATGCCTCTGTTAGGTGGTAAATTGGCTGGCTCAGTACATATAACCTACACCATCAAGAGAAGAGCCCTAGATGAAAAATGTCTAGACAAAAAGTAATTTCCCGCTCTATACTGCTCTTCTAGACAGGCTTTGCCTATTGTATTTGTGCATTGATGTTTGTCCTGAGCATTTAGTAATGAACGTGAAACGCTCCTTATGAAGCCTTCATTATTCACATGGGGCTGTGTTTAGCCCACGACACTGACGCCTCCCCTCTCTGTTCCCTATCAGTTTATTCCCATGCCTGTGCTTTATGGAGTTTTCCTTTACATGGGGGCGTCGTCCCTGAGGGGGATTCAGGTAAATACTAATGGACTCTAAGCAATCTAGCTGTGAGATTCAATGTGGGCTGTCATAGTCAGATTCAGGTACATAAATTCTTAGGCTGTTGTTGCCATTGTTACTATGGCCCAGCTGTAGTTAGTGCCTAACAGAATTATCCAGTTTGGCTTTATTTGATATTGGCTAATTACAGTTAGCATTTAAATGTGAGATTCAGGTTCTTAGGCTAGCCTAGCTGTCACTGTGGTGGACCAGACCAAATTGGCACCCAGTTGTGAAATTCAGCTTCTTAGGCTAACATCTGTTCTTGCCGTCGTCCAGTTCTTTGATCGCCTGAAGCTCTTTGGCATGCCTGCAAAGCACCAGCCTGACTTCATCTACCTGCGCCATGTACCTCTGAGGAAGGTCCACCTCTTCACCATCATCCAGCTGAGCTGTCTGGTTCTCCTGTGGGTCATCAAAACTTCCAGAGCCGCAATCGTCTTCCCGATGATGGTAGCCACCTTCCCAGCTCCAGTCAGAGATCGGAATCCCACCATGGATCCCTTCAGCAACCCATAATAAACCCAATCCTTATGCTTTATTTTTTACTATTATAATGTTTGCTTGCTCAAAACTGTTACTTTACAACAACTGAATCACATCACGGTCAGAGGGCATCTATACTAAATAGTAGTGATGGACAAAATGATGCTTCATGAACCATTTGCAGAATTTTTTGACCCCACTAGATGGGGCTCTCTATTCACATTAGGGCACAAAGCATGGACCAAAGCAAATCAAGAGCACCATCTAGTGAAGCGTCATTTTGTCCATCGCTACTAAATAGCACATTTGTTGAGCAAAAGCCTTAAACTACTGATGAAACCAGGAGCGTTTAATGTCAGAGTGGTTTCTTCCCCAGGTGTTGGCTCTAGTGTTCATCCGCAAGCTGCTGGATTTCCTGTTCACCAAGCGGGAGCTGAGCTGGCTGGATGACCTGATGCCAGAGAGCAAGAAGAAGAAGCTGGAGGATGAACAGCAGGAGGTGCCTTTTCATGAAGCCGTCTGATTGGCAGAATGCACACGAGTTCCGCCCTCTCAGTAGCATCTGATTGGCAGAATGCACACGAGTACCGCCCTCTCAGTAGCATCTGATTGGCAGAATGCACACGAGTACCGCCCACTCAGTAGCATCTGATTGGCAGAATGCACAGAAGTACCACCCACTCAGTAGCTACAAAAAAAATGAACTTTTAATAAATACACCAGTGAGGGTTGTATTAAATCTGTTCTTTATCTTAATGACTTTCTCGATTCTCCCTGGTTCTTGCTGGGCTAATATCTGGTCTCTGTTACATTTGTTTTTTTATCCCTGTTGACTTGTGAATGTGGTTCTGACTTTCAGTACCTTTCTCTGTCCTGTAGGAAGAGGAGAGTGTTGTGGCAGAAGAAGGGATTGTTCAGGTACCACTGGAGGAGCATTACAAGTAAGTTCTGATTGGACTATAGGAGCCACTACACAAAGACCAACCAATCAGAAGAAATTATGAAAACATGCATGTTTCTGCATTTGCTCCATTTTGGCAAACATCCTGTCTACTGAAATATTCTTTGGGTGCAGTTGATAGAACTGTGATTATCTGTTACTGACCTTGTGTCACTGATCAGTTATTGATCAGAAGAGTTCCAGTTTTAATGTATGCGATCCATCCTTGAGAAGGAACAGATTCTGTGTCCGTTACGTCGAAAACTCGTCATACCTGATGTCTTGTATTTTTGTATGATATTTATATATACACACATAAATGTATAATTTTGCGTATTTGTGTACGTATTTAAGCATTTTAGTTTTTGCCTATTTCTAGATTCCTCGTGGGCAGTGGTGGCTTACTGGTTAGGGAAGGCACTTGTAATTGAAAGATTGCATGTTCAAATCCCAGCCCAGCAAGGTACCACTTAGGTACCCGGGGCAAGGTTACTGCTCCCTGGGCACTGAATTAGCTACTCCTGCTATGTCGCGACGTCACATATGAGTTAAATGCAGAGGACACATTTAATTATTGTGTACTGTGGTATGTCAACAAAAATCGCTAAATTCTAATTTTTTTGTTTGTCGTTAATTACATTTTTCCAAAATGAAATATTTTTCAGCTTCTCTCCATTTGTTCCTGAGATGTATTGTCCTGCTGTTTATAAGTTTGTGTAGTTTATAAATATTGTTTGTATATTTGTGTTTTTACAGAGATGACCCTTCTACGGTGAATATTTCTGAGGAAATGGCGAAAGCTTCATTCGGTAACGAGTGGAAAGCCCTCAGCACGGACACTGCGAGGATGGAGCCAGCATCCAAAAGGTTTCGCGGCGTTTTTGTTTATCCTCAGATTAGCTGACATTGTGCGGCGCGCGTGACCCCACAGGACCAGCAGAGTGATCCGTCTCACAGCTGTCCATGGCAGTCGACCCCGTGCGGCCTGTGCAGGCCAGAGTCCCGGGTAAAATGCTGGACGTCCGGGCATCTCGTCTCCTTCCTCTGATCCACATTAAGTAGCAGAAAAGAATGAGGATCATTCCTGGCTGCCTTTACTTAGAAAATGAAGATTGTAGTTTCTCTTTAGAAGGGGGGGTGACTGGTTCTGAGCCTCAGCTGAATGCTTGCCACTGTTTGGGATCTAAAATGACTCTCCCCTTGTTATCAATAATAGATCCCAATAGTGGTTTGTCTCTACCTCTTTATACCTTATATGGGGACAATGTGCAAAGTCCACTTACTCTGGAGGTGTGAGGCTACAGTTTTATAAAGACCCTGCATTTGACATTCTTCATAATCCTGCACATATTTTGTTCAGATGGTGTGAGCTTGGTGGCATAGTCAGATTTCTCCTTCTTGCATTTTCACTTGATGCAAATTATCAGTCATGTCTCCCCTTGGTAACACAGATGTTGATAGGCCTGCGGTGGAACGTACCAGAGCAAAGACTTCTGTTCTCATGATCTTACCAGCTGCTGTTCATTCTCAGAGACACTTTAACAACCCCTGTGTGTGTTTGCGTGTGTGGGGGGGATCATTTATCAGACCCTGACAAATGTCTCATTCTGTTTCTCTCGTAAGCTCCCTTTCCTAACCCTCCCCAAAGCTGATTTCCCAAAGGTGAGTCCCCTTCCTGGCTTTTCTTTGCGTCGATGCCACCCTCTGTCGCCCCCTGCTGTTCTTTGCCTGAAAGTGTTGTCCAAGTGTGATGCGAAGCATGCCTGTCTTCTCGTTCCTGAGCCTCCTGCTAGCTTTGGCTTGCAGCTGCATTGTAGATAGCAGGAGCACGCTTGCACATTCTGTCCATTAACACGCCAGCCTCCCCAAAACTGACGGACTGTGATCGCCCTGCTGCATCTGTTAATTTTACATTACATTTTATTTATTTACCTAAATGAGTCCTTGAGAAGCTAAGGGCCTTGCTCTGGGGCCCAATGGTGAAATCACTCTGGCAAGCCTACAGGTGCCATATCCTAACCCACTGAACCACACACTACTTCCCAGTGGTCCTTTTTACAATTTTTGGTTTGATACTTGTTACAAAGCATGCTCTGATGGTGTTTTATCTTGGGGGTAGGGGGGGCGCTTATACTCAACCGTATGAGGAGTCTGCATGGGTTGCTCTGCACGGAGGGGGGTTGTGGGGAGATGTTGCTGCATGTCCTGTGCACTGCTTTTATCCTGGTTTCTGTGCAAAACAAAGACCGGTCTGGGGTCCATGACAGTGAGATCCAAAGTGGTTCTGCACGGAACTCAAAAATTAGTGCTGACTCTTTATTATTCATATGAAACGGTATTTAAATTTCCCCCCACGTACATTTTCACAGTTCTCCGTGTTACTGGAGCAGCTCAGGTTAAGTGTTTTGCTAATTTGAGACTAGAGCTGACAAAATTCTCATCACATTCAGTTAGTGTCTTTCACCTCTTGCTAGATGCTAATGTTAGCACGGAGCGTTTTACTAAAAGGGTGCTTCACATGTAAGCTTTGTGATGTAGTTATCCTTAAGTGGCATAAAACGCGCAATTTATTTGAATTGCTCTTAGTTAACAAATATGTTTATAGGTCTTGGTATGCATACACAGATATGCATACCAAGACATTTTGGACAATTCTATGCTTCCCACTTTGTGGGAACAGTTTGGGGAAGGGGCCCTTTTGTGTTCCAGCATGACTGTGCCCCAAAGCAAAAAGCAAGGTCCATAAAGACATGGTTGGGTGAGTTCGGTGTGGAAGAACTTGACTGACCCACACCGAGCCCTGACCTCAACCCCATCAGACAAATTTTGGATGGAATAGAATGGAGATCGAGTGCGAACCAGGCCTTCACGTCCAACCTCAGTGCTTGATATGACATCACAAATGCTTTTCTGGACGAATGGGCAAAAATTCCCACAGACACTGAAATGTCTTGTGGGAAGCCCCCCCAGATGAGTGGCAGCTCTTACAGCTGTAAAGAGGTGACCGACTCAAATAATAAAGTGGGTGTAATGGCTAGGTGGCCTGATAGTTTTATCCATATAGTGCAGGAGTAGGCAACCCTGATCCTGAAGTGCTGGCTTGCTATCCTACCTGATGCGTTACTATCTGCCTGAGATCAGCTGTGGTTCACCAGAGGTCAGATTAGATGTAAAACCTGCTGGACACTGGCACTCCAGGATTAGGGTTGCCTGCTCCTGATATAGCGTATACCAGGGATCTCCAACTCCGGTCCTGGAGAGCTACCGTCCAGTAGGTTATCTCTCATACCCAGCTTCTGATGAGCCACACCTGTTCTCAGGTAAATACCAGGAGCAGGTGTGGCTCATCAGAAGCCAAGTGGGACTGAAAGCCTACTGGATAGTAGCTCTCCAGGACTGGAGTTGGAGACCCCTGGCGTATACCTCCTACTCTGCACACCAGGCCTAGCTTGTCTCGGTTCTTCCAGGTCCAGAAGTTTGGGTGACCTGCGCTCTCAGGCAGCAAACATTATCATGTGAATGAAGGGGCCACACCCACTAATTAATGCGCAGCCTTGCAATGTGTTCCCCTCCCCTTTGCAGTGTATCCAACTGCGCAGTGAGGAAACACCACTGGAGAACCCGTCTGGAGAAGGGCTTCGACCGGGAAACCAGTCTTTGACGATTTCCCCGGGCTGTGGTGCTTTGCAGTGGATCAGAATGGTTTGTCAGCGTGAAATATTCTGTGTGTCACATCTATACCTTCTTCTGTCTCCACGTGAAGCCATTTTCTGTGTATGTGTGTGCAAGTGTGTGCCTCTTCAGGGAGCTGAGGGTGAAATCTAACAGCAAAGACAAATTTACTCTTTTCTCTGTGAGCCAGTGTGAGATAATATACCAGCAGATGACGATGAGGAGGAAAAGACCATCTGAGCTGCACGCAGATTGGTGGCGTTGCACGTTTCCTGCAGCCACTTTTAAATTAAAAGGTACTTTTATTTTAAAGTAGATAGTATGTATTTTGTATATTTTTTATTGGTTTTATAGAATTGGGTACAATCACTCTGGAAATATTACCATTGGGAAGATCATGAAAAAAATGCTTATATGATTCTGAAAAGAGAATATGGCCTGGTATTACAATGCTCTGGAAGTAAATGTAATTGTACATGTGAAAATGTGACAGTAGATTTTTGTTGCATGCATTAACATATTTATTCAATAAATAGCGCACTAAATGAGCTTAGCTAATGATATTGGTCACATTGGTTTACCTCATTAAAGAGACGATGCTTAAACTGAACATGACCTGATTTTTTTTTACCTTTTTGATTAAAACATATGTTGCATATGAACTACATGTATGTTCCAAGAATTATATGTTCTTTATTTTTTGACAGTGTTATGAACCAAATTAAGTTACAATGTCTTTGTTTTACTGAGTTGCACTGAATGGAGCAAATGGATGTAATCACTGAGCCTGGAAGTCAACAGAATGGAAAATTAATTTTTGATTTTCTGTGTATTATACCTGCCATAGTAATCTGGTTTCATTCTGCAATACAGCATAAGCAAACGTCTGTCATTAACATTCTTTTGTCACAGGTCTGTGTTTACAAATTATTTTAGCAATATGGATCCCACATTCACACCAGGACAGATTAGAACTGAGTGTATGGAGCTATTGTTTAAGATGAGAGAACGTGTATTTATTTGCAAAATAATGCAAACCACTCCTTTTAGCATAAGAAGAAAATATGTAATCCGTCATACTTAAGGAAGGATTCCACACCTTTTTATATAAAATTTTGTTATGATTTGAAATATAAAGCCAAAATAAAATATATTTACTTACTGTTATTAGCGTCATGTACAAGTTTAGAAATTAACACTTTCTTGATTGCCGTTTATTTTTTAACCTTTTGTCGTATGGTTATTAGACAATTTTAGGTTTTGTAAACATAGAGTAGAAACAAAATATAACATATGCACTTTAGTGCATAAATGATTAAACTCTTAAAAATGTATAGTGGTCTAAGGGGCGTGTTGTAAAGTACCCATTTTTTCATATAATCATAGCCTTAAATTAGTTCTTGAACCTTTTTAAATGATCAGTATCATTTTTCTGTGGATACCATCAACATACAATTTTATTTCGAATGTCCTTGTAAGTGTGACTTATTTTTAACTTATTAAACTGTATAAGTGAAAGCCAATAAATAATTGAAAATGCCCCTTTTTGCAATCATGGTTTCACAGAGCATCATCCATGCTGGAGGACAAGGTCTGAACTTTCATTTTGAAGGTGTGAGTGTAAGGAATGAAGAAGCCAGGAGTTGCTTCACCATTTTACCTGCTTGGTTACAAAACGTCAAAAGATGCAGTGACAATTATACAGGAATATATAACCCAGATAACACACATATGTTGAAATAACATTGATTCCATATCAGACAAAAAGGTTGAAACAACGTTGATATTCAGTCTTTGTTTCTATTACCGTTGAATTAAGGTTTTGCTACCATCAATTTTTCAATATCGAAAATCTGACCAAAAAAACAATTCAGTTTCAACATTAATAATTTAACACTGACCATAATTCAACGCACATACCTATAACTCAACTGAAACAAGGACATAATGCTATCCTAGGGTGACCAGATAATCCGTCAGGGGGCACGCAGCTAGGACAGCAATTGTAAATTACCATTTACAACCTGGATTTCACTTGAGCACTGAGTTCTTGCTATGTGCCGATTGGTCAGTCTCCTATAATCATGCGTACGTCACTAATGCTAATGGGAAACAATTGGATGAGTCTTTCAGTCAAATAATATATTACCACTTGCCTACCCTGGACTTGCGCCAGTTTATCCAGTATTATCATTAGTTCACCTAGAAGATGCTGCAGTCAGAATAAGCTTGGTTTCAAAACCATCTCAGCTATAGTATGAAATCAGTCTGGTTTCAAGTTTGTCGCAAAACATTCAGTTTTAAATCAATCGATTGTCTGTGGAAAAAAGTAGTGACCCGATCATTACTGTTACTACCTTGTCACCCAGTTGAAGAACTGTTAACTTCAACAAAATGTTTCCAGGTCATATTTATGAAGAAATAGATAGAATATGAAAGGGTTCACAAACTTTCATAGAATCACTTCTAGAGCACATATAAAACAAGAGGTTGGCCAAAGAACTTGCTTTCCTGTAAACACTGCAGAGGCAGCCTCCAGTCTTTCTGAACCACTTTTACAAATGCCGTTTTTTTTTTTTTTTTTAGACATTACTGTGACGGGGGGCTTTGGGCTGTTGCCCGTTTTGTGTAATGTTCTAGAATCTACGTGACGTAAACGTCGGTCACATATATAAACAAGCGCACAGCCACATCACAATCATTTGCATCTTTGGAGCAGGGGTTCCCACACTTTTCGGCTCATGACCCCCAAAATAACCGTGCCAGTGACTCGTGACCCCCACTATCCTCGGAAGTGGTAAAAAATATTATTTTATTTAA